>OX411312.1:2048089-2192260 GCA_948150685.1 Rhaphigaster nebulosa | reverse complement strand
TTTTGATAAGCTTTCTTCATTTACTTTAAACCATTTACTTTTTCCGTATTCTGTGTTGACTTTTATTTTATTTTTTTCTATTAAACTTAACATATTTTACTGGTGTTTCTGTTATACAGAGTGACTAAAAGATATTTTAAGATTTCATATAATGTTCATATCGAGAATATTCCCTACGAACTTTAATTAAAAATTGATGAGTATATAATTACGGTGTTGAAGCATTCAGCCGTTGTTATTATTGGAATGTGAAAAAGGGAATAATTAATTTTTAGTTTTTTCGTTGTTTTTTTTTTTTTTTTAGTAAAATTTAATTGTTTTAAACTTCTATTTAATACTGTTTGTTCTCTCAAGTTTCTAAATTGTTATCTTGGCTAATTTTTTTTTTTTTTTTTTTAATAAACTTTCCTCCTTCTGTGCGATGACAATTTTTTTCTTTTGTATTTATTTTTTAATTTATTAACTGTCTCTAGTTACTTTCCTTTATACTCCTATTGTCGTAATTGTTTCCATAATTAATTTCGTCTGTTATTTTAAAAACTGTACTCTACATTATTAGGAGTGTGCAATACATATTTTCTATCATGCTCTTGCAATAACCCTTGAATAAATCATTTATTTAATATTATTTACTCATCCCTCTTATATTTTTCTGTGTTGTTTTGTCCTACATGGCTTATATGAAGAAAAAAATTATTTTTAAATAAAATAAAATTTCTTTAAATAAGGAAGAAGTTAGTCGGGGGATGCAGTCAAAGACTAACACACCAATAAATAAAACTTCTTGGTTATGCGCCAACGTTTCGGCCTAAGTTTTAGGCCAACATCAGGATTAAAAAAACAAAACATAACAACATTCAAAACAACAGAGACAGTACTGATAAGAGTAACAAAAAAAAATTATAATAAACTGAAGTGACAAGCATGATAAAAATAATTAGGGATTGATAAATTATTTGCCACTTCTATAAATTTGTTTTATTGAAAACTTTATTGTTTTATTGAAACAACCCGATAGCGATCTTACAGTTTTTCCCGTAGCCAAATAAACGGGAAAACTGGAAGATCGCTAAATCAGAGAGTAAAGGAGCATATATGTGCATATAATAATAAGACAGATAATTCCATAAATTCATCAAAGACTCAGAAGTTAAATTAATACATCACGTTGAAAACAGCCTCAAATTAAATATACATGAAGCACTTGAAATAATAAAATCCTTCAAATCCAATCAAAATTTTTGCATAATGACCAAATAAATATCTCCAACAGTCCAATCTTAAATGTATTCCCATCTATAACAGAAAAACAATTACTCATTTCTGGAAAAATCCTGGCCCTTAAACCGTTTACCTAAAAACATCCTACCTACCTTTCTTTCAGTGTTAGTTCAATGCGAGAAGGAACCAGTACAAACTTTTCTTTTTGATCCATTTAAACCTTGGTGAGTGCCAACATGTATTTGATTTCTTATCTTAATTAAATTCGTAATTCATAAATGTTTTATAATACTGATTTATATTACATCTAATTTAATATGTATAATAATACCAAACTATATTTTGAATTCTTTGTGTGTTTTTAGAACTGAAGATGAATGTATAACATTCGAAACTAGTTTTCAATAAAAACAAAATTATAGAAGTGGCAAATACACAGAAAGACCATATTATATATTATAAATAATGAAAAATTAAAGCAATATGAAAAGAGTGAAGGAAAGATTATGAATTGCATGAAACAATAAAGTAAATTATACATGATATAATAAAATATACGAAAACTTAATTAAATTGACTACCAGTACGAAGATTTGGAATTATGTAAAGTATATCGAGATAATTATGATATTATAATTTTGTAAAATATTACAATGATGTTAAAAATGTTAACAAGAGACTAATGAAAATAAAAACAATGTAAAAATTAATTGAAATTGAAATAATGCTTTATTTATACATGATATAATATAATATCGGATAACAATTAATTTAAATGACCTCTAATATGACATCATGACCACTTACTCCTTATGTATCCTTATTTTTTTTAAAAATTATTATTTAAAATTTAGTTTATTAATGATGAAAAGAAGAGTTTATTTACGCATAACTCGAAAAAATATACCTATTTCCTTGATTGTATAAACAACCAATTGAAAGATAACTAAATTCCGTACAAAAAACAAAACAAAAATAATCGATTAATAATTATTTTTAATAATGGTGACGATTAAAATTTTTAATGTTTGTCTTATAATTGACAGTATTATTTATAATTTTGGTAATACTAATTGGGAGAGGAATATATAACATATAATAATATAATATAATAATAATAATATGTAACAGTAATAAAATTATATGGCATAAAAGGTATAAAAGTATACCTGTAATGAGAAACGAGGATTTACACTTTTTTTGCTCCAATGAATGTATGTTTTTCTGTTTTACCGCATGGAATGCGCTTGGAAAACGGGAATTGAGGAATTGAAAACAGAAATGGGGAAAAATTATTTTATTTTATGCAGCTAGTGTTTTGATTTAATAATAATAGAATTTGGCAATAATGCAAATACATCGAAGTATTAAAGTTAGGTTAAGGGAAGTTTCACATAACGTTGAATACGTTGGAGTCGAATTTAAAAAAAAATAACTATTTTGGATTGTTTAGTTCTCTTCATATTGCGGTGAGGAAGTTCATCAAAATGGTGGCACATGGTTGGCTTAGATGAAGTATTATACGAGATATGGCGTACCGACAATAAAACATTGTTGAGAAATAATAATTCCTTACCTAGTAGAGGTGGAAAAGCAAAACTATGGCTACAAAGTTCAATTAGCTGTATCTTTATCTGTAAATTACGGTCCAATTTCGATTATTTTAGTTTTTGTTTTCTAGGGAATTGGATTACCTTTCAATTGGTTGTGTACAATCAAAATGATATATTTTTCGAGTTATGTGCAAATTAGCTCTTCATTTCGTCATAACATTTTCTTTGTGATGTACTGTGTAAATGAATAATTAAAAAGATTGTAAGGAGAACACTGCAGGCAAATTTTATTAAAATCGTTTGAGCCGTTTGGCAGTCTGCAGTCTATTGAAAAAAAAAATGTTTTTTCGGCTATTGCGCAAAGAAATGTTTAATTATTTTTCGTCATTAGCGGTAAATGGAATCTTCAAATTGATGACCCAATCGTTGGTTTTGATGATGTATTAAGGAAGATATGGCGTACCGACAAAAACAAAAAAATTAACACTAAGAAATAATATATAGAGATAGAAACGTTGGTGCAGTAATGTTGAAATAAAGCGATATTTGTGATATAATGAAAGAGTTTATTCCAGTGATATATAATTTGTTTACTTCGTTGTACGCGAAAATTTTCGTTTTTAATTTATTCAACGGAAATATCCATTTTTACCATCCCTGAACCCATTTCGACTAGTTTCGTCGTGACGTATGTAGGTACGTTCGTTCGTACGTATCTCGCATAATTCAAAAACGGTTAGTCGTAGAAAGTTGAAATTTGATATTTGGGATTGTTGTAACATCCAGTTATATACTCTTTTTTTTGGTTACTAAATGATCACCGGAAGTGGTACTTTACTTGAAGATCATAATAGATTTTCATCAAATATTATATTAAAATATAATGCAAAACATTTCAAATTTGATATATATCGCTGATATATAAATATAAATAACATACTAGATTTTAGTTAAAATTGAAATACAGGAAATGGTAGTTTATTTGAAGGTCATTATAGACTTTCATCAAAAATTTTATTAAAATATAATGAAAAACTAAATTTATATTAATATAAATAACATACTTGATTTTGGTTAAAATTGGTCGGTCGGAATTAGTGGTACTTTGTCTGAAACTTTTACTTCTCACATTTTTTTTTTTTTTTTGCTCCACCGATTTATGGTTTAAGAGGCTTACAAGGAGATATTGTGGTGTCCATATCAGATTTTTTTTTTCTATTTAAATTATTATTAAAAATATTTTCTAATAATGTCCCTAATTACCTGGCTGACTCTCGACAAAGTTGAAGAGAAGAGCCCCGAAGCACATGTAGGCGACGAGGACCGCCGCTAGAAGAAGAAGACGCGCGTTCTCTTCGCCGAGCCAAGCCCAGACCATCGCGAGTCCAGGTTAGCCGCTCTACTAACTGCCCCAGTCCAACTCCGCGCAACTCCCGACTCCCCCGCGTCCAACAGGAGGCCTTTAGCCACCCGAAGAGGCCCTCCTAAAGACATCCCCAAGGTCCAATAATAACAATAATAACCTCCATTTATATACTGAGAGCAAAACAATAAACTTTTTATTTTATCTTATAAATAAAATACTGCGTTTTTTTTTCATATCACTTCTGAATTTTTTTTTATTTTTTATTTATTTTTTTTAATATATTTTTCTTCTTACTGTAACAGTGCTACATTATAAGGAATTTATAAAATTGAATGTAATACTTTTAGATCTCCTGTTTATCATTGAATAATACAGCTGATGGAACTCACTAATATCTTAATCAGGGATTGATAAATTATTTGCTAATTCTATAATTTTGTTTTTATTGAAAACTAGTTTCGAATGTTATACATTCATCAATAGTTCTAAAAACACACAAAAATCTCCCATAGTCCAATCTTAAATTTATTCCCATCTATAACAGAAAAAAACAATTACTTGCCGGAATTACTGGAAAAACTCCGACCCTTAAACGGTTTACCTATATCATTGCTAGCTCAGTGCGAGAAGAAACAAGTACCAACTTTTCTGTTTGATATAATATACTTAAAACTTGGTGAGTACCAACATGTATTTGATTTCTTGTCTTAATTAAATTCAAAATTCATAAATGTTTTATAATATTAATTTATATTACAATTAATTTAATATGTGTAATAATACCAAACTGTATGAATTTCTTATTTTTGAATTGTTGTGTGTTTTTAGAACTGAAGATGAATGTATAACATTCGAAACTAGTTTTCAATAAAAAACAAAATTATAGAAGTGGCAAATAATTTATCAATCCCTAATTAGATTGATCCTTCTATACCATCATGCGGATGTAAACTAACTAATATTTTGTTTTATAATTAACACTAAACTAAAACGCTGTAAATTATTACACAGTGGTTTATTATTTCCAAATTGTAATATTTCAAAAATATCTGCCGTGCTCATTCATACGATTTATCTTGTTATTGAAGGCTAAGATGCTAGGGATATGTGATCAGAATATAAGGTGAAAGGGTAAAGAGGAATAAATGGGAGGCGTACTTCAGTGAGAAAATGAAATAGGAAAGACAAAGAAGCTGGTGGAACTGGAGGATGGATCCATTGAAGGATGAAGTGGGGAGATGCGAGGAAGCTGGGAGTAGGCGATTGGAAGATAGGGCAGAGGAACAGGAAGAAATGGAAAAAGGATGACTGAGGGGGCCAAGGGTTGAGTAATTTGTCTACAAAATTCAATACGCTATATCTCTACTAATGCTGCTCCGATATAAAATGATTTGCATAATATCGATGATTTGTATTTTTTATTTTTGGACGGACAAATTATTTTTTATTCGATATTTGGATTCCAGGCGACCATTAGGCTCCGTCCCTTTTTAGTCACATAACCATTAGGACCCACCCTAATACATACCCCTTTCTAACTAGCCAATCACAAAGTTTCACCTCTCCCTTGACCACTCCCATTCATAGCGGTCATTATGTTTACGATGTGCCACCATTTTATTTACTATGATGTGGCCAGCATCCAGGGCTAACCACAAGGTTTATTCCCATCGCCCATAGAAGATACCCACGTTATAGAGGCTGATTGAGCGCGACCGCCATTTTGTTGTTCTGCAACATCAGAAATTTAAGGTTTGGTTGTAGGGCCAGGTACACATCTTATGATGGCTGAGTGTGCCCGACGCCATTTTGTTTGCAATGATGTGGTCAGTATCCACGCTTAACCACCAGGTATATCCCTTCCACCCATAGAAAGGCCAGGTATCCATCTTATAAAGGCTTAAATGCCCATCACTCCATCCATCATTCCATTCATCCATCACTTGATCATTCCATCACTCCATCCATCCATTTGACCATGCCTACCAATTTGAATTTGAATTTAAACCTTGACCTGACCTCAACTATCGGGAACGCGCCCCTTTTCGGTAAAACCTTCATTTTGTTGGACAGAAAACCCTAAACCGGGGTTCTTAAAATAAAATATTAAAATAATATAATTAATAATTAATATTAAAATATTAAAAAATAAAATGAAAGATATTGCATGGCCTTCGTCGCAGACCATTTCTTTTGCCCTGACGGGTTCTAACATCTCCAGGTAGGAGACTCTATACGATGATCTTTGAAGAAAAAAAATGAATTATTTAAATAATTGAATATATTCGGTTGAAAAATCGATTGTAATAGAGCGTAATAGAACAATCGATTGTGATAGAACGTAATAGAACAATCGATTGTAATAGAACAATCGATTGGAATAGAATCTAGGACACTTGTACAAGCTTATATTGCATTTAGGTTGTTCTAACACATTCTCTAAAAATAAAATTTTGATAAATTTCGCTGGGTTTTATAAAAAATTATACAAAATATTAGGGACTTTTTTCCAATTTCTTTTGAGTGATAAAATCTTTATTCACCACTGATAGAAGAAGTTGATGGAGTACTAACAGATTGAGAAAACATTTCGCTCATACTCGTAAAATTACTTTGAAAGAAGGATAAGTAATAAAAATTACAACAAAATAATTTCTAAACCCAATATTTTTATTTAAATATGTACAAACTTCACATATATACATTTTTTGCAGAGTATATCAATTCGAGCAAGAACTGTTTATGGTTCAGTGAAATGTATAAATTTAAAACCAGTTCGAAATTTGCAAACGAATATTATATTTTAACTTTTTCCAGTGAATAAATTTTCATTTCGTTGCAAATTTTTTTTTATTAATTTGTTTTACTCTGCAGCGAGAATATTGAAATCGAATGTAATTACGAATTCAATTTTAGAATATTATTATAACATGTTTGCTATCATTATTAATTCAGTACAGATTAAATACAAAATTAATTTAACATATTAAACTCTGACTTATTAAATTTTTATAATTAGTAACATTTAATGTCTTCATTATTTCTATAATTTATTAAAATCAATTTAAATATAATTAGAATTTGAAACTATTGAATTATTAGTTCACAATTCTATTTTTGAAGTACTGAATTCTACTGAATGAAATAGTTGAGAGTAACCAGGTTTTAAAGGTATGTCGATATTCAGGTTTATGAGATACTGTAAATACAAAGAAATTTTTATGTGACCAATATTTCTATTTTTTACTATTAAAAAAATTATTTAAATATTTGAAATGAAAATAAGGCAAAATACTTAATTGAATTTAAATGGATGGCGATTTTAGTTTTAGATTGAACACAGGTATATACTTCAGTATATACCTGTCTTATACCATATGGCTTAGATGCACATATACATACATATATATATATATATATATATATATATATATATATATATATATATATATAGATTCGTTTCAATTATTCTTTTTTCTTATTATAACGATAAGTCTTGATGTAAAAATGAACAAATAGGCCGAAGAGAGTGAGGGAATTGAAGTACCACATGTACAAAAATCGTGGATCGTTTCTGCAACCAGCTACCGTCATTTTCGAAAGGGTAGTCATTCCCATCAGAAATTGTATCTGCAACAAAAAAATCAACAAAATTATTTTGCATTATTATTAAAAAATAGTATACCCGAGCGAGAACTCTCGCATTAGATGTCAATCCTTCTTCTAATCCCTAATGCATTAGAAGTATAAGCGATATTAGGGAAACATATTTATTCGTGTAAACAATATAATATTACTAAAAAAGTTATTTAGCACACACATTGGTGAAGCTACATAGTTTGTAATGACTGTGTTCATACTTTATTAGTAATTAGCTCACTAAATCAGTAAAAAATTAAAAACAGTAAAAAATGATAACAAAAATTACAATTAATATAAAAAAGTATGAAGTATAAAAAGAAAAAGATAACACTAAATTATATAATAAATTACATAAGAGACAAATGAAAAAGTAAAATAAAATAAAATAATGTAAAAATTAATTTAAATGAAAATAAATAATTTCATATATTTTACTATTCCCTGTGTAAATAAAACATTATTTTAATTTAAATTAATTTTTACATTATTTTATTTTATTTTACTTTTTCATTTGTCTCTTGTATTATGTAATTTAGTGTTATCTTTTTATACTTCATTCTTTTTTATCTTACTTGTAATTTCTGTTTTTATCATTTTTTACTGTTACTGGTACTGACCCCGTCTTTTTTCATTGTTGTTATTTTGTTTTCCTTTTAGCCCTGAAGATGTCCTAAAACTTAGGCCGAAACGTCGGCACAAAATATATAAGTTTACTTATAATAGTGTAACTCTTTGACCACATCCCCTGACCAACTTCTCCCTTTAAATATATATTCTAAAGATATGTGCAGTTTTATTTTCAGTCCTGAATTGGGGAAACTTTGTACGGTGAGTTTTATAGTGCTGTTTGAGTAACTTAGGCTTTTTTTTTTTTTATTTTGCAATCATATTTATAATAATAATAATTGTTATTATTATAATAGTTACCAATTGCATCCTCGTTATGTACTTCTTCCACCAGAGGTACTTCTGAATTTCCGGTCCCAGCCCGGACAAGAAGTAATACACATACATGACGACATGTACCAAAGTGTTTATTGCTGCTATCTGTACGATGTTCTCCTCTGCAACATTCAAAAAGAGGCTCAAACATTATGCCACAGTTTTATTCTATGCATAAATAAAAAAGGGAATAGTAAAATCTATTTTATTACAAGTCATTTTAAAATTTAAAAAAAGTACACCTAATTTTTGCTTCGAGCTAACTCTCCAACCTTCAATGTAGGCCACTGGTCAAAATTTTTGTTGGTAACCGGTAAAATTCTTGAAAGTTCCGGTAGCCCTCCCAAGAGTTCTAATAATTGAAGTACAGACATGCAAAAGAGCCTAAGTGCTTTTAGAAACTCAAAGTTCAACTTGAAAAATATTTAAGAAATATGACAATTAAAAAAACAAAAACATTTTTTTCTGATAACCTATGGTTGTATGATATAAGTAATTAAATTACATTTATAACAGTACTAGCTTTTGTAAAAAAACACTTTTTTTCATCTTTTCCTTTCAATCCACATAGCAACGGCAAAGCAAGGGCATTGAAATAGAATGTTTCCTCGGTGAGCCTATGTTCGCTATAATACTTTTATTTACTTTCCCATTCATTTCATGTAGCAATAAGTATGATGAAATGTGCAATATATAAATAATGTCTTAAAAATCAAAGTTACACTTAAATCTTTTATTTAAAAAAAAAAGGCTCCATAACCAGTCCTTTTGGGGCCAATTCGGCAGTGTCCCTGCCACCGATTCACTCGGGTTCACAGGGGGGAGGGGCAGTGACAAATCGGTCTAGATGCACGGATTATGGCTATTCGGGGTCAGCAGGCGCACGGGGACCTATATTTCTTTCTCCGAAGTAGACCGTCCATGGACCAAACCTTGAGGTGGCTATTTGACATCCTGCAAAACCACAACGCAATTCACAATTTAGGTACAAGAGGGTAGGATCATCACTCCTAAGTCCGGCCTGTGTGAGTTGCCTCCAGTAGTCTGAAGGGCTTCACATACCCCGGGGGGAGGGTAATCGCCTAGAGAATCTCGGGTAGCGTGACATTCCCCGGTTGGCGGTCACCCATACAAGTACTAACCATGCTCGACGTTGCTTAACTTTGATTAACTATTGCAAGCGCCTTAGCCCGCTCGGCCACCCCGGCTCCCATTAAATTTGATTTATTATTACATAGAAAACCTTTATTGAAGTGAACGGGGCCAGGGTAATGGAATCTATCGAAAATTAGATGTTAACTCAACACCTTACTTCATTTAGCCTCTATTTTTGTTCTTGCAATAAAATATATTGAATTGAAAAGGGGAAAGGGATACCGAGGTTTGTATTGCCTAGGGGTTAAGCATAATCCGGCCCTGCCTCAACTGATGTATTGTGGTATAAGTAAAATTTCTCATTGAAAATAAAGTGGCAACATAATTCTCACCTCTAATGTTGAAAATAGAAAGCCAAATGCTAATAACCATGATCACGTGGTGGTAAAGATGGAGGAACGAAACTTGAGATTGCTTTTTCCTCAGGACGAAAAATACCTAAAATAAATATATAAATAATGTAAATAAATACTGAAATAATAAATAAAATATAATTACAGTCGTATATACCAATAGATAAATAAATTTACCGTTTCAATGCAGTCTAATATTTTGTTGAGGTAGTAGTAATATGCGATTTTTACAATCTGCAAATATAAGAATATCAATGATCATATCAAATTAAATTTAAAATAACAAATTAATTGTAAGTTATAAAACATTAGTTTAAGCCAAGAAGTATTTTGAGAGTAACGAAATTGACGTTCTCTAGTTTCCTTTTATTGGCTATTTATTTCGAGACCTTTGGGGAAACTGGGAACATCTAGGGGTAATCCTGATCACTTTGATTTCTTGTTATTAACGCAGGCTGCTAACACGGTGCCCCTTTGTCTTGAGCTAATCCATCAGATCTTACCATCATGTCTACTGGCTCTCCATTACTTAAGAAAAGCTAAATGGACTGCAGAAGGTTTGAAAAAAGCATAACAGGCTGTTCCTGAAGGTTTATTGATGAGAAACGCTGCAGAATATTTTTTAGTACATCAGATTAGCGAGTGAAGCATGTTCTGGCCTGAATTATGGAAGGAAATGGGACTTTCCTCCTGCATATGAAGAAGATCCAACTGACCATGTTAAAACATTTTCAAAGAACAACTGGGAATATAATTTCCAGGCGAAACAATGAGCAAATTCATATAAAAATTAAGGTTTGGATTAAAAAATGCCATCTTAGATGATAAATGCCTATACAATTTACAATTTGCAGATGACCAGGTCATTATTGTAAATGAAGAAGAAGATTCATCTTTTATGATGAGGAAGTTGTCGGAAGCCTATACGTCAGGTATAGTATACTGATGTATTGTACAGGTACAGGTACAGGTATACTGATGCCCTGGAGATCAGTAGGGCAAAAACTGAGTATTTGGCATTTAATTATAGTGGAAAATCCTCACTCAATGTTGAGGAATGAGATTCGATCTCAACTGAACAATTTAAATATTTAGACAGGTAACTTTAGAAGAGGAACGAAAGCAAAAAAGATATTGATGAAAAGGTCATAAGAGATAGAGAGGTCATACGGACTTATGAGCACTGTGTTGTATGCCTCTGAAACCCGGACTATTCAAACAGACTCAGCAAGGAAACTTGTATCAATGGAAATGGATTTCTGGAGACGTAGTTGTGGAATATCTAGACTACAACACGTTCCAAATCAGGGAAAAGTAAAAGAACCTTAACATCCTAGACACCATTGTGTCAAAAGAGTCTGTTTGAGCACATCATGAGAATGTAGGATGACCGATGGCCTAAGATAATGCTTAAGAATGTACCCTGGGAAAGGAGGAAGAGAGGTCGACCGGAAAAAGAAATGGATGGAAGGTATACATGAGGCAATGGTAGGAAGAGGACTCCGAGAGGAAGATTCCTACGACAAAAAGAAATGGCGACAGGATTTAATAGGCATCGGCATATGACCTTATGTTGTAATAATGCCGTATATTTGTATATTTATTTAAATATCTGATGTGGGCAACTCATGAATTCATTGTACGGCTATTAAACTATAAATCGGTGGCTCAAAAAGTGATCCTCAATTTGGTTACTAGTTTCCCATGATAACTGTATCTCAGAAACGACACTCGGCGTCGCGACGTCCATCTATTGACACACACATACTCTTGTTTCAGAAGGTCTCATTCTGTTATTTTTGTCGTTTTCTTTCAATTGATAACTAGTTTCCAAGAGATTTCTTCGTGTTCCAGGACAACATTAGAACTGTCAATACTACTTGGTATTTTAAGCGGGAGAACCCAATTAACTTATATCTTATTCTCCTATTGCAGACTTGTTGATCTCACAAATGGGGAGAAAACCCGGTATTTTACACTCAATTTTAACACTTAAAACGTGTAACAAAAATGTTTAGTTGGAGCGGAAAAAAAAATCGCGTTTGCAACCTTTATTACCGAAACATATGATTTATGTGTTTAATTTTAATATAATTTTTGATGTAAGCTTATTACGGCCTTCAATTAAAGTACCTTTTTCGGCTCACCAATTTTAACCAAAAGCTAGTAAATACATTCATATCGATATAAAAGTCCTATTTACCAAATTCGAGATGTTTTACATTATATTTTAATATAATTTTTTATGAAAATCTAATATGGCCTTCAAGTAAAGTACACTTCTTCTATAAAAATATTAAGTGCACCTTAATCCTTGAAATGTACCTATAAATGGACTCCATTCTCCTATAAATGGAGAACCTATTCCGAATTACGAATCAGGAAATATCTTCACTGTGTATATAACGCAGTGACAATGGGTTTTATTTTAAGTTAATTGGAACTTAAGTTCTGTATAATAGTTACCATCTTGTATGCAATAGGGTCGCTGGTTGCAGATGTCACTGGATAGCAACCGTTTCCCCAAGGGTCAATTATCCATATGCCGACCAGACTGAAGCACTAAAACAAAAATTTTCTTTATTAATTACATAATATTAATATTCATATCATTCCTAATTTCTATTAGAAATTTGATATTGTCCAAGACCTGCTTTCTCTCAATACGTAAAAATTGGGATTCTTAACAGATTTGATGTGTTTATAAATATCTTGAGTGATATTATTAATGAAAATTCAATATAAGTAAATTCGAATAAACAATAAAACTTGAATAAATACATTAAAGTTAGTAATAAACTAACTGAAAACAAGAATTAAATATGTGATGTATACACAGCATGACTTCCTTGTACGCCTCTTAAACTATAAATCGGGGCTCAAAAATTGATCCTGAATTTGGTTACTTGTTTCCGAAGATTGCAGTATCTCAAAAACGACACTCGGCGTCGCGACATCCATCTATTGGCAAACACACAAATGGGGAGGAAAGCCAGTATTTTACACTAAATTTTAACACTTAAAACAAGTAATAAAAATGTTTAATTGGATTGGAAACCAAATTGCGATTGTAACCTTTATTACCGAAACATATGATTTATGTATTTAATTTAAATATAATTTTTGATGTAAGCTTATTATGACCTTCAAGTAAAGTACCCTTTTCGGTTCACCAATTTTAACAAAAATCTAGTAAATACATTCATACCGATATAAAAGTCCTATTTACCAAATTTGATATGTTTTACATTATATTTTAATATAATTTCTGATGAAAATCTAATATGACCTACAAGTAAAGTACCCTTTTCGGCTCACCAATTTTAACCAAAATATAGTAAATACATTCATATCGATATAAAAGTCCTATTTACCAAATTTGAGATGCTTTACATTATATTTTAATATAATTTTTGATGAAAGTCTAATATGACCTACAAGTAAAGTACCACTTCCGGTTTTCCAATTTAGACCAAAATCTAGTATGTTATTTAAATCAATATATAAGTTAAAAATACTAAATTTGAGAAGTTTTTCATAGTATTTTAATATAATTTTTGATGGAAATCAATTATGACCTTCAAGTAAAGTACCACTTCCGGTGATCAAGCAGTGGCCAAAAAGGGAGGTTCACAACAAGATTTTACAACAATCCTAAATACAAAATTTCAACTTTCTACGGCTAACTGTTTTTGAGTTATGCGAGATACGAACGTACGTACAGACGCCATGACGAAACTAGTCTAAATGGATTCAGGGATGGTCAAAATGGATATCTCCGTTGAAATCTGAAATCCGAAAATTTTTGCGATTACAATACTTTCTTTACTTCGTACAAGGAAGTAATAATTGATTTTAATTCCCAACTCAATTAATAATATGTAATCAATGAGCTGTTACATACCATCCTACATATGTACCAGTTGATTCCGATCTGGATGAGGTTGTATACCATCTTGACCCTCCTGAGGCTGTATGGTTTCCTGTCCTTCATGAAGTCGGGTCCATAGTGCTTGACCACGGCCAGGTATGCTACCAACAGGATCGGAATATGGTGGTAAGTTCTGAACACTGCAGGTATCACTTCTTCGATGCCGGGCTCTGGGAACAAAATGGTTTTTATTTATAATGTTCGTATACCAAAAAATACAGGCAAATTAGAAATCTATTACTATTAATTTCAGAAGAGACAGTATTGAATGGTACTGGACAGTATAATTTATAATCAAACACTCTCAATCAGTATTTCCGATCCAATTTTCATCGCCCCTTCCCCCCCCCCCCTCCTCCCTCTCCCCAATACAATAATTTTCACTGAAATCGTGCTGTAATCATAATATTACTTTCTATTTAATTTAGTTTACATAATCACATGATGCATATAGCGATTCGAATTTTCAAATACATTATATATCAATTCAATATTCTAAATATTAATGCATAGATTTGTCTGGAATATTCTAGAACTTGAACCTAAGGGAGCCGATAATAAGTATTAATCATGTTTTTAATTTAATTTTGATAAGTTAATTATTAAATATATTGTGCAATTTATAAGTGTATTATATCAGTGTAAAGTGTATTTTATTTTTTATTATGTCAGAATGTTTTCTGTAAAATAAATATTTTTTTTATTTTTTATCGATATATTTTTTTATCGATATATCGCGCCTCCCATTTATTTAATCACACCCCCTAGAGGGGTGGGCCCACCAGATTGAGAACCAATGCCACTGAAAAATGCTTTTGGTTTATTATTTTCAATAATAGACCTTTGGAATCGACCAAGGAAAATTTTTTTGTAACTCCCCCTCAAAATTTGAGGTTTTGCGTTTCAAGATACGTAGAATCCAAATATCGAATAAAAAAAAATTCATCCAACCGCCGTCCGCGGCTTTTCTCCGAGACCACTGGACCGATTTTCTTGAGATTCGGTACCAAAGTCACAGGTCACCCCGGGATGATTCTCGGAACTCGACATTACCATCCATCTGTTTATTTCAAAATGGCGGTCGATTAGAGATCTCATAAGCCCATACCTCGGCCATTTATAAAGATAGATAGAAAATGTATAAAAATGTAATCCCCCTCAAAATTTGATGTTTTACGTTTCAAGATACGTAGAATCCAAATATCGAATAAAAAAAAATCCGTCCGCAAATTTGTTTGGTGCTTTTATTGTATTTAAACGAAAGCTAACGAAAATCCCTACAATACGAACTAGAAATCACCTAAATCGGACCATTATTAGCTGAGATATAGCTTTATGAACTTCGTTTTTACTTTTTGCTAGTGAAGTGCACATCAAATATTTCCTCTGTATCATTTTACATCACAGCCTACTTGCATTGACGCAGTTTTTTTAATTAACACAGTTGGGCACTCTCACGGCGAACATCTTGGGACAAGCTTCAAATTTCTTTTCCTTTGGTGCCTACTACTTCATATTTTTTACTTTGACAGAATAGATATTTTTGTGAAATAATAAACAAGTGGAGTAAATAAGTGGAAATAATAAACTATTGTGTAATAATTTGCAGCGTTTTTACTATTATTACTTATATTTCGACACTTTCAAACATTTTTTTTTTCCATGGATAATGGAGGAGGATAATTAATTCCAACCACTGAAGTCATTTTTTGTTTGTTCAGTTCTATTGCATATTAAAAAAACTGATACCGATCATTGCGGTGTTGAACATCACAGCTTTCTGGATTTCAATTACAACAGTTGTCGAGAGGCCCATCCAGTACAGTACATATCTTTTAATAACTAGCCAGGATCTATCGAAACCTGTATCAATGTTAAAACCGACTATTATTGAAATAAGGACTTCTCGAAGGATCTCTATAATTTAGAGAACGTGACAATATATGTATAAATTTTATTTCCCTCTTACTCTCATACCCAACCCACCCTTCCTTACGCGATCCCTAATAAGCTTTCGGGGCCACCTAGCTTCATCGGGTATGAACTTGGAGATGTTCAACACAGTGGATTTTCGTAGCGTACTACTTGAACTTGATATTTTTGAATTTTTCGGTACATACTGTTACTGTTTTAAAATGATGATATTTATTATATTATAAATGTGTTTTTGGAGACTTTTATTAGAGAGGGATGAAAGAAGGGGCGGCAAAATTGAACTTGCCCCTCCCTCCCTCTCCTCTCCCCTCCCCTCCCCCTGCCGGCAAAAATTCTATTTTTGGCTCTTCCGCCACAATGTCAGGTTATCTGTTTCTAGGGAGATAAGTATCGATACCGGCACTCAAATCAAATCAAATACTCGAAACCGATATCGAAAGGAATATTGCATCGGTGGAATCGATACCAAAACTACATGGCATTGAAAGGAAAGTATCGATATTCGATATTTCGATATATCGCGAAACCAAATATCGATATCCACCGATAATCGGTGGAAAAATATCGATATATCGAAAGGAAATGGACGAAAAAGCAAAGAAACCATGCATTAAATGAGTATAACGTTATGAAATTCATGAGAAGGTTATGAAATAATTTAATTATTATTTATAGAGCAATATTTTTATTATCCATGAATCATTATAAAAAAGATAGAAAAAAATAATACTTTGGTAAAAAAAATAATTATGTATTTTAATACATTTTTATCTTGAAGTTCGTTCGTTCGTGTTTTATGGCGTAAAACTGCTTTGGTTCTCAATGCCATTTATCTTGAAGGTTTTTTATTATTATTTATGGTTTATTATTATTTTTATTACTCTACAAATTTTTCAAACATAAAACCTTGTTTTATTTTTCTAAAAAAAAATTGTATTTTATGAAGTTTCCATGCATACATTGAGCATTCTCAAAACATTTATCTATAATCATGTAATTCATCTGATATATATATATATATATATATATATATATATATATATATATATATATATATATATATATATATATATATATAAATGTGTTTCAATCTTATCTACCTCTTTATATTTATAAATTAACATGTGCTATATTTTAACCAATGATTATATGCAATAATTTATTTACATTAATAGCATTGTCTATTTTATTTCAATTTGGTAAATGATTGATCCATATTATTTTTGTTTTGGTAATCTTAAAATCTTAAGAGAATAATTAAGCTATAATATAAAGTACAGCTCACGGATAAAATTAAAAATATGATAAAGAATAAAGAAAATTTCTAATTAAAATAAAATAATAAAGTTTAAAATATCAATATCACCGATATATCGGTGTAAAATATCGATATCATCGATATATCGGGTGTTTGGATATCGATATAACATATATCGGTTTTTCAAATCCGATATATCGATATATCGCGTTTCGATATTCCAACCCTATCGTAAGTCCCTATGTGTTCATTATGCACATTATTTCATGATTACTGATTTAACGTAGTCCAGGGGACTGTGCTCCTATCCTCCTGGTCCCGGGTTCGAGACCGATTGTGACAGATAATTACTTATTCTGTTATCAGTTGTGAATCGATCCTGGGACTCTATAAAGTGGGTACCCTTAATTGGGGGAAAGCGTACCATCATGAACGTGATGTAAGTCACAAAATCTGTATTTTTAGGACGTCAGCAGGGTAATTTTAATTTCAAAGATGACAGTTTGAAAAAATGTGAATTTTTCACAAATTACATCACAAATGAATTTTTAAAATTTCACTTGGAAATAGACAAATTGGAAAACAAGTATATTACACAACAGTTTATGAATAAAGATTATCTTTTCGGAAGTTCATTTGAATATAATAGATACAGTGTAGCTGCAAACAATGATCAGATCTTAGGTGAACGACTTTAGGAAATATCGATGAAAAAATCTACTAATCCAGCAACTCTCGAATTCATTGAAAAAATCTGGAGCGGTGCGCTCTATACACAATTTTTAATTAGCACTCTTCTTGAAATATATTTTAAATGTTTCCATTTAATTTTCATTAGATAATATAAAAAAGAAGTTTATTAACTCTCAGCAATGGTGACATTCTGTACATTTGTATTCTTATCTTCTTACATATATTTTATTTATCTAACTGTATCCACGTTTCGGGCTTGTTTCCCCATCTTCAAGACTACT
The DNA here is from genome assembly GCA_948150685.1 of Rhaphigaster nebulosa. Taxonomy (NCBI): domain Eukaryota; kingdom Metazoa; phylum Arthropoda; class Insecta; order Hemiptera; family Pentatomidae; genus Rhaphigaster; species Rhaphigaster nebulosa. Next base: position 2,173,930 of record OX411312.1, on the reverse strand, counting down.
TTCTTTTAGTCTTCATGATTATGTATACAGTATTCCTGTTAATTTATTATTATACTATTACTTTTAATTTATTTACAAAAAGCTCATCTTGTTTATTATTTACAATTATGAACATTTGTAACAGAACAACAAAGGGCTAAAAAATTTAAATCCCTCTCTGCCGTTAAAATTGAGGATATATGTTTCAAGATACGTAGAATTCAAAACTCGAATAAAAAAAAAAAATCTATCAGTCCGCCGTCCGCGGCTTTTCTCAGATAATGCCGGACCATTTTTTTTATTTTTTAATTTGGCACCAAAGTCACCGGTCGCCCAAGGTTAGTCCTCAGAACTCGATAATATAATCTGCCATTTTTTCAAAACGGCGGCTGATGACATAAAAAAACCCATAGAAAACTGCAAATTATTACACTATGAGTTATTATTCCAAATATAATATAAATCTTTTTTAGAACAGATATAAATTTTTATATAAATATATAAAAACGATAACAGACAGCTTTCGAAGAATAATTAGTTTCTATGGGCAAATAGCGCGTATGAACTCGCAGAGATTCACCAGGCGAATATTTTCCTGTTTTATAAATAAGCAAACCAAAGGACCCTGGTTCACCGAAGTTGGAAAAGACCTCCAAGGAATAGGGATTACGCAGAAAGACATCCAGGAACGTGCTTCTCTTCAAAGGAAACTTCAAATATACGAGGGATTCCAAGATAAACCTAAGTTGAAAACCGGCAAGAAGTGGACGGATGAAAGAAGAGAGGCCCACAGAAGACGAATGCGAGAATACTGGAAAAGTATCAAAGCACGCTGACACAGTTGCATTGGATTGTTATACATATATATATATATATATATATATATATATATATATATATATATATATATATATATAGAGAGAGAGAGAGAGAGAGAGAGAGAGAGAGATAGATAGATAGATATATACAAAAGAGAAAAAACTCAACAAGAGACATAAATTAATTACCATAAACAATTGGAATATTCCAAAACACAAAGCCTCAATTATCTAAAATACCGGCAACCAACTAACCAGTCAACGTTTCGCCAATTCAGGCATCATCAGGACATACACCAAAAATCACATCTATGAAGACCAAAGGCATCACATCTCACATCAACCGTCCAGAAAGACGCACCAAACAGATACTTAAAAAAAAAAGTGATGTGCTGTCTCTTAAACTATAAATCGGTGGCTCAAAAAGTAATCCTGAATGGTTACTAGTTTCCGAAGATTGCAGTATCTCAGAAACGACACTCGGCGTCGCGAAATCCATCTATTGCCACACACACACATACACACAAGTTCTTGTTCCTGGAAGTCTTATTCCGTTATTATATGTCGTTTTCTTTCAGTAGGTAACTAGTTCCTAAAAGATTTCTTCGTGTTCCCTAACAACATTAGAACTGTCTATATCACTAGATAAAGCATTAGAAATGGACAGTTTCGATATTTTAAGCGGAAGAACCCACTTTACTTATATCTTATTCTCCTGCTGCAGACTTGTTCAGCTCACACTTAAGACAAGTAATAAAAATGTTTAATTAAAGTGGAAAAAAAATCGCGTTTGTAACCTTTATTACCGAACCATATGATTTCAATATTTAATTTTAATATAATTTTTGATGTAAGTTCATTATGACCTTCAAGTAAAGTACCCTTTTCGGCTCATCAATTTTAACAATAATATAGTAAATACATTCATATTAATATAAAAGTCCTATTTACCAAATTTGAGATGTTTTACAACCTATATATAAACTGTCAATATCACTAGATAAAGCATTGGAAATCGACGGTTTCAACACTTTAAGTTCAACACAAAGAACCCACTTAACTTATATCTTATTGTCCTATTGCAGACTTGTTCTGCTCACAAATGTTGTGGAAAAAAGTATTTTACACAATTTTAACAGTTAAAACAAGTAATAAAAATTTTTAATTGGATTGGAAACCAAATTGCGATTGTAACCTTTATTACCGAAACATATGATTTATGTATTTAATTTAAATATAATTTTTGATGTAAGCTTATTATGGCCTTCAATTAAAGTACCCTTTTCGGCTCACCAATTTTAACCAAAATCTAGTATATTATTTATATTGATATAGAAGTCCTATTTACCAAATTTGAGAAGTTTTACATTATATTTTAATATAATTTTTGATAAAAGTCTAATATGATCTTATTATTCAATGTGAAACTAAATAGAATTTTCTTAGAAACTAAATTGAAACTTTTAAAATCTATTTCAAACAAGCCGGTAAGTGAAAGTTGTGTGCGCGCACCAGATTTTTTTTTTGTATTATGTTTGTAAGATACATACCGTACATGGAGAAATTCTGTTGGGCTGTCAACCATTCTGGACCCATTGCTGCCATGATCCCTTCTTCGGAATGGGATATCGGGGAACCTGGTCAAAATAATAGTCAAGTGTATTCCCCTCCACTATTTGGCAATGGCTCATTAGAATATTTATCAGCCTACTGTTTTGCGAAATTCTGGGCAGTGTCGCCATTGAGTGTAGCTTTCTACTAGGAAACTCTAAGCGGCGTTCCGGCTCTCCGCCATAGCAGTGCTGAAATAATATCCGTTTATTAAATCAGATATTATGAACTGTATTGAATATCAGGATTGCATTGTCTCAGAGGATAAATCAGATTCGCTGTAAACATTAATTAACTATTCGCGTCGGGTCAGCTTGACCTAGGGATGTGAATATCGACGTATATCGTCTCTATAAAATTTTTACAAATATTATAACGTTCCTAAAATAATAATACTAGCTTTGGCGAGGATAGAGGTCTTTCGAGAGGTCAATGTTTAAAATATCTGATGTGGACAACACATGACTTCCTTGTACGCCTATTAAACTATAAATAGGTGGCTCAAAAAGTGATCCTCAATTTGGTTACTAGTTTCCGGAGATCGCAGTATCTCAAAAACGACACTCGGCGTCGCGACATGCATCTATTGACACACACACACAAATGGGGGAGAGAACCAGTATTTTACACTCAATTTTAACACTTAAAACAAGTTATAAAAATGTTTAATTGGATTGGAAATTGCGTTTGTAACCTTTATTACCGAAACATATGATTTATGTATTTAATTTAAATATAATTTTTTATGTAAGCTTGTTACGTCCGAGGGGTAGACCGAAACGTAGGTGGGAGGATAGTATTAAGAGTGATCTAATGAATTTGGGTTTGGAAGGTAGTCGGTGGACCGAGATTTGTAGACAGCGATTAGTGGTATCGGCATCGAACCTCCGGGTTCGCTAAGCCTTTTATTATTATTATTATTATTATGTAAGCTTGTTATGACCTTCAAGTAAAGTACCCTATTCGGCTCATCAATTTTAACCAAAATATAGTAAATACATTCATATCGATATAAAAGTCCTATTTACCAAATTTGAGATGTTTTACATTATATTCTAATATAATTTTTGATAAAAGTCTAATATCACCTTCTAGTAAAGTACCGCTTCCGGTTTTTCAATTTAGATCAAATTCTAGTATTTTATTTAAATCAATATATAAGTTATAAATACTAAATTTGAGAAGTTTTGCATAGTATTTTAATAAACTTTTTGAAGGAAATCAATTATGACCTTCAAGTAAAGTACCACTTCCGATCATCAAGCAGTGACCAAAAAGAGAGGTTCAGAACTAGAATTTACAACAATCCAAAATACGAAATTTCAACTTTCTACGGCTAACCGTTTTTGAGTTATGCGAGATACGAACGTACGTACGAACATACGTACGTACAGAGGCCACAACGAAACTAGTCAAAATGGATTCAGGAATGGTCAAAATGAATATCTCCGTTGAAATCTGAAAACCGAAAATTTTCGCGATTACAATACTTCCTTTACTTCGTACAAGGAAGTAAAAATAATCGATTTAAGCCTGTACCATGCTTTGATAGATCCTGGCTAGTTATTAAATCGGAACGGACAATATTAACGAGAGACATTAGAATAAACGCTAAAATAGTTTATTTTAATTATTGTCTATTTCTTCCCAAGAGAATGGATCAGAAAATTATTTAGGATTAATTATTTAACAACCTCCAAGTTCATACCCGTTGAAGCTAGTTGGCCCCGAAAGCCTATGTGTAAATCGAAATAGTAGTGTCATATATCGAAAATAAATCATCGATATTTCGATATAGCGGGTCCCGATATTTTTAGTAAAAAAAATATATTTAATAGGTTAAGTCCCTCTATCTCGATATTTTTGAGGTATAAGAATGGCATTTCTAAAAAAAAAAAAATTTAAAAAGTTAAGACAATCTTTGTACGAACAAGCTTTTCCGCCATGTCCGGGAGATTGTCTTAGGGCAAGTCGAGGCCCTGAAGGGACCAAGGGATAAGACGACCCTAATTTGACAATAGCCAAGCTCCATAATAGATGTTCAGTATTTAAATGTCTTGAAAAAAACTAGTTGAGGGCGCATATTCTGCCAGTATACCCAAATCTTGGACTGTTGGTTGCGCTGGCATAAACTCTAAACCAACAGTGGCTTTAAAAAATGAACGAATTTTAATTTTAGCCTTTTCTAACTCAGTGCAGTAAATGATGGTGTTAGTTAGGGGGTGGGGGAAGGATCCTGATGGATATGCAAAATCCGTAGATCTTGGACAACGTGAAGTAAAATTTCTAGGATAACCATCAAGGGTGGTGATCTGATGATAGCATCAAAATTACAGGTAGTACTCTCAATAATAAAAGAGAACGCTAAACCTGAATTTTCTTCAACGCAATACTTCTAAGCGTGAGAAACTTCAACCTACATATTCTCTTGCTCTAAGAAAATCGCCTTGAGCAAGCTAGCTCCCAGTAAGATTGTTTTGACTCTTTTAAACAAATTTTTTTTAGAAATGTCATTCTTATACATCAAAATTTAATATCTAGATAAAGGGACTTAACCTATTAAAAAAAAGTTATTTTTGAAAATTTATAGCAATACACAAACAGGATTAAAACAGTTATAGTGTATCCCAAAATACGGGTCCTAATCTATCATCAATGTCCAACTCGTGTGCTAATTTCTCCTTTAAAATGTTATTGATATTTTTAATCTTTTGAAGGGACACACATTTCGATATTTATGGGCCGATATAATTAAGATATATCGATATCCTTTCAATATCCTTAATTTGGCCCACTGTTTACTTTCTTCAAGGATTCGTATTACCTTGCATTGACGGGTCCGTTTTACCATCCCTTTACCATCCCTTTACCATCCCTTTACCATCCCTTTACCATCCCTTTACCTGTTTTTCTTCTTGTTGACAGGTGTTCCGAATAAATATTCATACCAAGTTCCAAATTCGAAAAGTATAAAATTGTATTTGGAAGATGATATAGGTGCTCATCCACCCACTAAGATACAAAATGTAGTTTTCTTCGTCACTTCAACAACAGACAGCAAGCTTTGGTTCAGGAACATGGCTCAATAAATACATTAAAAAATGTTCAGCGTGCAATAATTCAATTGATAAACGTAACAATAATGTCTATGTATCTTTTTAATTTAATTTTAATTTTTGTTTTTCCAATTTTTTTATTAATTTTGTTGTAATGAATATTTTTAGAAAATTGTCCTTATTCCGACTAGAATAAAACTCCTTATTTCTCTCAATATCATTTCAATTAATCTATTATTTTTGTGAATTTTTTCCCGAATTTTTATCAAACTTTTTCAATATAAAAACAAAACATTAAGCTGGGTTTTTACTGTAAATCGACATTTCGACCTAAACGTTTGGACTATCTTCAGAGCAGGCAGGGAACTGAAATGTATATTAATTTCTGTGACCCATTTTATTGTTAAAGAGCTCGCTCACTCCACTCCAACCGTTCCACGCCAAATGGAAAGACCGTGAATGTGAAATTTTTTGGAATTATGCGGATCGGCTGGAAATCTATTGGTCTTAACCTCCATCTCGCCATGCACATGGGAGTGGAAAGCTGATGGAGTGAAACGATGGACTTCGCAGTTTTTAGACTGTTTTAATAATAATAATAATTTGGTGCGGTGCGCGCATTATACAGCTTTCTCTTACCACCCTACAATAATAATTCATTTTTAAAAATAATTTTAAAGAGTTCACATAAACACTGCTTGAAGTATTCTCAGCCGTATGTAATTCTTCACTTCTTCTCTAAAAAAAAAATGCAGTAAAATAGTTTTCTAATTAATTTTTTGCTCTATACATTTTTGTTTTGCCAAGATGAAAATGAATTTTGAAAGTTTTTATTTGGTTTCGATCAAATATTAATTATTACTTTAGATTTTAGATTATTACAGAGCGTATTGTAGAGTCCAGGATGAGGAAGTGATAGGAGGAGTTTCGATCGCATCCCTCTGCTTTCGACCATACTCGGCATTCCATCTAGGTTCTTGCCTTGTAGTCCTTATAAAATACCGGTATATCTTTGCTAATACTGGTCCAAATTGATACTTTTTATTTTTAGAGAGTTTATCAACTTTTGTATGATCTTATATATAATTTACCATAAATATCACACTTTTTGAGTTGTGCGCATAAAATTTAAAATTTTCTTTTCGTCATAACTTTTTTTTTGGTTCCCCATATCTGTCCATTCCTGGCATACGGAGTTTAGGCAGCAGTGGGGTATTACGCATGGGATTTACGTATGCCACTGGTATCAATAAAACTCTTTTTTTAAATTTTTTTTTTTATTAAAATACTTGTTCTACAATAATTTTGGGATCGTATATATTTTTAGGTACATTTAGAAGGCTAGTATGTACAGTTTATTACATTAATTTCGGTTTATTATTTTAATTGATGAGCTTTTGTATTCCTCCTAGAAAAATTACACTGTTATTGTTTTATACTATGAATTTCTTATTATATATATTTTAATCAGTACTCAATGTTTCTCTCTAATATTGTAAATTATAGCTTATTAAATTACTTTATATAGATTTTAATCTGCAGTTACCCCCTAAAATTCACAGTTATGAAGTTGTCATGACGGTACGTACGTACGTACACAAGATTTTTATTATATAAAATAGGGTAGACTATTTGAGTTATTGCTCCTTTAATGAAATTTCATTATTTTCTTTCGTTTATAATTAATCTTCGACCAGGAATTGAATTCGGTCATGATACGACACATTTGTTTTTGAGAGAACTGCTTCCTGATTTCACATCCTATATTTTCCAAACTTTGCCTAACCCAAATGAAAACAATGTACAAGAGGAGAGGGGATTGAAAAATGTCTTAATTCTGATCGATTAGAGCCGGAAATTTAGCCATTAAAACGTAATTTATTATCACACCATTGAAAATATATCCCAAGGTCAATAGTCCTGTATTTTTTATCTATTTCGAAACAGAAGGAAATCAAATATTTAATTTATAAAGATAATAATTTTATTACTTGAGGTAGTTTTTAAAATTTCAATTTATAAATAACAACTATCTTGTGAAACTATCTTCTTTTAATATTTATTGTTTATTCATATAGACTTCGTTTTTTGAAAAAGGCTTAAGGGCCAAAAATTCGAAATTTAGGTTTCAATTTATTATGCGATGTAAACGCAACCTCTATCGATTCCCGCTCACGATGTATCGAGAAACAAAATTGGAAATTGTCTAGAAATCGAATATTGATGACGTAAGCACCAAATACTAACGACTCTCAGTCGTCACTCTGGCCTTAACCAGTGCTAGAAGTCTTGAAAATATATTGCAATTATAAAAATTTCGGTACCTTAATAAACTACTACTGTATATAATAAAGGATACAAATTAAAAAAAAAATATATTGTAATTTGGGAAAAATCGTTTCATGTGTTTCCTGTAAAGTTTGCTAGATGGCGCTTAAGCCTTTTTCAAAAAACGACGTCGATATATTTTTCGACGTTTCGTGGCTCTTTTACCTCATCTTCAGAATCTTCTTAATCTAGTATAATATTCCACATTACACATTTTATTGGTTAATATATTAATCCTCAAAGCCATCTTTTATTTATTTACATATTAACAATTTTTTGGGCTCTTCAACCACTTGGTCTATTTTTGCCCTGTACTAAGCTTACAGACATTTTGAAATTACAAAATTTAAGTTCAATCACAACCAAATTATATACAATATAGTTTAAAACAGCAAACATTTTTAAATGTTGGTATAAATTTCAATTTTTACTTCCTTGTTCGCATTAAATGAAGTATTGTAAACGCGAAAATTTTTGGTTTTCAGATTTCAACGAAAATATCTTATTTTGATCATCACTGAATCATTTTGACAAGTTTCGTCGTGACGTCTGTACGTACGTTCGTTCGTACAGTTAACAAATGCCATTGACCCAGGAAGTATTTGTTATTAAATAAGGTTTAAAACCCAGGAAGTTATTTGTCATCCTTCCTGGTTAACAGCATTAAAACAAGTTCTATTTCCTTAATCATCCCTTCTCCTATTGTATGTATAAAAGCCTATCTGAAAGGGACAGATCATCCAGTATCACAATGCAGTAACCAGTATCTAGAATGTAGTATTACAATAAGTATTTAGAATGCAGGACTAGAATAAGAACCAGTCTTAGAATGTAGTCTTAGAATCAGTATCATAATGTTAACTAGAATGTAGTATAGAATGTGGTATAGAACCAGTATCTAGAATGTAGTATTAGAATAAGTAATAGAATGTAGAATGTAAGGTAGAATGAGGTTATGTGAGACACTCTCACTATATTTAGCTTTAAGTCTAATTATAATATCTTTAGAGTCTATCTGTCACTCAGTAGCCTCATTATATATATCATATAAAATGTATCTCTTTCTAATAAAGTAAAATTTAAAGCTTACACTCATCGACTTTGTTAACTGTACGTTCCTTCATATCTCGCATAACTCATCTAGTTGTAACATCTAGTTGTGAACCTGCCTTTTTTAATACATTTTTTAATTTGGTGTATTACACTTATATATTAATATAAATAACATAATAGATTTTGGTTAAAATTGGCACATCGGAAGCGTTCCTTTATTTGGAGGCCATAATAGATTTTCATAAAAAAATTATATTAAAATACTAGGTTGTACGACAAAAGTCCTTGTGCATGAACACAACCCTTAATTCCAACTCTCATAATTATCCTATGAGAATATTTTTGTTCCTACTATTTATGTCAAAGTGTACTTTAATTCCTCGTGACTTGAGTTGGCTTTATGGGGTCATTTATATTATTAAAACGCACGTGCAAAGAAAATAATATCATATTGAGACATTACTGGAAAAAAGATTTAAGCGCAAAGGCAGCCGCCCAAGAAATTTGTGCCATAGAAGATGAGTCAATTATCCATCGAAATACTAACGCATACCCAGATCAGGTCGTTGATGATGACGTTCTTCGTGAATGTGTGAACCACATTCAACTACTCGTGATTTATCCGCCGTAGCAGGGACTCAAACCTTTACTGTGAATAACTAGACAGAATTAATGCAGTTTTGAGTGCAAAGTGCCCCGCTTTGGTCAACAGGAACCAAGCCATTTTGTAACAAGATAATCCCCCTGCACATCGTTCTCGTTTGACCAAGGAAAAATTATTGGAACTGCAAGGAGTAAACGTTTTGTCTCATCCTGCGTATAGCCCAGATATTGCAACCATGGTATGGTTAGATCAATGGCTCGTTTTTTAAAAAGTCGGATCTTTGACAATTTCGAGGACGTAAAAATTGGATGTGAAGAGTTCTTTGCCTCAAAACGAAAGGAGTGGTACCGGCATCAAATCCAATTACTGGCAGAAAGATGGGTGAAAGTAGTTGAAAACAATGGACTTTACTTTGAAGAGTAGTATTCAATAATGTTTAAAATATGTAATCTGGAATAAAGCTATACTAACGCACAAGGACTTTTGTAACAATCTAGTTTAATGCAAAACATCTCAAATTTGGCATATAAGTCTTATGTATTAATTTAAATAACATACTAGATTTTGGTTAAAATTGGAAAGTCGGAAGTAGTACTTTACTTGAAACTGTTTTTATTTTTCTTAGAAGGGAGGAATACGAATCTTGCTAAAAATTAAAAATAGAGTTTTCATGGATAAATACGTTTTAAGGTCCGTACTAATCCTTTTTAATATTTTATAATTATAATAGTCTATAATAATAGTATGTGTGTCAATAGATAGATGTCGCGACGCCGGGTTTCGTTTTTGAGATACTGTTATCTTCGTAAACTAGTAAACAAATTCAGGATCACTTTTTAAGCCATCGATTTATAGCTTAATAGGCGTTCAAGAAAGTCATGCGGTGTCCACATCAGATATTTTTTAGAAATAGAATCATTTTTTCTACGGTCTTGCGTTTTTTCAAAGTCTCAGTCATATCAGTCCCCAGTCCAACTTCATCCTGTTTAGCTTCATACAACTACTCTATCAGGATGTGCCATGCCGTCAAACGTACCCCGCAGGAGAAACATTGAGGTGGTGTACCCTCTTCATAAGATACTCGTGGGTGATTCTTGTGTGTCCTATCCTTATGCCGGAGCAGTATCTTACCTCTTCTTAATATTTGAAGATCAGTTCAGCTAAGTAATAGATACATATGGTTCGAATATTCTTAATTTATTGTCACTTACTCTAAAACAAATGTACTGCCATTTCTTTTACCAAAGTATTTCTTTGGTTAATGCAGATGTTACTGCGATTCCTTCTTTAATTGTTTATTTAGCTATAGAATCGCAAGCTCATTTCTTCTAATGGCACAGTGACCTGATAATCACAAAAATTTAACCTTGCATTCAGCACGCAACAATGGTTTTAAGTAAATCAAATTTTCATTTATCAAAAATGTTTTACAACCAGAAGATTCAATAAAAAAAAATTCTTCAAAGCCTTAAGGACAGATTCCGTGTCTATAGATTTTTTAATTCATATATTATATATATAACAAATACATAAGGTCATTGTTACATTTATATCTAAAAATTTGCATTATGAGGTCCACTATCACACAACGATTTTTATCACAAGAAAAAGGTTGTCTGATAGTGGGTCAGTAGAGGCAGACCAAGACTCAGGTGGGAAGACGCTATTGCTAAGGACGCTCTGACCCTTCTGAATGTACGAAACTGGAAAACAGCTGCATAAGATCGAGCCACCCGGAGGCCAGGACAACGGTCTGTAGCGCCACGGAAGAAGAAGAAGATAGTGGACGAGGCAAAATGTAGCTCTAGATTAGTCCTTATGCAAATTTTTAGATATAAATATAACAATGACCATATATATTTGTTATATATAATATATGACTGTGAGGATTAACATATTAACCAACAAAATCTACAATGTGGAATATTACACTGGAGTAAAAAGATCCTGAAGATGATGTAAAGAGCCTCAAGCCATCGTCAAATATATGAACACAAAATAAATATTAAAGGAAGATTGTATTACATATTATTTATAAATTTACATAAAATATTTAACAATTACATTAATATTAGGTATATTCTTTTTCTTGATCTACCTGCATCCTGCCACAAGGTGTATGTGATTATAGACCACATTCTCCTCAATTTATATTTCATGTACGATTAGTAACATTTCATTTTTTTAAGGATATATTGAGTATTCTTTGAATAAAAAATATAAGTATTATTAATATTTAAAAAAATTTATAGTTTAATTACCAATTTTTTTCATAACATATTAATATATTAAACTCGAAATAACTGTCCTTAGACATTATTATAACTTGTATTCATACTTTTGTATTTTAATTAATGCATTTAGGCTTTTGATACTGGTTTTAAAAGAAAAAAAAATGTATTTTCTCAGTTTAACTTGTTAAAAGAAACTATAAAGTTCATTAGAGATATGTTGTTTCTCTAGTGACTGAAGTAATATGAATTAAATTATATCTGCTTTTAGCTAGATGTTTGATAATGTCCAAAACATCACAAAATGGAATAAAGGCATTAGAATTATGAAGGTTTGGTTATTAAAAACATCCGAAAGAATATAGAATTTATAGTAATATTTCAATTAATTTTAATATTATTGGATAGAAACAAATTTGAATTACGTATACAGAATATATCTATATATATTTTAGGATACAATATTAAGGGTCAGTAAATTTGAGGTTTTATATATATATATATATATATATATATATATATATATATATATATATATATATATATATATATATATCTTATATATATATTTTGTTTTTTGGGCCATAATTACAGAAGTTTTACCAATGAGAAAATATTAATTTAGTGCATTTCAATTAAACTTTATTCACTTTTGTATTCAAAATTGTATCTCATGAGTTCACAACGCTCAATTGCAAAAAGAGTATCCTAAATTAATGCATCATATCATCAAGTTATCTGCAAAAACTAAGTGTGCTTATGAAGTAATGTTTACTTCTACAATGTCATATCTTTAACTTCAAACCTGATCGACAGAGAGCGCTATTCACAGAAATTTCCTAGCTCAAAAATAATTTATTCTGATCACAAAAGAGTTTTATCTTAGTTAAACTTTTAAATCTAAGTAGATACATCTTGAGACATGATACATTAAAAATAATTAAAAATGAAGCTTTTAAATCTTCCTCTCTCTTTACAATCAGACCGTGAAAACTTAAAAGTTGTTTTCCAAGAAACTGCCAATATTTAGTTAGAATATTGTTCTTGCAAAGGAGAGATATTAGGGAATCAAACTTCGGAAATTAAAGAATTAAAAAATAAATAAATAGAATAAAATTATTTTATTTTAAACAGCTTCTTTAATAGCAATCAAGTCTGCAAACATTCTTCATAATTACTACATCATATATTTGTACTGTAAATAAAATAAAATTAAAAGTATTGTTCACAAATATTTCTTATAAACTCCTGGACACCGAAAATTATAAAATAATGTTTTTTATTAGTTTTTATTTCATTACATTTACTTTTTTGTTTTTCTTACGATTAGAATATTATTAAAGATAGAACTATAAAAATGTATAAGCTTAATATCATTTTTTACTATTATACAAATCTGTACCTTGGAGATATAGGACACAATGCCCATTTTTTACTAATTTAATATTATTACACATTTGTATCTAACATTTTTTTTTGCTTTACCCAGAACTACAGATAGCTAAGAACAACTGAAACCCACATATTCAAAAACCTGTAAGATTGTGTTGTATTCTTATAAGAATTCAATAAATTAGTGAATTCAAGAGCCATACTTTCTTTCTTGTGGATTCATTACATCTTAATTTACTTTGAATGAACAAATAATATAGATACGGTAGATTTAATGTCCTTTTACACTTTTCGCTTTCTTTGAACCGATGTTGAGTATCTTTCAACTCATTTCGACAATATCATGTTCCCTACTGAGATTTCCAACAATATCTATTTAACTTTTTTTTTATTTGCATAACTTTTAAAGTAAAAATCAGTAAATAAGATTAAAAGTGTGCTGATGTTGAAACTCCACAGATAGAGTACACCTGAAGTGCATTCACAACCATCCAATTTTAATTTCACAAGCATAGATAGCGCTAAGAGAAACTGCGCCTAAAAACAAAATAAATTATGATAATAGCAATATATGATATATATATATATATATATATATATATATATATATATATATATATATATATATATATATATATATATATATATTAAAAATGAGGCAGTAGCTGAAAAAAGGGCGTGTGCGGTCAAACGCCCTTTTTTCGGAGATTGGATTTTTGGAATCCTTGGTATCTATTCTATTTCTTCTAAAAGTTTTAAAGTCGTATCATAATTTATAAAGTTAATTATTACTACATTTTATTCTATTTTGAGTGTAACTGGAGGTATTTTTGTTCTTTGTAGATTTAGTAATTCTTGATTTGAATGGTGGCTTGTTCGTTTTGTTAGAAATATACAGAAATTTCAAATTTTATTATCATAAAAAATAATAATAATAATAAAAAATGTATATTTCTATCCGAATAAAATTGCTTTTTTTCACATTATATTGAAAATTTAAGGAGATGGATCAGATGGCGGTCAAGTATAATATAAAATAGTGGTAAATATTTATTAAATGCCCACGTTTCGACCCATATTGTAGGTCTTCATCAGGGCTCAAACTCAGACAAGTTGGCGGAGACTGCGTCGGCATTTTATAAATAGTTACCACTACTCAATGTGGTTTTTTACCACCACTCGGACTATTTCGATCTTGATTTATCATACAGTCAATTGTCAATAAATAAAATAATATTTAAAATTTATTTTCTTTATTTTGTGATATCTATAAAAATAGGGCTTATGACCACTTACTCTTCTTTGCTACCTATTTTATAATCTATAATCGACTTTGACCTGAAAATAAGTGTTTTTATTATTCATTGATACGCAGTATCGAAAATCAATACCAAAATAAACAAGAGCTCATTTCATTTACAAAACTTCAAATGGTGATTCCTATAAGCATGGTTCCCTTTTTCCAGCTACCGCCTCAATTTATTTATTTAATTTATTTAAATATGATATGATGAAAATAATGATACATGTTTAATCACATGGTCAGTCCTCTAATCGATCCATGAATTTTGTTCCACTGTCTGGACTATCGTTCAAATTTACCGTCTGTCTACAAAGCTGTTATTTTAGCACGTTTATAATTAAATTGCATGTTGATATTGTGCATAGAATTGTTTGATTTATTTTAGTGATGAATTGCGAAAGAAAAAAAAATCATCAATATAAATTTATTTTTTATAAAAATAACTGATATATCGGATGAACTTCTTTATTATCAATCTGTAGTTTTATAAATGTATTTAAATTGTTTATCTTAAAAGTAGTAAAAAAAAAAAAAAAGGATCTCTACCAAAAGATAAATTTTGGTAAATTTGCATTGGCAAAACTAGGAATTATAGACAAGGAACTTTTGTATATAGCTATAATGTGGTAAAATGCAGCTAATGGCTATCTTCTAGTTTTTTTGTTTGCTAATTAATTACTACACTGAAAAATGAATGAATGAATGAATGAATGAAAATAAATTTTATTCTGGGACTTTTAGTCCCCTTAAAATAACAGAAATGTTCAGTACCTCAAGCATCTTGGTAGGATGGAAGAATTGGTAAATTTGGAATATATTACATATAAATATACATATAAATGATATTGTGAATGATGAATGAAATCGGGGAGATCGTTAATATAGACAGAGAAAAGGATTGGTGAGATTGAAGAGGAACACCACGTGTTAGTAGGAGGCTGGAGGAAGGAGGTTTATTTGGGATGATAACTGCTTGGGAGCGAAGAGACAGGAAGGATAGGAACCACTTTAAGACGCTATTTGATAAGGAAAGATTTTGGAGTTTGGAAAGAAGGATGTTATGATTAGCTAAGTCGAAGGCTTTTGAAAAGTCAAAGAGAACAAGAATAGTAACTTTCGGTTGGTCTGTAGAGGATTGGAGATCTTGGGTGATTTTCAACAAGGCAGATTGCGTGGAATACTGGGATCGGAAGCCAGACTGGAGAGGGTTGAGGAGAGCTTTTTGATCAAGGAAGTTATTAAGTTGGGAGTGGACTATTCTTTCAAGTGGTTTTGATAAGTTGGAGAGAATGGAGATAGGTCTGAAGTCGGAAACTGTGGAGGGAACCGGAACTTTATTCAACGGGCGGACTATGGCTTTTGTCCAAGTTGCTGGAAAAATTGAATTTAGGAGGAAAAAATTATAGATATGTTAAAGATAGGGAAAAGTGGCAGGGAGACATAGTTTGATGATTTTCACAGGAATGTGATCAGGGCCAAAGTCGTTCGTTCTAGACTTGAGAACTGATGAGAGTAACTCTTCAGGAGAAATATTTGTAAAGTAGAAATTTTCAGGATCAAAGGATGTTTGTGGAGTGCAGCATGGAGGAGAGTGTGATATAGGAAGAGGATCAGCAAAATAGGAATTAAGTTCATCAGAAGCAACTGGGTAATAAGTGCAGGATTTGGAGTTTACTACGGATAGGCTTTTAAGGATTTTCCATCTGGACTTAGGATCGGTGGCTTGTGATAAGGTAATGTGGAAATATTGTGCCTTAGCACGGCGTAAGGAAGATTGGATGAGGTTTCGTAGCCACTTAAAAGAGGAGTTGTCATCGGTAGCACGTGTTCGCCGAAAGCGTCTCCTGGCAGCATCTCTTCTCCTCTTCAACTCTCTAATTTCTGTATTGATCCAAGTTGGAATATTATAGGAGATCTTGATAAGATCATGACATGAAAGGAAGGGTAATGGATACTGTGAGAAAGATAATAAGAGTCGGAGCACAGATTAGTGTTGAAGTCGCCGGTTATTATCACTTTGTTGTATAAAGGCAAGTAGGTGAAGAGAGAGAGGATTTGATTGTAGGATCAAATGGGATATGAGGAGGGCGGTATACTGTGACATAGAGGAGGTAGGATGAATTAAAGGAAATTTCCAAGAAAAGATATTCTTAATGAGGTGTATCAGGGGAAGGAGATTTGGAAAGGATTTTTACCCTAAAATTATCATGAATGTTGATACCAACACCTCCACCAGTTCGGTCTTCCTGATCGTGACGAATGAGTGTGTAATTGGGGATGGATATAGAGGAGGAGGGAATATTAGGTTTGAACCAGGTTTCTGAGATGGCAATAATGCGATAGATATCGTGAAGGAAATAGTCAAGTAATTCATAGAAATTAGGATACTAGTCATAAAAGGAAAAAGAAGGATTTCTATAAGAGAAAAGTAAAGGAGAGTTAGGGTTAAATATTAAATACACATATAAATATTAATACACATTGATATCAACTAAATAGTGTTACTCACTATTTGAAGAGATGTGATGTATTTTTTCCACCAAAGATATTTCTGGATTGCAGGGCCAAAGCTTGCCAGAAAGTAATACGTGTACATAAATACATGGACAAGAGCATTGAGAGCTGCAAAGCTCATTAGAATTTCATCTGAAATTTAATTTTCCTACACGTTAGAAAATATTTAATGAAATATATCTTCTATACATAGTCATACTTATAAATATGGATTTTTCTTTAATTAGAAGGATAAAAAAAAGAAGAAATTTCAAGAAAATCAAATTTTAGTTCTTCAATAACTTACATGGCAATTACATAAAAATATCTAGTTAATTCAATGAAATTTATGATAGTTCTATATGGAAATTTTTTTCTCTCTGTATTTAATAAGTATTTGTCCCTTATATAAAATTAAGAGCTATCCTATTTTAAAATCATATTTTTTCTTCAGTATTAATCAGAATTTACTGGAACAAAACAAGATCTTACCTCGTAATATCATGGTTGAAATCCAGCTACTGCCGATCATCAGGACATGGTGATATACATGAAGAAATGTGATTTGTGATTGCTTTTTCCTTAGTATAAAGAACACCTGTATTAAAATTTAAATAAAATTAACTTTATAAATATTTCTGAATCAATAAATAAACATTATATGCATACCGTATCCAAAAGGTCGATTATCTTGTTGATGTAATAGTAATAAAGACTCTCTAATACCTGAAACAAAAAATATATCTTAATATATACCAAGTTATGTGAATAAGTTTTTTTTTTTAAATGTTTATTGCCTTAAATAATAAAAAGTTGATAGTTTATCACCTATTATACTTATTTTTCAAAATATAAGCATAATTTTCTATTTATTGAGCCAAAAATCTAATGCCCACCCCCCTCCCTCCTCATGGGATGATTAAAGGTACTCTGAATAAAAACTTACAATAAAAACTAGTACTTATTTAGAAAACCCATTGCCGAGTCAGGACCTCCTTTATTAGTCTTCGCCAGTTGTCCAGCTCTTGAATTTCTGCCTTCCTGTTCCGGACCATAAGTAGCTCTCATGCATCGCATGCTACACCATCCTCCTGTTAATGCATTTTTGGAGATTGCGCTATCTTCCATTCTCATCAAATGCCCAGCCCACATAAGCCTTCCCAGACACACAACCATGACTATATCTGTCTCATTTAGGAGAGCACTTAATTCATTATTGGTCCCTCTTCTCCATTCTCCAAATACATGGATTGGACCATAGATGTTGCGGAGGATTTTGCGCTCATCAACTAGAAAGTCTTGGTCATTTTTCTTGGTTAAGGTCCATGTCTCTGGGCCATAAATTAGGACTGGGTGGATTAGTGCTTTATATAGGAGAAGCTTGGAACTTTCTACAAGGATATTGCTCCTAAAATGTCTTTGAAGGCCGTAATAACACCTGCTAGAAATGGCAATTCTTCTTTTAATTTCTGCTGTTACTTCCCCATCTATGTTCACCTGACTTCCTAGGTAAATAAATTAATTCACCTTATCAAATGTAAATGTTCCTATCTGTAGTCTCATTTTGCATTGCCTTCTGCCCTGTTACCATATACTTCGTCTTTTGTTCATCGATTACAAGTCCCAGTCTTCTTGCTGAACCTTCGAGAGCAAGAAAAGCGTCTGAGACATCTTTGAGGGATCTTCCAACTATGTCCAAATCATCTGCATTCCTATTACATATAGTCCCAGATGTGTCAATACCAGACTACTTCACCGCTTTCTCTAAAGCAAGGATAAAGATGAGGCCTTTTTTGCGAATTGAACATATTACAGGATTCCTGAGGTCTCCAGGTACTACACACCAAATGTCGAGAATAAGATCAGATAGTGCTTTGATAAATTCAGGTCCACCATGATTTAGGCTCCGCAGAGAGACTATCAAGCTCATCATCCTCTTCTGGGGGTTCAATATCATTGCCACCTTCCAGGTCAGCTGGAACACTTGCTTGGCCTTCAATATTCCGTTCCGAAAGAGCCTAAAAATGCTGTCGCCATCTTTCAAGAATCTGGGACTTCTTAGAGAGCAGGGTACCATCAACATCTTTGCAAACATTTGTTCTGGACTTAAAAAAAATTCTGTCCTGATTGATTTGGTGTTAAACTTCTGGATCTCATTAGTATCTTTTAAAGTTTGTAGATTCTCTACTTTTTTTTTCTTCCACCGCCTCTTCTTCCTTCTATGCAATTGCTGTTTTTCTCTTCTGTGTTTTGTGTACTCTTCCACAGTTTCTCTACTGCGTGTTTGGAACATACGGACATAGGCACTGTTCATGTGTTGCATTGCTGCTCTGCATTCGTCATCAAACCACAGGTTTTGGGATTCTCTCTGCTGAAAGCCTAATGTCTCTACTGCTTTACTTTCAATCGCCTCTGAAATTTTTTTCTATCTATTAAAACTCATATCTCCAGGGCAGTCTGCCTCTCGTAGCTTCTTATCCATGAAGTTGAAATAACTGGAACTTCAGTTTTACGAGGTTGAATTTTCAGGCCCAATGGTTGAGTTTTAACCATTGATATGCGTTCCCTTAAGGGCGCTATGACCAAAAAGTGGTCAGAGTCAATGTTTGCACTCCTAAAAACTCTAATATCCACCAGGTTAGATCTGCTTCGAGCATTAATCAAAATGTGGTCAATTTAGTATTATCACCTGGTGAAGTCCATGTGCCTTTATGAACTGTCTTGAGTGGAAAAAGAGTACACCTATTATGAGGTTTTTGGAAGCTGCAAATTTGATTAATCATTGCCCATTTTCATTGCTCTCTTCATATAGGCTGTTTTGACCAATTTTTGGAGAGTAAATTGCTTCTCTACCCACTTTAGCATTGATATCACCTGCTATAACTTTTACATCATATCTTGGGCATTCATCTAGGGTTTTTTCCATTAGATCATAGAATTCATCCTTTTCTGTGTCCTCAGAAGCCTCAATAGGAACATGAGCGCTCACGCTAGAGATGTTTCTGAATTTATCTTTTAGTCTAAGGTAGTAAATACGCAGGTTGGCAGGTTTGATACCTATCACTAACCCATAGAGACAATGAAACCAGTGCCATATTGGTGCAATCCCAACATCACAGTGTTCCGGGTCGAAATTGACTGATGGTGTTCCATTGTCCAAGTCAATTCACCAGACAGTTTTTGTCAATTTTCTTTAAATCAGTAACAAGAGTTAGTGAAGACAATAAAAACTCATGCTACTTCTACATTTTTTAAACTAAACCTATTCAAAGAAACTTTATATAAAATCTTTGTCCTCTAGCTGGACTGATTTCCCAACAGTCTTTATTTTCTAAAGGCTTATATAATGTCAAGATCTTTCTCTCATTTTGTAAATTTTACAGAAAACTTTAGACTTTTTGTTAAAATGATGAGAAAAAAATCCAGCAAATTATTAAACTGTGATTTATTATTTCCAAATAGTTATGTATCCAAAAAAATAAAATACAAAATTTCTTTGGACTGATTTTTTTTTTATATATATATATATATATACTTATATGATAATAAAAATAATAGTTATTACCATTAATTTGGCCACTGATTTGTCTTCGATTGCTGAAGACACCACACCACAGACCCGTCCGTAGGGGTCAAGTATTCCAATACCAGTTGCAGAACAGATCTTAAACATAAAATTAAACAATTATTGCAAAGTAATACTAATGAAATATTTTAGTCGATTCAATTCATTAAAATAATAAATGAAAATAAAAAAAAAAAAATGAGAGAGAGGGTTATCAGAATAAAAAAAAAAATGGTTTGTATTTCATTTCTTTTATTCTGATAACCCTCTCTTGATAGAAACTGATAAAGGCAGATTCAATCGTTGAATTGAACTGTAGTGAACAGAGCTGAACCTTTCAGCTAAAATACCTTCATACAATACTAAAGGCTGTGACACACCATATAAAAATACCTTCAAAATACATTTTGGATCTTGAAAAAGCTGTGCGGGGCTCGGTTGTTCAAACAAATTGAACAATCCTTAATAGGTCTGTCTTATAAAAGACTAAACCGTAAATGTTTCTAAAACAAGCAATACAAGTTACGAGAATCGATGAAAGGGAAAAGTTGTTCCAGATTAAATGTCAATTGTCTATAATTGTCCAATTTAATGAATATTGTAAAGAAAATAATATGTCGTTTCTTTTTTGACCTGTTGGAAAATGTTTATTCCGATGGAACAACGTTGGGTGTGAGTTTTCCTTTTAGTCCGAGAGCTGGGACCAAAAAACGTGTCTGATTTCAATTTCCCTTTCTCTAAAATTGTTATTTTAATATTTCTTTGCGTCTGTTGACAGTAATTACAAATATTTTGTAGAAAATTTATTTCTCTACAAGATTGGTTATTATAAATTTTGCAATAAATTTCACTAAAAAATAGTTATTAAGGCGAAACCTCTGAATATCTAACTTTTTTTTGCATTTTCTTGACATATTACAGATGTTTACGGTCTCGCATCTGAGCAGCTGTTCAGAATTAAATAAAATATTGCAGATGGAACTTGCAGGAAATTTAACGTTCTTTTAAATTGTTCATGTCAGAGATTTTCCTATAATGCACTGGAAGCGAGTTACTGAGAAAAATCTGAAAAAAGTCCACTTTCTGTAAAATTATATTTTCAATATTTCTTGGCATCTGTTGAGAGTAATTACAAATCTTGTAGGAAATTTAATCCTCTACAAGATAGGTTATTATACATTTTGAAAAGAATAATATTTATTAAGGCGAAACCACTGAATATCACACTTTTTGCGTTTTTTTGACATTTTGCAGATTTGCACAGCCCCGGCCTATTTGCACAGCCCCGGCCTATCAAAACCTTCTCTTTTATTTCTCTCCTATTAAATTCAGTTCTCTTGTAAAAATTCCACTCAGGCTTTTTGAGGCATCCAATAGTGTTTCAGCTAACAGTTCAATTGTGTTTGAGAATTGATACATACTTAACAATTAAAGTTTTGCCCTAATCAATAATTACTATTATATATTTAATTTACCAATAAATAAATTTTTATTTTATGCAATTATATATTTTATTAATTACACCCTTAAACAGAAATTGTATCACATTAAATTATTAGTAAATATTGTTCATTTTACAAGTCTTACACTATATAGATAGATTTTACAAACTTTTTAAAGTTATGATTATACTTACGGAATATATAATATAAACGTTCATAACAACTTGGCATATATTGTAAGTTCTGATTATATTGTTTAAAACCAAGGGTTTCCTTCCGTTCATCATGGCTGGCCCGATGTACCTGACGAAGACCAGGTAAGCTGCCATAATGAGGACGGCATGATGGTAGGTGAGGAACACAGGTAGAACATGCTCCTCCACTTTCAGTTCTGAAATTAAGCTCACATTAATTGGCTGATAAATAAAAATTAATAAGTTTAAGGGGTATCGGAGAAACTTCCTTGCGTTCAGGACTAAAATCAGACCCGCGTAGAGTAGAGTTATTACTGACGATGCAGTATTAACTCCACGCCAAATTGAACGTTGAACGACCGTTAGTGTGAAATCATATGCGTATATTTTTTAAGAGGCTTGAATTCAATCGGTCCAACCAACCGTGAGTGTAGAAAATTGATGGAGTGGAACAAAGGACTGCACAATGAATTTTATGCTATATTGTGTATATGATCATTTGGAAGGTATGAATATGAATTCTCTTTCGTATACGAAAAGTTAATTTTGGAGAACCTTTAAAAATAGAAGGATAATTCCATTTTGGGAACCACTATGGATATAGGCAACTTTTGTTAAGATAACGCCTGGGTCTAGCTTCTCTAGGAAGAAATAATCGATTTTGAGAAGCCGACCATTCTGAAGTACTATACCTGATTTCGTAAAAACTAGTAAAGGATCCGAAAAGAGTTATTACATACATTATTTCAATCGCGATCAATAACAAAAGTTTATTTTTTGGGGAAAAAGGTTCTACCTTAAATTGTTTAACTACAGTAATTTAAACAATGATTTTAGCATTGATAATCTTTGCTGTTCGATTTCAAATTTTTTTTTAATTTTTGACATATATCAAAAGTATAATTGATGTTTTTTTTGTCTCTTGACAAATTATCTCAGAAGTACTTTATATATATATATATATATATATATATATATATATATATATATATATATATATATATATATATTCTACGTCGTTTTTGAAAAAGACATAAGCGCTATTTAGCAAACTATACAGGAAGCACAAGAAACGTTTTTTCCCCAAATAATAATATATTTTCAATAATAAACCTTTGTAATCGACCAAGAAATTTTTTATCAATCCCCCTCAAAATTTGAGGTTTTACGGCTCAAGATACGTAGAATCCAAATATCGAAGACAAAAAAATCCGTCCGTCTGCCGTCCTTGGCTTTACTCTGAGACTATTGGACCGATTTTCTTGAGATTCGGCAACAAGGTCACACCTCACCCCAGAATGATCCTCGGACCTCGACATTACCATCCGTCTGGTTTTTTTTTCAAAACGGAGGCCGATTAGAGATTTTATAAGCCCATAATTGTGCCATCTATAAAAATAGAGGGGAAATGTAAGGTGCTTTGGAATCAGCATGAAAAGTGATTAAAAAAAAAAAAAATGTAAAAAAAAAAATCTATATCAATCCTTTTGGTTTATTATTATTTTCAATAATAGACCTTTGTCAGAATTTTTTTTATCAACCCCCCTCAAAATTTGAGGTTTTACGGCTCAAGATACGTAGAATCCAAATATCGAAGACAAAAAAATCCGTCCGTCTGCCGTCCTTGGCTTTACTCTGAGACTATTGGACCGATTTTCTTGAGATTCGGCAACAAGGTCACACCTCACCCCAGAATGATCCTCGGACCTCGACATTACCATCCGTCTGGTTTTTTTTTCAAAACGGAGGCCGATTAGAGATTTTATAAGCCCATAATTGTGCCATCTATAAAAACAGAGGGGAAATGTAAGGTGCTTTGGAATCAGCATGAAAAGTTATTAAAAAAAAAAAAAATGTAAAAAAAAAAATCTATATCAATCCTTTTGGTTTATTATTATTTTCAATAATAGACCTTTTCAGAATTTTTTTTATCAACCCCCCTCAAAATTTGAGGTTTTACGGTTCAAGATACATAGAATCCAAATATCGAATAAAAAAAAAAAATCCGTCCGCCAAAATCCGGTCCGGCACAACAATTTTTTTTTTTGTGTTTTCAGAGCTGAAGATCATTCATCTATAACATTCGAAACTAGTTTTCAATAAAACAAATTTATAGAAGTGGCAAATAATTTATCAATCCCTAATTAGATTGATCCTTCTATACCATCATGCGGATGTTAACAAATTTTAAAGTCGTGTTTTATCAGTGAAAATATTGATCCTACGCTTCGGAAAGGCACTAAACCCAAAAAACCGCAACTAACCAAATTTTTCAAACAAATCCAGACGAGAGCCTTTTATCAAAAATACTCTCATAATAAACATTGTATCTAATTAGCTAATTATTGTATATATATATATATATATATATATATATATATATATATATATATATATATATATATATAAATAAAATATATAAAAATAAGGAATTCAAAATACAGTTTGGTATTAGTATGCATATTAAATTAAATGTGACGTAAACTGATTTATAAAATAGAAGAATAACAACATTGATTCAAATATAACTGATACTTTTCTATAACAGATACTTTTCCTATTTAAAAATAACTGGCGTACCTAAAGTAAAAAAGACTCCAAATATCCTTACATCTTTACATGTAAACATACAGAAAGTAAAGTAATGTATTGATTAGAGAAGTGTCATAATTTTCATTTGGGTGTGGAAGGCACTCGACTACGACACGAGGTTCCAATATTAATGGGCCTCAACTTCACTAACGACACACCAAATGCACTCAAATAGATATTACATTACATTCCGTCCCTTAGGACGAATGGGATTGTAAGATATAGAATTTATTATTTTTTATTAAATTAATGATTTTAATCATATATCTTATTTTGATCATATTGAATTAATTCTTATTACATTATATCTAATATTTATATCAAAATAAATATTTCCTTACATGAAAATTACATATTTAGTCCTTGGCATAATACACACGTGTAGGGAGAACATAATATCCATTCTGTCTTCTATTATTACGAGCATTTAAGTTCTTAAAACTACGTCAAATGATATCATTTTTATCATAAATACCATTGTCATTAATGTGAGACAGATAAGGGACTGTGAGAGAGATAAATAGTTTTGGCCATATTTTCGGATCAAATACTGTGAGTTGGTCAGTACGTCCTTACCAAATTATGAACCCAAGACCCTCGATGGGTTTAAAGAGGTACAGGATTTTTTTTATTTAATCCGATATCTCCTAATCGATGAAAAAAATGGGTATCGATATTTTCGTAAATCAATACGCAGGCTGGAAGATGAGGTGACAAATGATAAATGATCGCTTCTGATTAAATTTTCAGACTTGCTCATCTCACTCAAGGACCTATGGAGATCTCTTGATAAGGCGAATTGATTAACGACCACCTTGGCAGGTGATTAGCCTTGTTTTAACTATGTGCTAAAAAAAAAAAAAATAAATAAAAATGGTCTGTTTCATCATTATTGGTTTGTTATTTTCAATAATGAACCTTTGTAATCGACCAAGGAGAAAACAATTTTAATCCCTTCTCAAATTTTTAGGTTTTACGTTTCAAGATACGTAGAATCCAAATAGCGAATAAAAAAAAATCCGTCCGTCCGCCGTTGTCTCGGTGCAGCGCTTGCCAACCGTTACCGCTAACTGTTACTGTTTGTATATTTCGTTGAAACTGCTAACGGCAATGGCCAACTTCCCTCGCATAACCTATATCGTTATAACCTTTCCTATATATAAACATACTATATCGTCCATATATTATATCGTTAATAATAATAATAAAAAGCTTAGCGAACCCGAATGGTTCGATGCCGATACCACAAATTACTGTCTACAAACCTCGGTCCACCGACTACCGTCCAAACTCAAATTCATTAGATCACCCTTAATACAATCCTCCCACCTACGTTTCGGTCTACCCCTCGGACCGTCGCAATGATATCACTTCGATTATATTAACAGGGTGCATGCTCCGCAATTCCGCGTTGTGTAACCTCCTAAATTCTCCAGTTGACTCATCCTTTTTCGGACCAAATATTTTACGCAATACCTTATTCTCGAAGACCTTAAGGCGTTGTTCGTCCTTCAAGGCTAGTGGCCACGTTTCACACAAGTTTCTGGACAAAATGCGCGACCTAAGTAATGTTGATACCGAAAAATAACAAGCATTTCCCACCTTTAACCGCGCCTTTATTTCCTCTTGAATTTCGTTTTTTCTAGTAATCACAGACCCCAAATACTTAAATTTGTCAACGTGTTCAAACGTATTTTCTCCTATATCTATATCCTCAAAATTGCCTCTGTTTCTATTGCTAACCATATATTTCGTCTTATCCGTATTTATTTTGAGGCTAACCTCTTTCCCAGCTGTCATCAACGTTGTTGTATTCAGTTTTATAGTTTCCGCATCCTCACTTAATAATATAAAATCATCCGCAAACCCAAACACGGATATTTTACCACCCAGATCTAAACCCCTTTCGGTACGCATCACCTTTCTAATGACATACTCACATTATATTGTTATAGCTATATATTAAAGCCTTTAAAACTATCCATTTCAGCCTTCGTGAAAGGAATAAATGCATGCAAGTTTCTAACACGGATGTAACTTTTGCTTTTTTTTTTTTTAAAACAGAAAAATGAAATTATGTTATTAATAAGAAGTAGGTGATGCTAACAGCATATTCCAAACTCCGAAAAGTGAGCGATTGTATACTAAGTTATTAATTGGCTATTTGCGGAATGATGGGAAAATATTCAGAACCATTTTTTAACTAAATACCTCTCAATTTAATTTGCACTAATGCAGTGCAAGCTGAAGGAAAACTGGCAGTCACTTTACGGAAAATAGGCAAATAAAAAAATTTATCAGCCCCACCACGTATACCTAACTAATAAATGTAAATTAGGTACTTTTCAAGAAACCAAAAATATCTGATGTGGGCAACACATGACTTCCTTGTACGTCTATTAAATTATAAATCCGTGGCTCAAAAAGTGATACTGAATTTGGTTACTAGTTTCCGAAGATTGCAGTAAAAACGACACTCGGCGTCGCGACATCCATCTATTGACAAACACATACGCACGCACGCACGCACACACTCACACGCCACTGGAGGTCTCCTTCCGTTATTAAATGTCGTTTTTTTTCCAGTAGGTAACTAGTTTCCAAGAGATTTCTTCGTGTTCCGTGACAACATTAAAAGTGTAAATATCACTATCAAGATAAAGCATTAGACATCGACAGTTTCTAAATTTTAAGCGGAAGAACCCACTTAACTTTCATCGCACAAATGGGGAGAAAACCAGTATTATATGCCCAATATTAACACTTAAAATAAGTAATAAAAATGTTTAATTAGAGTATAAACAAAATCGCGTTGGTAACCTTTATTACCGAAACATATGATTTCTCCATTTAATTTTTATATAATTTTTGATGTAAGTATATCATGACCTTCAAGTAAAGTACCCTTTTCCGCTCACCAATTTTAACCAAAATCTAGAAAATACATTCATATTGATATAAAAGTCCTATTTACTAAATTTTAAATGTTTTACATTATATTTTAATATAATTTTTGATGAAAGTCTAATATGACCTTCAAATAAAGTACCTCTTCCGGTTTTCCAATTTAGACCAAAATCTAGTATGTTATTTAAATAAATATATTTGTTCTAAATACCAAATTTGAGAAGTTTTCCAAAGTATTTTAATATAATTTTTTATGAAAATCAATGATGACCTTCAAGTAAAGTACCACTTCCGGTGATTAAGCAGTGACCAAAAAGGGAGGTTCACAACTAGATTTTACAACAATCCTAAATACAAAATTTCAACTTTCTACGGCTAACCGTTTTTGAGTTATGCGAAATACGAACGTACGTACGTTTAGACGCCACGACGAAACTAGTCAAAATGGATTCAGGGATGGTCAAAATGGATATTTCCGTTAAAATCTAAAAACCGAAAATTTTCGCGATTACAATACTTCCTTTACTTCGTACAAGGAAGTAAAAAGAGTTATAGGTTTTACTTGCAACTTCCCTTTTGTGAATAATTTGTTTAGCTCTCGGTCTATTAACTTTTCTTTGTCCTTGGTTTATGGCATTTAATTTTGCAAACGTACTTCTGATAAATTAATAAAAATAAGGAATTTTTCACATCAGTTAGTTATACATTGTAGTGACGATAAAGTTATTTAAAATGGTTGATAAACAACTCTGTACATGTACAATTTGTTAATTTTTTTTTTTTTAATTTTAATAAAGCAAAAAAAATCCAACAAAGAAGTTTATTTATTATATAATTATTCATTTTTGTTATATTATTATATATCTTCATATTCATTAAAAAATTCTACAAAATATTCATCGTTATTCTCATTAAATCCCTTCTTTGACATTACGAAAAAAGGAACCGTCTCGGCAGTGGCAGTATGACTCCTTCTGGAACGGTATGGGACGCAGCAGTATAGGTATGACGTCATACCTAAACTGCCAGGCAGTACCAGCGAAATATGCCCCTATCTATTCAGTAAAATCATTAGTCAACTGCAAGAATCTAGTATATTATTTAAAACAATGTATAAATTATAAATGCTAACTGTGAGAAGTTTTGCATTATATTTTAATATAATTTTTTATGGAAATCAATTATGACCTTCAAGTAAAGTACCACTTGCAGTGATCATGTAGTGAACAAAGAGGGAGGTTCACAGCTAGATTTTACAGCAATCCTAAATACAAAATTTTAACTTTCTACGGCTAGCCATTTTGAATTTGAACGAACGAATGAACGTCCGAACGTACGATTACAATACATCTGTTACTTCGTAAATTTTTTTTTCTGATAACCTATGGTTGTCTAGTAATAATAGTAATTGTATAGCAGTACTAGCTTTACAATAAAAAGGTGATTTTTTTCTGGACAAAACATCTTTTTTCTACGTTTCATTTCATTCCATATAGCCAAGTAAATCAAAGTAAATGCAGGGTATTGAATTGAATGCGTTTTCTCGTTGAATTTATATTCCTTATAATACTTTTGTTTAATTTCCCATTCATTTAATATAGCAATAAGTAAGATGAAATGTGCAATATATAATTAATGTGTTAAAAATAAAATCAAGATTAACTTAAATCTTTTCTTTTTAAAAAAAGTTGTTTGTAAAAGCAATTTTTCATGCGGATGTCAACTGGTTTGTAAAAGCTTTGTACAAAGTTTACAGCATGACAATGATATCATTCATTGTAATATATTCATTGTATTCATCAAATATATTCATTTATGTAATATATTCATTCATCCTAGTATCGGAATGGTAAGAACAATAGTTTGGTCTTCTGTTACTCACATTATCTTTTAAAAGTTAAATATAAAAAAAAAAATATCTGATGTGGACAACACATGACTTCCTTGTACGCCTATTAAATTATAAATCGGTGGCTCAAAAAGTGATCCTCAATTTGGTTACTAGTTTCCGAAGATTGCAGTATCTCAAAAACGACGCTCGGCGTCGCGACATCCATCTATTGACACACACACACATACTCTTGCTTCAGGAGGTCTCATTCCATTATTAAATGTCATTTTCTTTCAGTAGGCAACAAGTTCCCAGGAGATTTCTTCTTGTTCCGTGAGAACATTAGAACTGTCAATATCACTAGATAAAGCATTGGAAATCTACGGTTTCGTCATTTTAAGCGGAAGTACCCGCTTAGCTTATGTCTTATTATCCTGCTGCAGACTTGTTCAGCTCATAAATGGGGAGGGAAAAAAAGCATTTGAGAATAAATTTTAACACTTAAAACAAGTAATAAAAATGTTTAATTAGAATGGGAAAAAAATCGCGTTTGTTACCGATTTTATTACCTTAACCTTTATTACCGAACCATATGATCTCTGTATTTAATTTTAATGTAAGTTTATTATAAACTTCAAATAAAGTGCCCCTTTCGGCTCTCCAATTTAAATCAAAATCTATTAAATACATTTATATCGATATAAAAGTCCTATTTGAGATTCAATTTTGTCAAAATTGAGATATTTTAAATTATATTTTAATATAATGTTTGATCAAAGTTTATTGTGATCTTCAAGTAAAGTGCTCTTTCCGGTTTCTCATTATAGAACAAGCTATAATATTTTATTTAAATCATTATGCACATTATAAATATTAAACGTGAGAAGTTTTGCAAGGTGAAAATGAGAAGTTTATAAATCCAAGGTGATGGTTTTTCGTAATGGTGGTAGGATCGGAAAAAAGGAAAGGTGGTTTCTAAACGAAAATAAGATAGAAGTTGTTAATAATTATAAATATTTAAGAATTATCTTGAGCAGCACTCTATCAATAAGTTGGCATTTTAAAAATAAATTGGAAAAAGCAAAAACAGGAATAAATGTAGCATGGAATTTTTTTATGTCAAATAATCTTATACCCTACTCTTCGAAAGTACAAGTGTCCAACTCAGTATTTAAATCAATTATGGCGTATGGAGCACAAATATGGGAGGATAAAGAATATTATGAAATAGAAAAAATTGTATAATTTTCCATTAGAAAAGTATTCAGTCTACCGCAATGTGAAATTAATTAATACATCAAGATTCGTAATTCAATTCGTAATTCACATCACATTCACATCATGATTATATATTAAAGGTATTAAGTATGAAAGAAGATAGATTACCAAAATATTTTGCAAATGAGATTGTTCAAAATAAAGTGTTTTGATTTAAGGAATTAATTCAACTTGCGAAAAGCTATAATATGGAACATTGAGAACATTGGATATATGAAAAATGTCTTGCAGAAGCTTAGAGATAAAGTGCAACGAAGCCAATATATAAATGCCATAGAAAAGAAAAATAAGTCTATTAAATTTAATTTATATAAACAGCTATCTCACAACTTAGGGAAAATTAATTATTTATTCAGCAACAGAAAAATAAGTGATATCAAGTGGATATTAAAGGCAAGATGTGAACTATTGAACTTAAATTATAAAATATACAATAAGGAAGAAGCTGAGATATGTTCACTATGCAACACCAGGGAAATCGAAAATACGCAACATTTTCTCGCCGTATGCCCAATCTTATCGAAGAATACTTTAATACGAATCAACTTAACAACAACGAAATTATAGATTATTTAAATAGTAAAAATTGGGACAGTGTAATAAAATATTGTAGATTAGCTTATAATTACAGGCAAGAGCTGATAATGGAATTTAACTACAATTGATGTTAATTAAACTTTATGATAATATATATCTTAAATCATAATCATTTAATGTGAAAATTTTAGTGTTATAGAGGAGAAATAACTGATTTGTTTATTTTATTGTATAAAGTGTTTGTTTTTATTTTATTTAATTATGTTTTCATAATATGCACATATATATATATATATATATATATATATATATATATATATATTATAAATAAAACATTATTCTATTCTATTCTGATGTATTCTGCACATGTTCCTTTCCCGAAACATTCCAAATGTAATCATCTGATTAAATATTAAAGATTAGTTAAAAATCTAAGTATCTGAACTCTAAATCAAAGCGATATGGAAAGTCCTGTCGATGGACGACATACCAGATAGTTTTGAAATTTGACTATTTGGAAATAATAAACCACTGTGTCATAATTTGCAGCGTTTTGGTTTAATTTGTTCAAAAAATTCTAAATTGAAATTTTTTTTTTTTAGAAATATCTCAATCATACCTTCCTTGTCGGAATTTTACTCTGAAGCATTAAAAATATTGAACAGAGTCCTCTTCGGAATGCTGATAATTTGTGAAAAACATAAAATGACCCCGGTATTATCTTAAGGGTTTAAAAGTGCTATTTTTAAAAGTTTTTTTTTTAAAATAACATTTTTTTTTTTTTTAAATTAGTGCTTTACAGTTTAATTTCCTGAAAATGCTTGCCCAACTGTTTGCCCTTTTTTGAAACTTTGGAAGAAAAATGAAAAAAATATTAGTAAAATTCCAGGAGTGCCACTGTAACCACCATCTCATTTATCTACTGGGGATTGTAAATACAGTCAGGAACAAATTTTTCATTAAAAATTGGAATAATTTTTTTTATTGGTTTATTATTTTTAATAATAGACCTTTGGAATCGACCAAGGAAAACATTTTTGTAACCCACCTCAAAATTTGAGGTTTTACGTTTCAATAAAAATTCGTCCGTCCGCCGTCCGTGGCTTTTCTCCGAGACTACTGGACCGATTTTCTTGAGATTCGGTACCAATGTCACAGGTCACCTTTGGATGATCCTCCGAACTCGACATTACCAGGTTTTATAGTATTTTAATGAAAGCTGATGATTCCCTACAAAACGAAATAAAAATCATTTAAGTCGGACCATTATTAGCTGAGAAATAGCGTAATGAATTTTGTAGACTAATTCTCCGGCTCGGCTGGTCATCGTGGCCCTAGGCCTCCTGACTTATCTATTGGGCTTCTGACTTCCTCGCATCTCTCTGCTTTATCCTTCCTTGGATTATTTCTGCACTTCCTTTAGCTTTCCTTTTTTTTTTTTTCCTACTGAAGTACACATCAAATATCTCCTCCTCATCATTTTACATCTCAGCCTACTTGCATTGACACAGTTTTTAAATTAACACTCCCAGTTGGGCACTCTCACGGCGGTCATCTTGGGACAAGCTTCAAATTTCTTTTCCCCTTTGGTGCATACTGCTTAATTATTTTTACTTGGACAGAATAGATATTTTTGAAATATTACTAAGTGGAAATAATATACCATTGTGTAATAATTTGTAGAGTTTTTTTTTTTTAAATAAAGTAAAAGATTCTTCACGCCTTCTCCAAATTTTATCACGACTGTTTATTTCGAAGTAGTATTTTTTTTTCTATTTTTTTTTATACTAACAAGGAGTTTTTTTAACGGTACTCTGTCATTATATGCTGAAGCTTTTAGAATTATTCTCATATTTTGTGGATGAAGTTGATTCCTCTTTATCCGAATATCTCGCAAGCGATCTGAGGTGCACTCATAGAGAGATTATTTTTAATATTCACGAAACATGTACGGCTTTCGCGGTCGTTGCATACTCTTGGAGAGCCGTTGGAACCTTTCGAAATCCATCCGTCTATCGTACTTGTACCTTAGGGTATGCTTACATGGGCTAGGCTACTTTTACTTTGGCCTAGGATCCCCCGAATTTCGGGAACACCTGATCCATTTTCATAATTAAAAATGATTACTTGTTGATCAGTTGACGTACGTGTGGTGGTATAGAAGGGTCAATGTAATTAGGGATTTATAAATTATTTGATACTTCTATTATTTTTTTTTTTATTGAAAACTAGTTTCAAATGTTATACATTCATCTTCAATTCAAAAATAAGCAATTTAAAATTCAGTTTGGTATTATTATGCATATTAAATTAAATATAATATAAATTAGTATTATAAAATATTTATGAATTATGAATTTAATTAAGACAAGAGATCAAATGCATGTTTGTATTCACCAAGGTACATTATATCAAAGAGAAAAGGTTACAAGGTTTCTGTTTAATATAATCTATATTCACAATTCATATATGTTTTATAATACTACTTTATCTTACATCTAATTTAATATGTATAATAATACCAAACCGTATTTTAAATTGCTTATTTTTGAATTTTTGTGCGTTTTTAGAACTGAAGATGAATGTATAAAATTTGAAATTAGTTTTCAATAAAAAAAAAAAAAAATATATAGAAGTGGCAAAGGTATTTTGGTAACACTCCTGAATTGAAACCGTGTCATGAACAATAGTGTTATTAAGAAAGAACAGTTAATTATGGGGCATTGTTAAGTACCTTGGTAATTAAAATTTCCAACAACAATTACTTTCGTAACAAGATCTGAGATCACTGAAAATAATGCATGAATTTTTGTCAAACTCCTGAGATACTAGGGAGTACTTTTACCAATGAAAAATATTGAAATAATTAAAGCTTGAGAAAATTCGCTGCAAACTATCTGGATCTTCAAATAGTGTGTATTAGCTATTAATTAATCTTTTTGACCGATTTTTCTGAGCATTTTGTATTTAGTAAAACTAGTGAGCAGCTACTACTCAAATTCGGGCATTTTAAAGTGAAATGACCCTTTTGTAAATTTTCATAAGCTTGAAAATAATATTTCAAATGTTTCCTTATAACTATCATTTGTTACCTATTATTTATTCAATACTTTCAGTTAGGTATCTCAATAAAATGTTAAGATGATTAATTATGGATTTGTTTTTTTCATACTTAATTTTATCAACCACACGATCAAGATGACCGTTCCAAAACGTTGAAAAATATGGTTATATTTAAGAATGTGAAGGTTGCAGGAGGCAAATAGTATGTATGACTCCATTTTTCAGAAAAAAGGAAGTTATATTGTTTTTTCCCTGACCAACTGTTCTTTGCTGTTTAAAAACTAGGCATTTAGATTTTTTTTTTTTTTAATAATGCTCACTATTTTATTTGTTTTTGTTCGAGATACAATATAGCACCGAAATCACCAAATCGAAAAACAACGCTGAAAATTATAACACAATGGTTTATTATTTCCACTTAATAATATTTCAAAAATATCTATTCTGTCCAAGTAAAAAAAATTAAGCAGTAGGCACCAAAGGAAAAAAAAAATTGAAGCTTGTCCCAAGATGATCGCCCTGAGAGTGCCGAACTGGGAGTATTAAGAAAAAACTGTGTCAGTGCAAGTTGGCTGAGATGGTTAGGAAAAGAAAAAGGTAAGACTAAGGAAGGTAAATAAAGTGCAGAAATAATCCAAGGAAGGATAAAGCAAAGAGATACGAAGAAGTCAGAAGCCCAATAGATAAGACACGATGGCCTGCAGCGCCGGAGAATTAGTCTACGAAGTTCATTACGCTATATCTCAGCTAATACTGCTCCGATTTAAATGATTTTTTTTTCCTTTTGAAGGGAATTTCATCAGCTTTCTCCTCTATCTATATAAATGGCCGCGTTATGGGCTACTAAGATCTGTAATCGGCCTCCATTTTTAAACAAACAGACGGATGGTAATGTCGAGTTCCGAGGATCAACCTGGAGTGACGTGTGACATTGGTACCGAATCTCAAGAAAATCGGTCCAGTAGTCTCGGAGAAAAGCCACGGACGGCGTACGGACGGATTTTTTTTTTGGATTCTACGTATCTTGAAACGTAAAACCTCAAAATTTGAGGAGGAATTACAAACATTTTTTTTTTTGATCGATTCCAAAGGTCTATAATTGAAAATAATAAACCAAAATGGCGTTATACATTATTTCTGCTGTACCGTTCATATGTTTCATAACCATTAAGCAATTCATCCAACATAAACTTACCCTCAGAGGTTTTGTTTCCAGCCAGTTTTCCATGATCCATGTTCCCAGTCCAGGAGTTGTAGCCAGCAGCATCAACTGATCGGAAGTGAGAACCGAGTGAACCCTACAGGTAATTATTAAAGTGAAAAAAAAACTAATGGAATTGTTAATAGTATTAACATTTTACTTCTCAAGGCTCTTCATAACAAAACTGCAGACAATGGTGGTATGTAATCAGCATATAATGTTGTATAATTTAAACAATTTTATGAGCTAAAAAAAAAATTACATAAAAAAAAAAAATTACGTGCTTAAAACATTTTAATCTCTAGGTCAGCTTATTGTAACCGCGTTAATTTCTCTTATTCTTCAAAATAAGGAATAGTTTTTTTTATTAAACATTAAAGTACAATTTGTATAATTTTGTTTACAAATTATTCCATCTTACATTGTCCATCGCTGGTTTTAATAATAATCATATCTTAATTAACATAAAGAAAGACGTAACTGAAACTTGGCAGATTTTCACTAAGAACATACAAGAAATATAGAAATATTTTTTTTTTCGCATTATAACCTTTATTTAACACATGTTTTTTATTTCATTCTTTTCTAGTTTGGTTCATCACGATTTTGAAAAGCATTTATTTACAGATCTTTTTCAGTCAATTAAAAATGTGTACTATAAGTATTTATATGTTAATTAAACAGAATTATTTAATAAGATCTTTTTTCAGTAGGATTCTCACACGCATCATTTACCCGACGCTAGAAGGTTGTCATAAAAAACTTGTACCACTGGACTCCTATTGAAGAAATAAAATGTGAGTGGGAATCTTTGTTATGTCAACAGCGTTGTGAATGTTATCTCACCTTTCAAAAGACCATTACCCATGTTCATTGTACAAAGCAATATATCAAAAGCAATATTTAATGAAAAAGTTTTCGATATA
The DNA here is from genome assembly GCA_948150685.1 of Rhaphigaster nebulosa. Taxonomy (NCBI): domain Eukaryota; kingdom Metazoa; phylum Arthropoda; class Insecta; order Hemiptera; family Pentatomidae; genus Rhaphigaster; species Rhaphigaster nebulosa. The sequence continues at coordinate 2,137,526 of OX411312.1, read as the reverse complement.
GAATATTTACATTACATGAAAATAAAAATAGAAAAACCAAGGAAAAAGAAACTAACTCCTCAATGTTTACTGCTAGGATTGGCTACACTGAGATATAGCCTAACCTTAACCTTCCCTCATTGTATTAATTAGAATTAAATCATATGTGTTTTGTGATAGCTATTGTATAAATAAATAAACATTTATAATTGGCTTATTTTGATTACAAACACATATGATACCACACTAAAAATATCTGATGTGGACAAGACATGACTTCCCTGTACGCCTATTAAACTATAAATCCCTGGCTCAAAAAGTGAGCCTGAATTTGGTTACCAGTTTCCGAAGATTGCATTATCTCAAAAACGACACTCGGCGTCGCGACATCCATCTATTGACACACACACACACAAATAGGGAGGAAAACCAGTATTTTACACTAAATTTTAACACTTAAAACAAGTAATAAAAATGTTTAATTGGATTGGAAATCAAACTGCGTTTGTAACCTTTATTACCGAAACATATGATTTATGTATTTAATTTAAATATAATTTTTGATGCAAGCTTATAATGATTTTCAAATAAAATACCGTTTTCGGCTCACCAATTTTAAGCAAAATATAATAAATATATTCATATCGATATAAAATTCCTTGAGATGTTTTACATTATATTTTAATATAATTTTTCATGAAAGTCTAATATGACCTTCAAGTAAAGTACCACTTCTGGTGATCAAGGAGTGACCAAAAAGGGAGGTTAACAACTAGATTTTACAGCAATCCTAAATACAAAATTTCAACTTTCTACGGCTAACCATTTTGAGTTATGCGAAATACGAACGTACGTACAGGCGCCACGACGAAACTAGTCAAAATGGATTCAGGATTGGTCAAAATGGATATTTCCGTTGAAATCTGAAAACCGAAAATTTTCGCGATTACAATGCTTCCTTTTACTAAAAAATGTTGTAGGGCCACACTGAAACGTATTGTAATCACGCTCCGAAATACATAAAATATAGTCTCGGCCATGATAGCACCGAATGCACAAAGCCAAGAGAATCTGTAGCAACCACAGAGGGTGCCTAACCCTAAAAGAACTAAGAGCAGCCAGAAATCTTAGAAAATATCAATAAATTCCCACAAATCAGCACACCTGCATTAACCTCGCCTCCGGCTATGGACGAGTTTCCAGCTCTTCCCCAACCTCAGCAGCCTCCCACAGTTCCATCGAGACTGAAATCAGAGCATCCGAAGCAGCCTTAACGAACAGCTACCAAAGGAGCACCAGTATTTCATCAGCAACCGGAGTTTTCGGGCATGCGAAAGGGCATTACCCAGCCGGCCCCTCCAGCTGTCAGTCATCCACCACCGCCTCAACTGTTCCACCTAGTTAGTGGCTTTAATAACCTCATCCAGCTCCTTTTCAGTCTCCTTCGACCTTGAGGTTCGACAAGTCAAGCCTTATACTCTGGATATGGCCAATAATCAATTGACTGTAGGTTCCAAATCCGTTCTTCTTTGGAACGCAAATGGCATTAATTAACATAGAACTGAATTCGACATTTACTTACATGACAAACGGACTGATATTGCTAATAGCTGAAACATACTTGACTTCTACACAATACAGAATTGATCACCCAGATGATACTTCGCACAGCACTACCGCAATATTAAGTAAAACATTACTACAACACAATCCTTTATATTTACCCGTAACACCAGATATACAATCCCCGTAACACCAGATATACAATCCCCGTAACACCAGATATACAATCCCCGTAACACCAGATATACAATCCCCGTAACACCAGATATACAATCCCCGTAACACCAGATATACAATCCCCGTAACACCAGATATACAATTCCCGTAACACCAGATATACAATCCCCGTAACACCAGATATACAATCCCCGTAACACCAGATATACAATCCCCGTAACACCAGATATACAATCCCCGTAACACCAGATATACAATCCCCGTAACACCAGATATACAATCCCCAGCCATCACATTGTACACCCAACATTACACTATTACCTTCGCTGCAGTCTAGTGCCCTCCGAGGTACGTTCTACGTTTTGCTATTTCTTCAGATGCCTTGGAAGATGTTTTATTGCAGGAGGTGATTACAATGCCAAATATCAGTCCTGTATACTCCAAGAGGAAGAAACCTGAGGTCTGCTATCCATGAGCTCTCATTAGACACTATCTCGCCTGGAATACTTACTTATTTACCAACCTCAAGGCAGAAAAGACCAGACAAACTTGATTTTTTTTATTACAAAAGGACTTAGGACCGTAACCTATACTGCAAATACGAGCTCCGATCTTTTCTCTGATCATTCTCTTCTCAAATTAGTATTATTGGATAAGGGATTATTGATTGGGATGTCTATAGCAGTTGCTTAAACTCAACGCTGTCTCTAAAGACTGAGGATGAGTTCGAGGAAGCCGTTGAAAAGTTTACCACCAGTATATAGCAGGTTGTATGGTCTTCTTCTGTTCCCAGATCCAGAAGAATTGGGCAACTTCCAAACCATTCCCAGTATATCAGAGATGAGAGAAGAGCTCGCTAAGTATGACAGACTGGCTGACTTCCATCTGACAGGCGGACTTTTAATAGACTTAACAATGAACTCAAACGACAAATTAATTGTTTCAAAAGCACAATTTACGACAATTACATCAGAAATCTTGCGACTGACTATGGGAGCTTATGGAGGCACACCAAGAAACTTATAAAACATCGTGTTGTGTCAGCATCTCTCTGTAATGAAAATGGTTCCTGGACCGTTTCTAATAGGTAGGAGGAAGTAACGTCTTAAGGCTGAAGAGAAGTCCCTGATGCCCCACTCTATCGAACGCTTGAGTGACGTCCAGAAATACTCCTGTTGCATATAATTTCTGTTCTAGTGCCGTCGCAATGTTGTCCGTCACTCTGTGTAATTGCTGAATGATTGAATGTTGAATTCGGAATCCAAATTGATGGTCAGGTATTAGGTTATTGTTTGTCAGTATGTCAAGAAGTCTTTTGTTGTTTCTCAAAAATTTTAGAACGTATTGGGAGCAGGCTGATATGTCTGTATGATGATGGGGTAGCTGTGTCTTTGTTTGATTTGTGAATCATAGTAATGTGTGAGTATTTCCATCGTAGAAGGAATTTGGTCGTTCTGAGTATTGCATCGTTAGGTACACTAGAGCCTTCCTAGACATTTTCTGGATCACTTGAGCATTTATCAGGTCATGACCAGGGGCCTTTCTTTTTAGGTAACTGTCTGATTTGCTCGGCAACTTATGTCGAGGTGAAGCAAGGAAGAGGTGATGCTAGTTGTAGTGGAATGTCTGAAGTGCTGAGTACATGTCTTTCTTGTTCAGAATTAGCGAAGTCAGTTAGTGTAAAAACAGAAGAAAGATGATTTGCAAATCGCCCAGATAATTGTCATAATTAAAATAGGAAAACCTCATCTCCAAATAAGTAAATTTTCGATAAACTCGAAATAACTGTCCTTAGATTTACTGTCCTAACTTATATTCATACTTTCGTATTTCAATTAATGCATTTAGGCTTCTGCTACTTGGTTAAAAAGAAAAAAAAAATATTTTCTTAGTTTAACTTGTTAAAAGAAACTATAAAGTTCATTGGAGATTTGTTGTTTCTCAAATGACTGAAATAATGTGAATTAAATTATATGTGCTTTTAGCTAGATGTTTGATAATGGACAGTATAAGACCGAAACATTACAAAATAGAATAAAGGTAAGTAAGAAGGTTTAGTTTTTAAAAACTTCCAAAAGAATACAAAATTAATAGTAATATTTAAATTGATTTTAATATTATCGGATAGAAACTAATAGTAATTAAATATATAAATATATATAGTGATCATTGGATAGATATTATATTGTTTGTATACATGGATATACAAACAATATATGGATATTTTAGGATACAATGTGATTTTAAGATTTGTAAACTTCAGGTTTCATTTAAGCATAATTTTATTTAAAAACAATAATATATATATACCATAGTGACAGAAGTTTTAACAATGAGAAAATATTAAATTTAGTGTATTTCAACTGAGCTTTATTCACTATTAAAAATTGTTCCTCATGAGTTCATAACGTTCCTTTGCAAGAACAATGTCCTCAATCAATGCATCACATCTTCAAGTTATCTGAAAAAACTAAATATACTTATGAACGTCTGTCTAAGTACACTTTTTAAGTATACGTTCAACCTGACTTTAACTTCAAACCTGATCGACAGAGAGCGTTATTCACAGAAATGTTCTAACTCAAAAATAATTTATTATAATCACAAAAGTTTTATCTTTTGTTAAATCTTATCTTAATTAAATCTTTAAATCTAAGTAAGTACATCTTGTGACATAATACTTTAAAAGTAATTAAAAATGAAGCTTTCAAATCTTCCTCTCTCTTTACAATAAGACCTTAAAAACTTTAAAATTGTTTTTCCAGAAACTGCCAATATTTAGTTAGAGTTTGTTTCTTGCAAAGGAGCGATCACACTTTGGAAATCACAGAACTAAAAAATAAATAAATAGAATATTTTTTTTTTTTTTTAACTAAACAGCTTCTTTAATTGCACTCAAGTCTGCAAACCTTCTTCATAATTACTACATCATGTATTTGTACTGTGAATAAAATTAAATTAAAAGTATTTTTCACAAATAAATAGTTCTTATAAACTCCTGGACATCAAAATTGAAAATTATAAAATAATGTTTTTTAATAGTTTTTATTTCATTACATTTACTTTTTTGTTTTTTCTTATGATTAGAATATTATTAAAGATAGATCTATAAAAATGTATTTATATAAATCTGTACCTTGGAGGCATACGGCATTATGTATATTTTTTACTAATGTAACATTATTAAACATTTGTATTTTACTTTCTTTTTGCTTTACCCAGAAGTACAGATAGCTATATACTAGAACCAATTGTGAGAAGAGATACATGCTTTTAAAAGAAGACTTTGAAAGTCCACATTTATTTGGAAGTAAGCATCTGTTCAAACTGCTGTAAAGCTAGGGAAAATGTGACATAGTATCCACTACATCCAAGCTACAGAAATATATTTAAATAAAAAATAAAAAAAATATTTTGATTTTTTCAAAATTACAACAAAGTAATGAATTATTGATATATGTTTGATTATAATATTTTAATAATTCTCCTCTGATTAATTTTTATTTTTACAAAACCCAAAATTCGAATTGACCTAGTTAAGTTCCAAAAATTGAATAATTTGTAGACTTTTAAACATTCCAACTAGAAAATCTAATTATTAATGAAGTAAATTTAATTAATGAATTGATTGATTAACAAATAACCATATTATTTTCTGTAATCAAATGACTTATTAATAGAGGAAAAAAAAAGAACAACTGAAACCGACATATTCAAAAACCTGTAAGATGGTGTTAAATTCTTATAAGAATTCAATAAATTAGCTAATTCAAGATCCAATTTTCCATCCTCTTGGGCTCATTTACATCTTAATTTACTTTGAATGAATAAATAATACAGATAGGGTAGATTTAATGTCCTTTTACACTTTTATGCTGCATTCGCTTTCTTTGAACCGATGTTGAGTATCTTTCAACTATATCATATTCCCAATTTAATTTTTTTTTTTATTTGTATAACTTTTAAAGTAAAAATTAAGAAATAAGATTAAAAATGTGCTCATGTTGAAACTCCACAGATAAAGTACACCTGAAGTGCATTCACAACCATCCAATTTTAATTTCAGAAGCATAGATAGCCCTAAGAGAAACTGCACCTAAAAACAAAATAAATTATGATAATAGCAATATAATATGGATTTATTTAAATGAGGCGGTAGCTGGAAAAAGGGTGTTCGCAGTCAAACGCCCTTTTTTCAGAGATTGGATTTTTGGAATCCTTGGTATCTAATCTATTTCTTCTAAAAGTTTCATAATTCTAAAAGTCGTATCATAATTTATAACGTTAATATAACTGTTTTAATAACACAAGTTTGCACGCCCTTTATCTATAGAACTGTTCAATGCTGGTTCAGTGTGGATTTTCTATCTTTCTTTTATGATTTTTTGAAGAAAAGTGTTGACAAACCAATCGTCTGTGTTGTTTAATTTTCAAAAAAGTGACTATTTGTTTTTTTCAAAAAGGAGTGTCTACATATTTTATTCTATTTTGAGTGTAACTGGAGTTATTTTGTTCTTTGTAGATTTAGTTCTTCTTGAAGGTGAAGAGGGAGGATTTGAATGTAGGATCAAATCGGACATGAGGAGGGCGGTATACTGTCACATAGAGGAGGGAAGATGAATTAAAGGAAATTTCCAAGAAAAGATATTCTAAATGAGGTGTGTCAGGGTAAGGGGATTTGCAAAGGAATTTTACCCTCAAACTATCATGAACGTTGATACCAACACCTCCGCCAGTTCGGTCCTCCCGATCGTGACGAATGAGTGTGTAATTGGGGATGGATATAGAGGAGGAGAGAATATTTGGTTTGAGCCAGGCTTCTGAGACGGCAATAATGCGATAGATATCGTGAAGGAAATAGTCTAGTAATTCATCGAAATGGGCTGCAAGGGATTGGGAGTTAACGTGGCAGGAAAATAGGATACTAGTCATAAAAGGAAAAAGAAGGATTTCTATAATAGAAAAGTAAAGGAGAGTTAGGGTTAAATATTAAATACACATTGATATCAACTAAATAGTATTACTTACTATTTGAAGTGATGTTATGTATTTTTTCCACCAAAGATATTTCTGGATTGCAGGGCCAAAGCTTGCCAGAAAGTAATACGTGTACATAAAGACATGAATAAGAGCATTGAGAGCTGCAAAGCTAATTAGAATTTCATCTGAAAACAATTTAATTTTCCTACACTTTAGAAAATATTTAATCAAATATATCTTCTTTACATACTAATACTTATAAATATGGATTTTTCTTTAATTAGAATGATAAAAAAAAAGATGAAATTTCAAGAAAATCAAATTTTAGTTCTTCAATAACTTACATGGAATTACATTAAAATGTTTAGTTGATTCAGTGAAATTTATGATAGGTCAGTATGGAAAATTTGTTCTCCCTCTGTATTTAATAAGTCTTTGTGCCTTTCATAAAATTAAGAGTTGCCCTATTTTAAAATCACATTTTTTCTTCAGTATTAATATGAATTTACTAGAATAAAACAAGATCTTACCTCGTAACATCATGGTTGAAATCCAGGTACTGCCGATCATCAGGACATGGTGATATACATGGAGAAATGTGATTTGTGATTGCTTTTTCCTTAGTATAAAGAACACCTATATTAAAATTTTAATAAAATTAACTTAATAAATATTTCTGAATCAATAAATAAGCATTATATACAAACCGTATCCAAAAGGTCGATTATCTTGTTGATGTAATAGTAATAAAGAATCTCAAATACCTGGAACAAAGATTTATCTTAATATTTACCAAGTTATGTGAATAAATTATACAGTAGGTTGTAAATATAGTTGTTGTTTTCTTTTATTGCCTTTGCAATAAAAAGTTGATAATTTATCACCTATTATGCTTATTTCTCAAAATATAAGCATAATTTTCTATTCGTTAAGCCAAAAATCCAATGCCCTGTTCTTCCTCCTCCCCAGGGGATGATTAAAGGTACTCTGAATAAAAACTTACATAAAAAACTAGTACTTACTTGTTTACAGCGGCGCAACAATCCGTTGCTGAGTCAGGACCTCCATTATTAGCATTCACCAGTTGTCCCGATCTTGAATTGCTGTATTCCTGTTCCGAACCATAAGTAGCTCTCATGCATCGCATGCCACACCATCCTCCCAATAAAGCCTAGGATGACCATCATGCCTTGTACCATATAAGTGCACCGTTAATGCTTTTTTGGGGATTGCGCTATCTTCCATTCTCATCAGATGCCCAGCCCACCTGAGCCTTCCCAGACGCACAACCCTGACTATATCTGTCTCATTTAGGAGAGCACTTAATTCATTATTGGTCCTTCTTCTCCATTCTCCAAATACATTGATTGGACCATAGATTGCGGAGGATTTTGTGCTCATGAACTAGAAGATCTTGCTTATTTTTCTTGGTTAAAGTCCATGCCAATGGGCTATAAATTAGGACTGAGCAAATTAGTGTTTTATATAGGAGAAGTTTGGTTTTTTGCACAAGGATGTTGCTCCTAAAATGTCTTCGAAGGCCATAATAACACCTGTTAGAAGCAGCAACTCTTCTTTTAATTTCTGCTGTTACATCCCCATCTATATTCACCTGGCTTCCTAGGTAAATAAATTCATTCACCTTATCAAATGTGAATACTTCTATCTGGATTGTCTCATTTTGCATTGCCTTCTGCCTTGTTACCATATACTTCTTCTTTTGTTCATTGATTACAAGTCCTAGTCTTCTTGCTGGACCTTCAAGAGCAATAAAAGCGTCTGACTTCTCTGAGGTATCTTCCAACTATGTCCAAATCATCCGCATTCCTATGAAATATAGTCCCAGATGTGTCAGACTCCCTCACCGCTTTCTCTAAAGCAATGATAAAGAGGAGGCAGGCAAGACCGTCTCCCTGCAGTACACCTTTTCCATAATCAAACTCCCGAGACAGGATCTTAAACATGCATTTAACTTTTCTCATGGTCATTTGACACAGTCATACTAATTTCTTGGGTATACCCTATTTTACGAGAGCATTGTAGAGTTCTTGACTGTCTATACTATCATAGGCATTTTTATAGTCTACAAATAGATGATGGGTCTGTATTTTATGCTCTCTGCCCTTCTGAAAAATCTGACAAGTATGGAAATTTGGTCAGTGGTGGATTTTTCATTCCTGAAGTCCCACTGGTATTGGCCAAGAACCCGCTCTGCATATGGGAGGAGCTTCTGATGTAGTATGCCGGAGATGATCTTATAAACTGCAGGCAGCAGAGATATTCCCCTATAGTAACCACATACTAACTGATTCCGTTTTTTGTGAATTGGACATGTTACAGTTTTCCTGAGGGCTCTAGGTAATGTTTCTACTCACCAAATATCGAGAATTAGATCAGATAGTGCTTTAATTAATTCTGGTCCATCATGCTTAAGTGGCTCCGCAGAGAGACTATCAAACACAGGTGCATTGTAGTTTTTAAGGTTTTCAATTGCCCTTGTGACATCATCCACTTCTGAGGGTTCAATATCATCGCCACCTTCCAGGTCAGCTGGAGCACTTGCTTGGCCTTTAATATTACCTTCCAAAAGAGCCTAAAAATGCTGTCACCTTCTTTCAAGAATCTGGGACTTCTCAGAGAGCAGGGTACCATCAGCATCTTTGCAAGCATTTGTTCTGGGCTTAAAACATTTTCTGTCCTGGTTGATTTGGTATTAAACTTCCAGATCTCATTAGTATCTTTTAGAGTTTAGATCCTCTAATTGCTTCTTCTTCCACCACTTCTTCCTCCTATGCAATTGCTTCTTCTCTCTTCTGTGCTTTCTGTACTCTTCCACAGTTTCTCTAGTGCGTCTTTGGAACATATGGGGATAGGCACTGTTCTTGTGTTGCGTTGCTGCTCTGCATTTGTCATCAAACCTCACGTTTTCGGATTCTCTCTGCTGAAAGCCTAGTGTCTCTACCTTCAATCATCTCCAAAATTTTCTTCCATCTATCAACACTCATATCTTTAGGCCAGTCTGCCTCTCTTTGCTTGTTATCCATAAAGTTGGAGTACCTGGAACTGTTTCCTCTTCCTTCAGTTTTATGAGGTTGAATTTTCGGGCTCTTTGGATGCATTGAGTTTTAACCATTGATATGCGTTCCCTTAAGTGCGCTATGACCAAAAATTGGTCAGAATCAATGTTTGCACTCCTAAAAACTCTAACATCCAGCAGTTTAGATCTGCTTCAAGCATCTATCATAATGTGGTCAATTTGGTTGACCGTATTGCCATCTGGTGAAATTCATGTGCCTTTATGAAAAGTACCACCCATTATGTGGTTTTCGGAAGCTGCAAAGTTGATATATCAAAAAAAAAGAAAAGAAAAAATATCTTTGGACTGATTTATATATATATATATATATATATATATATATATTATAATAATTATTATTACCCTTAATTTGGCCACTGATTTGTCTTTGATTGCTGAAGACACCACACCACAGACCCGTCCCCAGGGGTCAAGTATTCCAATACCAGTTGCAGAACAGATCTTAAACATAAAATTAAGCTATTATTGGTTAGTAATACTAATGAAATATTTTATTCAATTCAATTCATTACAATAATATATGAAAGTTAAAAAAAAAAATGATGAAAAACGAGGGTTCTCAGAAAAAAAAAAATGGTTTGTATTTCATTTTTTTATTCTGATAACCCTCTCTTAATAGAAACTGATAAAGGCAGATTCAATTGTTGAATTGAACTGTAGTGAATAGAGAGAAACTTTCAAACGGGCTCTACCTTTTAGCTAAGGCTAAACTGTTGTCGGAATTAGATTAGCTCTGTGTGAAATTAATTTATCAGGAGCAGAATTAGGGGAGAGGAGAGATTAGGGGCAGGTATGCGTCATTAAGGTATAGATCTCTAGGATCTGAAAGAGTCCGAGTACATAAGACTTCCTCCATTGAATGGACGTCCCTTCTGAATTTCATCAGGAAAACCAGAAGGTTCGGTACGGAGGAAAAATAGGTCATCTCCATTGGTCATCCCTGAGGTTGGTAAAAAGGACCACTAGGCCCACTTGCCGGACTCTGTCTCCCCACCTTTACCAGTTCCAGAGGAAAACCCAATACTTTCATTAACCCTTGATTCAACAACTGCCCTTAAGCATACATTTCCTAACAATAGCTCTGACGAGAATACTTTTTGGTCTTCCACTAGAATAATTAATATTCAGAAAATTTCCTAGCATATTTTTTAAAACTTTTATTAGTCATCGTTAGCACTTTATAGTAAATAAGTAGTACCCTGCTAACTGGTACTATGGAAAGTGGAGAAGTGTGTGTGTCATCAAAATTTAAATATAATTCTGATTGATTCAAAACACGCCGCATATTTTTTTTTTTCATGACTAGAAACAATATGAAAGAGTATAAAAAAAAAAATTGTATTTATTAAAAAAAAAAAGATTTCTTGGAGCTCTTGATTGCGTGCTTTACAATACTAAAGGCTATGACACACCTTATAAAAATACCTTCAAAATACATTTTGGATCTTGAAAAAGCTGTGTGGAACTCGGTTGGTCAAACAAATTGAACAATCCTTAATAGGCCTGTCCTATAAAAGACTAAAACTATAAATGTTTCTAAAACAGGCGATACAAGTAAAAATAAATAAAGAAAATAAAAATTATAAAGAAAATATAAGGAAATTCTGGCACATCACAAGAGCACTAAGGAACAAAAAAGCAAAGCCTGTGAGAAGTTTAAAAGATGAGCATGGCATACTGGTGACAGAAGACAAGGACATACTGGAGGTTTGGAGGAAATACTTTCAAGAAAAATTCAGAATGGAAGAAAGGCGGCGGAATTTTCGTGATTGCCGTAGAAGAGGTAGAATAACTGAACCAGAAGTCCCCAACATGGATGACACCATAGAAGAGGAGGAAGGCGAAGCAGCCATTGCTAAAGTAAAAATGGAAAAAGCGGCTGGGCCAGATGGAATTGCACCCGAATTTATAAAATATGGGGGAAATGAATTAGTCAAGAGTCTCCAAAAGGTATTCCCAATAGAATGGGAAAATAACATCATTATCCCAATCCATAAAAAGGGAAGCCAAAGTGTATGCGATAATTACCGCCCCATATGTCTGTCATCAGTGGTATACAAAGTATATACTAGGATACTGGAAAAAAGATTAAGGAAATTGGTGGAAGAGGATCTGGAAGAGGAACAGGCAGGTTTTAGGCCCGGTAGGCAGACACAGGATCATATATTTTCCCTGAGAATGATTGTAGAGAAGGCATGGGATAGAGGTAAAGCAGTATAGCTTCCTAGCTTTCTTAGATTTACGGGCGGCTTTCGACCATGTTCCTAGACAGGAAGTATGGGATGCATTGGAAGATAGGAGAATCCCACAAAATCTTATAAGTGCAATTATGTCAGTTTACCAAGACCCAAAGGGAATAATAAGGCTAGCCGGCACTGAGTCCAGGTCGTTCCATTTCTTTAGGGGAGTTAAACAGGGCGATAGCCTAAGCCCCCTACTGTTCATAATTTTCATGGATGCCATTTGGAAATTTTGTAAAAGGAGGACACCTAGAGCAATAGTGGGATACTGGAATATAACCCCAGTGTTGGCACAAGCATTGCTGTACGCAGATGATGTGGTATTGGTGGCGGTTACTGCTGAATCACTCCAGGTCGCTGTGGATGAGTGGCAAGAAGAACTGCAACTAAGAAGCATGCAGATCAATGCCTCCAAAAGCAAGATTATGTGTATTAGAAGAAGGAACGAGGATCTTAGAATCACTTGCAATGGAGAGACCCTTGAGCAAACCGATACCTACTGCTACCTGGGAACAATGATCTGCAAGGATGGAAGAATAGACCAGGAGGTCATGAATAGAGTCCAAAAGGCCAATGGAATATTCTACCAAATATCCATGACACTCATTGGAAAGCAGGAGTTGAGCAGGAAAGCGAAGATTCTGCTATTCAAATCAGTTTTTCTCCCAGTGCTACTATACGGATCGGAAAGCTGGACACTCCTGGACCGCCATGCCAGCAGGGTTGTATCTGCGGAAATGAGATTCCTACGGAAAATATTAGGAAAAACCAGGCGAGACCGCATAAGGAATGAGAGGGTGCGAGAGGAACTAGGAGTTAGATCCGTCCTAGAGACGATTGAAGAAAGACAGCTGAAGTGGTTCGGGCATGTCAACAGAATGGGAGATGACCGCAAGGCTTCTAGAGGCAAGACCGAGAGGAAGGCGACCACAAGGCAGGCCAAGGCTCATGTATGCAGACTTGATTGAGAGAATCGGCACAAAGAAAGGATGCACCATGCCGGAGATGAGAAGGCTTGCACAAGACAGGGACCGTTGGACGAGATGGTCAGAGGCAGCTACTCCACGCTTAACAGCACTGAGGAGATAGTGAGAGAAGAAGAAGAAGGCGATACAAGTTACAAGAATCGGATAACGGGAAACATTGTTCCACATTAAATGTCAATTGTATATAATTGTCCAATTTAATTAATGAATATTGTAAACAAAATAATATGGCGTTTCTTTTTTGACCTGTTGGAAAATGTTTATTCCGATGGAACAATGTTGGATGTGAGTTTTACTTATAATCCGAGAATTGAGGCCAAAAAACATGTCTGATTTCAATTTCACTTTCTCTAAAATTTTTATTTTAATATTTCTTGGCTTCTGTTGACAGTAATTACAAATATTTCCTATGGATATCGTAGGAAATTTAATTTTCTACAAGATTTCTTATTATCTATTTTGCATTAAAAGTGCACTGAAAAATGGGTGTTTCGAATTTAAAAAAATTCTAAACATAAAACTTACTGGAAATTTGACGTTCTTTAAAATTGGGTATGTCAAAGTTTTACTTAAAATATACTGGAAGCGAGTTACTGAGAAAAATCTGAAAAAAGTGACGAAAATGACGATTTCGTTGTGCTATAAAATTTGATTGCCACCGTTCTAAGATGGCAGACCTTCATATTTCTAGTCTATTATGAGAGTACTTTCGGCCTAGATTTTAATAAAATTTCTTGAAATCAGACACGCTTTTTGGCCTCAGCTCTCGGGCTATAAAACCTGATATCTTTTATTTTTCTCATATTAAATTATGTTCTCCTATAAAAATTGCACACAGCAACATCCAAGTGTTCCAGTTTTCAGTTCAATCGTGTTTCAGAACTAACCCATCCTTAACAATTAAAGTTTGGTTCTAATCAATATTTAATTAGGGATTGATAAATTATTTGCCACTTCTTTAAATTTGTTTTATTGAAAATTAGTTTCGAATGTTATAACATTCATCCTCAGTTCTAAAAACACACAAAAAATTCAAAAATAAGTAATTCAAAATATAGTTTGGCATTATTATACATATTAAATTCGATTAATATGTATAATAATGCCAATCTGTATTTTGAATTGCTTATTTTTGAATTATTTGTGGTTTTTTAGAACTGAGGATGAATGTTATAATTTTCGAAACTAGTTTTCGATAAAACAAATTTAAAGAAGTAGGAAATAATTTATCGATCCCTAATTAGATTGTTCCTTCTATACTATCATGCGGATGCCAACTAAGTAATCAATATTTACTATTATATATTTAATTCACCAATAAATACATTTTTATTGTATGCAATTATATATTTTATTAATTTCACTATTAAACAGAAATTGTATCACATTAAATTATTACTAAATATCGTTCATTTTACAAGTCTATTCTTACACTATACAGATACGAGTAGATATAATAGTTTTACAAACTTTTTAAAGTTATGATTGTACTTACCATATATATAATATAAACGTTCATAACAACTTGGCATATATTGTAAATTCTGATGATATTGTTTAGAACCAAGGGTTTCCTTCCGTTCATCATGGCTGGCCCGATGTACCTGACGAAGACCAGGTAAGCTGCCATAATGAGGACGGCATGATGGTAGGTGAGGAACACAGGTAGAGCATGCTCCTCCACTTTCAGTTCTGAAATTAAGCTCATATTAATTGGCTAATAAATAAAAACTAATAATTTTAAGGCGTATCGGAGAAAATTCCCTACGTTCAGGACTAAAATCAGGACCGCGTAGAGTAGAATTATTATTGACGATGCAGTAATAACTCCACTCCAACCACTCCACGCCAAATTGAACGTGGGACGACCCTGAGTGTGAAATCGTATGCGTATATTTTTTTAAGAGGCTTGAATTCCATCGGTCCAACCAACCGTGAGTGTAGAAAACTGATGGAAAGAAATAATGGACTGTACAATGAATTTTATGCTATATTGTGAATATGATCATTTGGAAGGTATGAATATGAATTCTCTTTCATATACGAAAAGTTCCTTTTGGAGAACCTTCAAAAATAGAAGGATAATTCGATTTTGGGAACCACTAGGGAGTTAGCCAAAAAAAAAAAATCACCTGAATCGTACTATTATTATCAAACATAGAGGTTATTGGACTTTGTCGCAAACCTGTTCATTTGTTCGAATAAATAGAAAAATATACATCTCCTGGAACATTCCGGATACCCAGATTTGAAAGATAATTAAAAGTTCTACAAAGTAAAACTTAAAAAATAAAATCTGCATTCAAAGCGGTAAGGACAAGGTCGCTTTAAGCGGACCCGAAGCAAAATAATACAGCGAGCCTTTTCCCTCCCCTCTCAATATATCATGTGTTTCATTTTCATCAATAATATTAATATATGGATAAAGGGTTTTACGAAAATGAAACTTACTACTACATTTTAATAACCAGAATTGATCGTTTCACATAAAATACAAAATAATTATTTTACAAAATTACTTAGAAATAATAATATAATTATTTATGTAAAGTGTTCATTAAAACACTTGTAGAGTTTGGATTATTTTTTTATTTACAATACTTATTTGAAACAACACTTTACTTGTCTTCTTTTCGGCGAAAGTATGAATTATCGAGACAAATTCAATTTTGTTTTGCTAACCCATACTCAATATACAACAATTTCTTTTCTCTTCGAACTATAAACAAATTTATTAATTAGGCTACACTGTTCAAAAAGTCTTGTGAATGTGAACCAGATATTTATTTTAATTATGATATGGAATATAATTATTAATTAAAAGGAAATAAACATTTCTAGTGGAACTATAATTTTTAATATGCTTAAAATTTCCGTTATAATTTAATATTTTTTTGGTATGATAAAGCTAAAATTATTTAATGTTCTTATTTTTATGCAGAAACTATTTTTATATCCCATAAATTCTCAAGAATTTTTAATGTGTAAATTATAATATTTGTGGACTGTAAATATTATAAAATATGTGTAAAAGTAACTGTTATTTGTAACGGCTGCTTTCGATTGCTATTCAATTTCTTTTTTTCCCAATACCCATTTTTGCCTATTTCTTATTCAATTTTTCGCTAATTACTAATTACTCACACATTTCTAGTAAATTAGTATGTATTCAATTTCTCGTGAGATATATGTTAATGGTTTTATGAATAAGTGAATTCTCATAATATTTACTTTAAAAGATTTAAGAGCGATTGCTTAATTAAAAAATAATTTAACGTAATATGCAAGAATTCAATATGTAAATTAATATAAGGAAATATATATTACATTTGAAATATCTGATATATATACTCACACGACATTTGACCGATTTTTCTGAGCAATTTGAATTTAGTAAAAATAGTGAGTAGCTATTACTCAAAATCGAACATTTGAAGTGAAATGTCATGAGCTTGAAATATCATTTTCAAATTTTTCCTTATAGCTATCAATTGTTACCTATTGTTTATTCAATACTTTCAGTTATCTCAATAAAATGTTTAGGTGATTAATTGGGGATTTTTGTTTTTTTTTCATTCTTAATTTTATCAACCACTCGAACAAGACGAGCGTTTGAAAAAATTGAAAAATATGGTTATAAATAAGAATATGAAGGTTGCAGAAGAAAAATAGTATGACTCCATTCTTTAAAATTTTTCAGAAAAACGAAATTATATTATTCAATTTTTTTTTTTTTTTTTTTTTCTCCTGACCAGCTGAAGAATGCACACTATTTGATTTGTTTTTCTTAGAGCTACAATATTGCGCTGAAATCACAAAATAAAAAAAATAAATAAAATGGAGTTATACTTTATTTCTGCTGTACCCTTCATATGTATCATAACCATTAAGCAATTCATCCAACCTGAACTTACCCTCAAAGACTTTGTTTTCAGGCAGTTTTCCATGATCCATATTCCCAGTCCAGGAATTGTAGCCAACAGCATCAACTGATCAGAATGGTGATAATGTAATCAGCATATAATATTGTATAATTTAAACAATTTTATAAGCTAAAGAAAAAAAAAATATATTAAAAAATAACATTTTAATTCCTTGATCAGTTCTTTGTAACCGTGTTCATTTATCTTATTCTTCAAAAAAGGGATTTTTTATTGAAATATTGAAATACAATTTTTATTTTTTGTTTACAAATTATTCTATCTTAAATTGTCCATCGCGTAGTTTTAATAATAATCATATCTTAATTAACATGTAGAGGGAAAGACGTAACTAAAACTTGGCAGATTTTCGTTAAGAACATACTACAAAAGAATTGAAATATAGAAATAATATTTTTTTGTTCCGCATTATAACCTTTATTTAACATAGTTTTTTATTCCATTCTTTTCTATTTTAGTTCATCACGAATTTGGAAAACATTCATTTACAGACCTTTTTCAGTCAATTTAAAACGTATACCATAAGTATTTATAGGTATATTAAACATAATTATTTAATAAGATCTATTTTGAGCAGGATCACTACTATATATTATTACGGTAGTATAGATCCCTTTTCCGGCTCTCAGGAGCGATGGATTTTGACGAGTGAGGTGTCAAACGAAAGAGAATTTCACAGAGATGTGACGAATTCCGATTTTGTTTCTTAAAATCTTACAAAGGCTTAAATAAAAGTGACGAAAAAACTGGGAGGTTTCAAAACTTTGACGACTGAAAGTCGGCGGATCGAGACGGGATGAGTTGGGTTATACAGATTTTGACGCGGGCTTCAAGATCATATACGCTCCTACGGAGCGTATTGGTCCCGCGTTTTAAAGCTTAAAAACCTACCGTTTTCGAGATAATGCACGATATAGGTCCGCACGGGCCATCTTGTGTACGTGCCGTTGTCATGGCAACTTTATATCAATTTGAGTCTGTTTACAAAAACTTTTAATGAGTGGGAAATAATTTGTCTTACAATATATAAATATTGTTTCCCATGTCCAACCCTAAACAAGAACTGCTAAATAAGAATACTACATATAGAAAATGTTATAGCTGGATCTAATTGCCTAACTGCTAAATTGAAGAGATGTTTTCCAGTGGGGTAAGCTAATTACTTATTAAGTATGAACTGTAACTTCAACATAGTCATTACAAACTATGTAGCTTCACTAAAACTGTATGTTAAATAAGCTTTTTTGGTAATGTTATATTGTTTACACGAATGAATATGTCTCCCTAATATCGCTTATACTTGGAATTAGGGATGAGAAGATATCTAATGCGAGAGTTCTCGCTGGGGTATACTAGTTGTATTATAATATAAGAGAATTCATTTTGGTTAAAATTTGTCTATGTTTAAGTAAATATTGAAAGTTGAAAATTATACTGACGTGAATATCAATGATCAATTATTATTAACATATGGTACTAGGTTGTTATAAAAGTCCTTGTGCATTGACACAATCCTTAATTCCAGTTCTCATAATTATCTTATTGTTCCTATTGTTGAATATTTTTGTTCCTACTATTTATGTCAAGGTGTACTTTAACTAATCCTTTAATTCCTCGTGACTTGAGTTGGCTTTATGGGGTCATTTACATTATTAAAACGCACGTGCAAAGAAAATAATATCATATTGAGATATTACTGGAAAAAGATTTAAGCGCAAAGGTAGCCGCCGAAGAAATTTGTATCCAAGAAGAAGAGTCAATTATCCATCGAAATACTGCCGCACAACCCAGATCAGGTCGTTGATGATGACGTTTATTTATCGGCCGTAGTAGGGACTCAAACCTTTACTGTGAATAACTGTGAAGAATTAATTAAAGTACCCCGCTTTGGTCAACAGGAACCAAGCCATTTTGCAACACTACAATGCCCCTGGACATCGTTCTCGTTTGACCAAGGAAACATTATCGGAACTGCAAGGAATAAACGTTTCGCCTCATCCTGCGTATAGCCCCAGATATTGCACCATCAGATTATGGTTTGTTTAGATTAATGAAACATTTTCTAAAAGGTCGGATCATTGATAATTAAGAGGACGTAAAAATTGGATGTGAAAAGTTCTTTGCCTCAAAACCAAAGGAGTGGTACCGGCATCAAATCCAATTACTGGCAGAAAGATGGTTGAAAGTAGTTGAAAACAATGGATTTTACTTTGAAGAGTAGTATTCAATAATGTTTAAAATATGTAATCTGAAATAAAGCTATACTAATGCACAAGGACTTTTGTAACAACCTGTTGTAGAATATTGAAATAATACTATTCTTATGCTAGTTAGATGACAAAAAGGTTTCAACTTTTACAAACAACTTAAAAATATAAGATTTAGGTTAATAAAAATCAATCAATATAAAAAAATCAATAATAATAAAAGATTTAAGTTTAACTTTCATTTATTTTAATTTTATTTTTAACACATTAATTATATATTGCAAGTTTCATCTTACTTCTTGCTACATGAAATGAATGGGAAAGTAAATAAAAATATTATAATGAACATGAATCCACCGAGGAAACACATCATTCAATTCAATATCCTGAGTTGCATTATCTTGGCTAGATAGAATGAAATGAAAGGAAGAAAATAGATGTGTTGTAAAGAAAGAAACATTTTTTCATTGTAAAGCTAGTACTACTATAAATATGATTTTATTACTTATACAACCAGTGACTATCCGAAAAAAAGGTGTTTTTTACCTTCTTGTACGAAGTACTCAAGCAAAAATCTGGATTGGATTTGAAGGATTTTATTATTTCAAGTAAATATATATGGAGCACTTGAAATAATAAAATCTTTCAAATCCAATCCAGATTTTTGCTTAAATGACCAAATAAATATCTCCAATAGCCCAATCTTAAATTCATTCTCATCTATAACAGAAAATCCAATTACTCACCGGCATTACTGGAAAAACCTCGACCCTTTAATCGTTTACCTATAAACCTCCTACCTTTCTTTCATTGTTAGTTCAAAGCGAGAATAAACCCGTACAAACTTTTCTGTTTGATATAATCCATTTAAACCTTGGTGAGTACCAACATGTATTTGATTTCTTGTCTTAATTAAATTCATAAATGTTTTATAATTCTGATTTATATTACATCTAATTTATTATGTATAATAATAGCAAACTATATTTTTAATTCCTTATTTTTGAATGTTTTGTGTGTTTTTAGAACTAAGGATGAATGTATAACATTCGAAACTAGTTTTCAATAAAACAAATTTATAGAAGTGGCAAATAATTTATCAATCCTTAATTCGTTTATCAATGCACATTCGTTATTTTAACGTGGAAGCTTCACACTTAAAGACGTTTTACGTAAAAATGCAACGGGTCTTTTCTACTTTCCTTCCCTCAGTGATTTTTTTTTTTTTTTTTGGAACTGCTATTTAAATGAAATAACACATGTATGTTGGAATTATTTTACTAATACATAACCTGATTTTCATCCAAAGAAGAAACACAATTTCTTGATATTTCTTAATAATACCTTGAATAAATCCTCTCCTGTATGTCTCCTCCAGAGAAGCTCGCATAGGTATGAATCAAATTTAGTATCTCATGAAGTATCTCTTCACCTTGAAGCATTTGGATTGCCTTCCTCTCATCATTATACAGATATGAATATAATTCTAATTTATTCATTGCTTATTATGACCAGTGACTAATTGGAGAATATCCTTTTTACTTCCTTGTACGCGGTAAAGGAAATATTGTAATCGCGAAAATTTTCAGATTTCAACGGAAATATTCATTTTGACCATCCCTGAATCCATTTTGACAAATTTGGTCGTGACGTCTGTACGTACGTTCGTTCGTTCGTTCGTATCTCGCTTAACAGTTAGCCGTATAAAGTTAAAATTTCGTATTTAGGATTATTGTAAAATCTAGTTGTGAACTTACCTTTTTGGTCACTGCGTGATAACCGGAAGTAGTACTTTATTTGAAGGCCATTATTGATTTACATAAAAAATGATATTAAAATATAATTTAAAACTTTAAAAATTTGATATATAAGACTTACATATGAATATAAACAACATGGTAAATTTTGGTTGAAATTAGATGGCTGGGAGTGGTACTTTACTTAGAGGTCATAATTAGATTTTCATCAAAAATTATATTAAAATATAATGTAAAACATCTCAAATTTGATAAATAAGACTTTTATATCAATATAAATAATATAATAGATTTTGGTTGAAATTGAAGAGACGAAAGTGGTACTTTACTTGAAGGTCATAATAAATTCACATCAAAAGGTTTATTGATATTTAATACAGAGATCATATGGTTTGGTCATGAAGGTTATAAACAAGATTTTTTTACCACTCTAATTAAAAAATTGTATTACTTGTAAGTGTAAAATACTGGTTTTCCTTCCCATTCTTAAATATTTATAATTATTAACAACTTCTATCTTATTTTCGTTTAGAAACCACCTTTCCTTTTTTCCGATCCTACCACCATTACGAAAAACCATCACCTTGGATTTATAAACTTCTCATTTTCACCTTGCAAAACTTCTCACGTTTAATATTTATAATGTGCATAATGATTTAAATAAAATATTATAGCTTGTTCTATAATGAGAAACCGGAAAAAGCACTTTACTTGAAGATCACAATAAACTTTGATCAAACATTATATTAAAATATAATTTAAAATATCTCAATTTTGACAAAATTGAATCTCAAATAGGACGTTTATATCGATATAAATGTATTTAATAGATTTTGATTAAAATTGGAGAGCCGAAAGGGGCACTTTATTTGAAGTTTATAATAAACTTACATTAAAATTAAATACAGAGATCATATGGTTCGGTAATAAAGGTTAAGGTAATAAAATCGGTAACAAACGCGATTTTTTTCCCATTCTAATTAAACATTTTTATTACTTGTTTTAAGTGTTAAAATTTATTCTCAAATGCTTTTTTTCCCTCCCCATTTATGAGATGAACAAGTCTGCAGCAGTAGAATAAGATATAAGTTAAGTGGGTTCTTCCGCTTAAGATGTCGAAACTGTCGATTTCCAATGCTTTATCTAGTGATATTGACAGTTATAATGTTGTCATGGAACACGAAGAAATCCCTTGGAAACTAGTTACCTACTGAAAGAAAACGACATATAATAACGGAATGAGACCTCCAGAAACAAGAGTATTTCTCCCTTTCTATCCGTGTCTGTGTGTTTGTCAATAGATGGATGTCGCGACGCCGTTTTTGAGATATTGCAATCTTCGGAAACTAGTAACCAAATTCAGTATCACTTTTTGAGCCACCGATTTATAGTTTAATAGGCGTACAAGGAAGTCATGTGTTGTCCACATCAGATATTTTCCTTTTGATTGATCATTTGTTATTACCAAGGAGGTAATAACTTACCACCTCTATGTGGTTATAATAACCACTATAATTTGAAGGTTAACTGTTAAATAACTGTTCCAAAAAAAAAAATCACTGAGGGAAGTATTGTAAAAAAGATCCAATGCAACTACCATTTCAGAACTTTCTAATATTGTAAGATTGGTAAGTTTTTCTACAGGCTGCATCAACCGAAATACTATCGAAAAATAACAAAAACAAAAAATCGAATTTTTCGCATTTATAAGTTTAACATGAGACCGACGATGTTTGCAAGAAATAACATTATTTTGAGATGGTAAAACTAGAATCTTAAAATAAATAAAACGACAATGATGATTAGAATGTCACTACTTATTATTTTTCACAGAAATGTTAAATTTTTTTTAATATATATTAATAACAACGAAAAATGCATTAAAAAAATTTGGTGTTTTACCTGTCATCGACCCTTCCTGGCAAGCTGATGGGAGAAAACTGGGAGCAACAGGAAAACGCAGGGGATCATTGAATTAAAATCTCGAGTGTAGAATTTTTTTATTTCATATTTTTTCTCTTATTTTGTTTTCAAATATTATCGTTTTTCGATACTCAAATTTCAATATCGATATCACGATATATTGAAAAATAAATATGGGACAAAAATATCGATATATTTTTTCAACATCCCAATTTCAAACCCAGCTCATAAAGGCTGAGTTAGCCAGAAGGTTTCCCGACTCCATTCATTTGCTGTGGCGCAGAAGCAGAAGGCAGAAGCCTTATAGAGGCTGAGTGTACCCAAGAGAGTTTTACTACAGAAGTGTTCAGCTGCATGTTAATAAAGTCGAATTTTCGCACTTTACTGATTCACAGTATATCGCAGGGTTTTAGAAATACCTACTTTTGATTAACCTTGTGTACGCTAAGTAAATTATTTTTGTACATCAATATCAACAATAAAATTTAATTATTTAATTTGATAAAAAGTAAAAATCTCGATTACGAAACTAACCTTTATATCTTACAAGTTTATTTGTCTAAAGGGACGAAAAGTACTTTATATATATCATGTATATATATATATATATATATATATATATATATATATATATATATATATATATATATATATATATATATATAATATATATACCTAATGTGAATTAGGTACTTTTCAAGAGACCAATAAAGTAAAAATATGTTTTACTAGTATCTTCTGTTTTGCGAGTACTTTCTTTAACTCTCGGCCTCTTAACTTCTCTGAGTCCTAGCTTTGTGTTTATAACATTTTATTTTGCAAACATACTTATAATAAATTAAGAAAAGTAAGGAATTACAAAAATTCGATTTTTCACATCCGTTAGTTATACATGGTGGCCGATAAATTTATTTAAAATGGTTGATAAGCGATTCTGTACTTGTACAATATGTTAATATTTTTTTTTAAAAACAAATTTTGATAATGAAACAAACAAAGAAGATTATTTATTCATTTTGGTTATATTATTATTATACAAAGGACTTGTGTTCAATAAAAAATTCAACAAGACATTCATCTTCATCATCTTCTCATTAAATCTCTTCTTTGACAGTTTGTTAAACGAAAACAAGCGGGAATGTGGCAGTATGGCTCCTTCTGTAACGGTCAGGGACGCAGCAGTATAGGTATGACGTCATACCTAGACTGCCGGGCAGTGCCAGCGAAATATGTCCCTATCTAGTCAGTCAAAGCATTAGTCGACTGCCAGCCGCAACCGCGGGCAGTACCAGGGAAAGTCTACCTTTAGATACTTACTGACGGCCAAGCTAAAGACATTACCCTCCTCGTAGCTTCACCGTAGTCGGGTAAAAATGTAACCAGTTAAAAAAAAAAAAATTATCAACTATAGTAACTTTTTGTTCAACTCCCAATAATTCAGCTTTTCTTAAGATGAATTTTTGTTTAAGCTTTGTATTCAAAATGTTGAAGAGTATTATTCGATTTTGAGTTAAAATTAAACAAGATATCAATCAAGCTTGAAGATCAAAGAAACAAGTTGAAGAACTTTTCAAAGATTAAATTAACAGTATTTATTGATCTAGAAAAAAACATTGTTTTATCCTCATACTTGAGTTATCTACTTGATAATTATTATCGGCGATGGTCAGTCGCTAATTTAAACTTTAAAATATCTACTCTTTCTCACGTACACCATATACAGAAGTAATTGCAGAAGTAATTACACAAGCCAAGTTTCTGCTCCAACTTCATATTGGAATAAAATAAGATCACGAAAGTTTTTTCCTGTAATTTTATTTACCTATTTAATTAATTACCTATTTACCTACATATCCAATTAATTTAAAAAAAAATATCAACTAAATAAGCCAAATCAATTTATAAATAAATAAGGAAGAAAAAGTACTTATTATTTATTTTTAGTTTGTACTTATAAGTATTATTTTTTTAAATAATAAGCTACAATTAAATATTTTACAGCAAGTATTTTTTTTTTAAATGCCTTTGCACCAACAACTGCTTGAGGACGTTTAGACACAAAGCAAACAAGATCTTTTAGATACTCTGGCTCAATTTTATTCCATGCTTCGAGCGGAACATCTCATGCGTTTTTTAGAGGTAATTGTATGCTTTCGTATCCTTTGCTCTAGAATTTATAATACATTTTCAATTGCATTAAGATATATACTTTGGGGATGGGAATGGATTGATAATAAAAAAGGCTGCACCACAGTTAACCATATAATTTATTAGTTGGCATCCGCATGATGGTCTAGAAGGATCAATCTAATTAGGGATTGATAAATTATTTGCCACTTCTATAAATTTGTTTTATTGAAAACTAGTTTTGAATGTTATACATTCATCCCTCAGTTCTAAAAACACACAAACAATTCAAAATATAGTTTGGTGTTATTATACATATTAAATTAGATTAATATAAATCAGTATTATAAAACATTTATGAATTATGAATTTAATTAAGGCAAGAAATACAAATACATATAATATAATCCATTTAAACCTTGGTGAGTACCAAGATGTATTTGATTTCTTGTCTTAATTAAATTCATAATTCATAAATGTTTTATAATACTGATTTATATTAATATAATTTAATATATATAATAATTCCAAACTATATTTTGAATTGCTTATTTTTGAATTTTTTGCGTGTTTTTAGAACTGAGGATGAATGCATAACATTCGAAACTAGTTTTCAATAAAACAAATTTATAGAAGTGGCAAATAATGTAACAATTCCTAAATATAATTTATTGTTCCCAATAATAAAATTATCACTTAATGATTTTGTGCAATAAGAGATTATTTTATAACTAAACTTGTTTATTGCCATCAGTTGTATGCCCACTGTTGTATGCCAGTAAGTAGGGGAATGAAAAAAATTAGAAAAAAATACACACACATATACTTGTATATATATATATATATATATATATATATATATATATATATATATATATATATATATATAAGAAGGATACTAAGTTTCACATGGATAATAAACATTTCTAAATTTATGTTATAAAATATTTATAATTCAACCTCTAAAATCTCACATTAATGAACAACATTTACAAAATTAAAATTCCTGCATTTTTTTTTTTTTAAATGTAAATAAAAACTTACCTGAATATTTAAAATGGAATCCTAGAGCAAACTAACAACAACCAACAACAACAACCAACAACAACAACCCTACCTAACATCGGCGTTCAAGTAAAACTGACAGGTTTTCTTATTTTATTTTTATTTTCGTACGCAATTCTATAACCGGATATAGTGGCATTTACTTGAGCACCTACCATATACGAGATCTATCAAGTTTTGACAGCATAAAAGGAAAAAAAATCATAATTAAGGTATTATTTTTAACGAGTAATTTTAATTTTTTTTTCCCAATAATTTTATCTTCTTCAATGTTTTATAAGCTTCGAATGTCATAAAAAACAATTAATTTTTTGTTATAAATCTGTTTTAAAAATTTGAATTAAACAAGTAACATAGATGTTGAGTATCCATAAGAAATTAACATGTCACCTGAAGGCGAGTAGACCATGGTTAGAACTAATCCCCTTTGTTAAGATCGTTTTTTTTCTTTCTCTTCTTCATCTTCCTCCTTTCTGTATCTCAGAATGCAGTTTTTTTTTTTTTTTTTTTTTCACATCTGTATATTCATATTCTTATCATCATATTAGCATTTATAATTCTGGGAATTGTTTTATTTTATAT
Source organism: Rhaphigaster nebulosa (assembly GCA_948150685.1). NCBI lineage: Eukaryota > Metazoa > Arthropoda > Insecta > Hemiptera > Pentatomidae > Rhaphigaster > Rhaphigaster nebulosa. The sequence continues at coordinate 2,110,902 of OX411312.1, read as the reverse complement.
GATAGACCTTGGTTAATTTTTAATTATAACTTTGTTGCAATGCAATTGTGTCACATACTGAATAATTTACCATAAAGAAAAACGCTGCAAATTATTACACAATGGTTTATTATTTCCACTTATTTATTCCACTTGTTTATTATTCCACAAAAATATCTATTCTGTCAAAGTAAAAAATATGAAGCAGTAGGTACCAAAGGAAAAGAAATTTGAAGCTTCTCACAAGATGTCCGCCGTGAGAGTGCCCAACTGTGTTAATTAAAAAAACTGCGTCAATGCAAGTAGGCTGTGATGTAAAATGATACAGAGGAAATATTTGATGTGCACTTCACTAGGAAAAAATAAAAACGAAGTTCATTACGCTATATCTCAGCTAATAATGGTCTGATTTAGGTGATTTCTAGTTCGTATTGCAGGGATTTTCGTTAGCTTATTTTCGTTAAAAATTTTTGCGGACATTTTCTTTGGTCGATTCCAGAGGTCTATTATTGAAAATAATAAACCAAAAGCATTTACAGATAGAGATTTTTTTATTTTTCGTTTTTTTTTCTTTTTTGTTATTTTAATGCCTTGTTATGCTGATTCCAAAACACCTTACATTTCTCCTCTATGTTTATAAATGGCCAAGTTATGGGTATATAAGATCTTTAATCGGCAATTATTATAGATTTTTTGTTTTTCAATTTTTTTTTTTTTTTTTTTTTTTTTTTTGGTTTCTCGTTATGCTGATTCCAAAACACCTTACATTTTCTCTCTATCTTTATAAATGACCGAGTTATGGGCTTATTAGATATTTAATCGGTAATTATACAGATTTTTTGTTTTTCAATTTTTTTTCTTTTTTTTTTTTTTTTCATGTCTCGTTATGCTGATTCCAAAACACCTTACATTTTCTCTCTATCTTTATAAATGACCGAGTTATGGACTTGGTAATGTCGAGTTCCGAGGATCATCCCGGAGTGACCTGTGACTTTGGTACCGAATCTCAAGAAAATCGGTCCAGTAGTCTTGGAGAAAAGCCGCGGACGGCGTACGGCGTACGGCGGACGGACGGATTTTTTTTTATTCGATATTTGGATTATACGTATCTTGAAACGTAAAACCTCAAATTTTGAGGGGGGTTACAAAAAAATTTTCTTTGGTCGATTCCAAAGGTCTATTATTGAAAATAATAAACCAAAAACAGACAATAAAAAAATGTTTACATAATGAATAAACATTTCTTTTTATACTAAATAATCTCACGCAAAAAAAATGTTCCAGATATATGGTTATTGTAATGTGGCAAGACTGACTACTAACCTTAGGGAAAACATTGTAAGGAGACTAGGTAAATATATCGATTTGTGCTAAGCATCTTATTACTTCCTTGTACGGATTAAAGGAAGTATTGTAATCGCGAAAATTTTCGGTTTTCAGATTTCAACGGAAATATCCATTTTGACCATCCCTGAATCCATTTTGACTAGTTTCATCGTGGCGTCTGTACGTACGTCCGTTCGTATCTCGCATAACTCAAAAACGGTTAGCCGTAAAAAGTTGAAATTTTGTATTTAGGTATGTTCTAATATCTAGTTGTGAACCTCCCTTTTTGGTCACTGCTTGATCACCGGAAGTGGTATTTTACTTGAAGGTCATAATTGATTTCCATCAACAATTATATTAAAATACTATGCAAAACTTCTCAAATTTAGTATTTATAACTTATATAGTGATTTAAATAACATAATATATTTTGGTATAAATTTGAAAACCGGAAGCGGTACTTTACTTGAAGGTCATATTAGACTTTCATCAAAAATTATATTAAAATATAATGTAAAACATCTCAAATTTGGTAAATAGGACTTTTATATCGATATGAATGTATTTACTATATTTTGGTTAAAATTGGTGAGCCGAAAAGGGTACTTTACTTGAAGGTCATAATAAGCTTACATCAAAAATTATATTTAAATTAAATACATAAATCATATGTTTCGGTAATAAAGGTTACAAACGCAGTTTGGCTTCCAATCCAATTAAACAAATTTATTACTTGTTTTAAGTGTTAAAATTGAGTGTAAAATACTGGTTTTCCTCCCCATTTGTGTGTGTGTCAATAGATGGATGTCATGACGACGAGTGTAGTTTTTGAGTCACTGATTTATAGTTTAATAGACGTACAAGGAAATCATGTGTTGTCCACATCAGATATTTATTCTTTTTTATGTGAACTTAATCTTTCTTTACTTGTCGAACATTACAGTTATTGATAATAAGATGTTACCGTTACAATAAAGTTTAAGTAACGAATGTGAAATATATATTGAAATATTCTAATATGTGATATGTGAAATATCACAATTTTCGAATTCTTTAGTTTTATTAATATACCAGAAGCATATTTGCAAAATGAAATCTTATAAACACAAAACCAGAGCTCAGTAAAGTATAAATGAAAAGAGATAAAAAAATAAAACAAAAAAATTCGCAATAGGGAAGTTAAAAGTAAAACAAACTTATTTTTTGGTCTACTGACAAGAAGCTATTTCACATTCGTTGGTTAAACGAGGTGGTCTGTTTAAAAAACAAAAACTGTGAAGGCTTAGGATATTAATTAGAGGGAAAATTAACTGAAGCAGTAAAAGTTATTGTGTTTCAGGAAGAATACCATAAAACATATAAAAAACTTTTTGTCTACCTGTTGTTATCTTATGTTTATAGATTAATATATTATAGATTTAAGAAATATTAAACCTTATTTATCATAATCTTACTTCTAAAGTCAAGAATGGATTAAGGATTGCTAGTTTAAGAAAGTGGACCTTCATTAAAAACAGTCAAGTGAATAGTAATTATATTACAATATACCATTATTATTATTATTAGATAATACAATCACACTACAATTTAAAACACGTTGGTGCCTAAAATAAAATCATTCATATTTCAGTGCTGCTGATAGGAAGGCACCGACTTGTGGAGCTTGAATATTATTAGCCTGTTGCAATAGTTCTTGTCATCATCAATTTCCAAAATATTCCTATTAATTGATATTCTGACGAACGAGTGCCGAAACTCCTCCATCGCTAGGGAGGATTTGTAATAATCATCTCTAGAAAATAATACCACTGCTGTGAAGAGATTGCGATGTGCACTAGATGAACTGGAACATCACCACCAAGTACGTTGCGACTGCTGCTATAATCTGAGAACAGACCAAAATGTAATGTTTTATTTACAGAGATACACTACATAGGCACAGTGCCCTATGATGCAGAGTGCGCCCCCGCAATATGACTTGAATTTACCGTCTGGCGGAGGAACGGAATGCTTCATCCTCTGGGAGATGGAGCCACCGACTGATTCCTGCCATTGAACCATGGATATCCCGGAAACATTCAGAGGTTGACTATTATTTTACCCAACTGCTTACTGGGCATGGTTGCTCAGAGCCTACTTAGCCCACTTCAATCTAAAGGGACAATCATCCTTGTCTACCTGTGCCCCCGTGGATGGAACAGTGGTACATGCGTTCCTGACAATATTAAAAGTGCAATTAGTAAGGGACACGGGGAAGAAGGATGGGCTACCCCGGGATAAGAACTCCATCGAGTGTGCCCAGGACGTGATGGACAGAAGCGCCGAGTGAAGAGGAGGCCCGACATGGTGAGGGCGTCGAAGCGGGATGGAATAAACTGACATACAGGAGGATCCGAACCAGACCAGAGGTATGGAAGAAAAGAGATAGCGAGTTTGGCGGAAGAGAGAAAAGATACCCGGAAAGGAGAGGAAGAATTGAACAAGAAAAGAGAGAAAATGCCATGGATGCGGAAAAATAAGACACCTAGTATCACGATATCCTCGCAAAAGATGTTTTGAATGCGGAAATGAGGGGCACGTTGCTAGGGCATTTAGTCAGACGAGGAGAAATGGCCCAAGGGTAACCCATGGAAACATCACCAAATAGCAACCCCTAATGGGCAGTGAAGAAGAATTCCGCAGATGGGAACAATAAGTACACGTTGGTTGTCTACTTCAAGAAATTGAATGAGAACACCTTGGACGAAGAGAACCCAATTCCTCGATTCGAGGATATCCTGGACATACTGAGGGAAGCCACAGTCTTCAGCACCTTGGACTTGAATGCAGGCTATCATCAAATAAGGATTCATCCTAAATAAAGACAGAAACAGCATTTTCCTTCGAGCGGGGATATTATGAGTTCACGCGGATGCCATTTGGCCTCAAAAACGCTCCTATCAACTTCTAAAGACTCGTGTACGAGTTCCTGTGCTGACTAGAAGAGACATTTTGCCAAAAATACATGGACGACCTGCTAGTCTTCAGCAAAGACGAAGGGTACTATGTAGAGTACTTAAGGAAGGTATGCCATGGGAAATCCAGATAAACGCGATAGACGAGGAAAGAGGGAACAACCTGAGAGACATCCGACAATCCGTGAGCGAATGGACGCCGGATTGGGAAGAAAACGAGGATCGCAGAGTTTGGAGGCCGAATGGCAGTCAACAGAAAGGAAAACTTCCGGCGGTGGAAGGCCGACGGATGTGGAGGAAATCGTTAACCCGAAACAGCGCCAGATTTTATGAAAAGCACAAACCTTGAGTCTGACAAAGATCGAATACGCTCAGGACATCAGGTCTAAAATCACAACCATCTAGTCACAACCTGTAATTACGGAAGAGCAAATATAAACAAGAGTGTTGAAAGATGCCTTCCAACCGGGGAAAACACACTACCTATACGTAAGGAACGGTTTTGTTTGGCAAAAGATTCAACGACTACGGAGGGCCGCTGCAAGTAATGGTCGAAACAATCATAGAACCAGAACAGCAACAACAGGTCACACGGGATTACCGCCAGGGAAAAAAAATTATCGTGGGGTGAACGAGCGTTACAGGCGCCAAAAAGAAAATATTTCTAGTGGGGGATGAAGAAGACAATCGAGGACATAGTCGGAACATGCGAGGTGTGCCAGACCATGAAAAGGGATATAGGAGGAGACGCCAACACCAAACGTACCACTCAGCTATTTGCAAGTAGATACGTTCAACTGGAAAAGTTTCAAAATGGGTAAAGCCGATAGACGTTTTTAGTAAGGTCGCCATGGCTATCTCAGTACAAGAGAGGTCCTCAGATGCGGTGATTGGGGCTCTGCGAACCTGGTTTCAATTCTACGGAGTATGGGATGGAATATCAAGCCATTCTCTTCGTCAAATGGAGGAAGAGAATTTGACAATGCAGAGGTAAGTAGATAAGAAATCTAGAAGTAAGTAGATAAGAAATCTAACCTGGCACAATACTCCATGACATACTAAAAGCAGAGGGGAATAGAGCGACTTCACGGAACATTAGGGGACCACCTCCGGTTATATCAGGTGGAAAAGGGTTTGGACCCAGATGTAGCCATGCTACAGACCGTGACTATATGTAACCATTCCATACACTCCGTGACGGGATTTTCCCCTTTGAGGTACTCTTTCGGCTGTGTGACAGGAGGAAGAATAGTCTAAGAGGTTGATGAATAATAGGACGGAAGACGTGGGGGTGTAGGAGAAAGCGCGACTGCGGGTTGAATCCGAAAAAAAATAGGAGAGTAGCATGCGAAAATGTGAAGATATACAATAAGAACGGAGATGATCAACATAGAGACGATTGTCTACCGTAAATTGGCTTCAAACCGCGGCTAGGAACTGATCAGATTAAAAGTGATTCCATTTCATTCCAAGTCCATTTAAAGTGATAGTGATTCGTGAACACAACATTATTGAACATATCAGGAATGCCTACAGAGCCTAATACTATATATAGGAGATTGTAAGAAAGAATAAAACAGTCTTTTTTCAGCACTCGTGTGCGTTATTTCGTCTCCCGATTTCCTTTTTTTTTTCGTCAGTTTAAATCCGCGAGAAGATAAGTTATATATATAGTGGATCTATTCATATCAAGCAAAAGCGATGTCCACACCTTTAGATTTGTTATTCGACTTTCGACGACGAACCGAATTGATAAATGATCCAACATTTCAGGTGACTTTGCATGCTGCACGTTTCCCTTCCCTGTTCGTCATGTCGAATCGATAATCGAACAGTTTGGGCATAGCGTACGAGCTAGCCAGATGCGAAGAATGAACAAGAAAGAGTGACAATGGTTGAATATGGCTTGAGATCTACACAGAGAGGCACAGCTAGAAAAAGGTGATTGAAAAATATACCGATATAGATCGGAAAAAATATCGATCACTAGAATTCCGATGTGTAGAGACCAAGAGACCAAGAATTAAATATGAATTATTGAGATTTCCAACTATCAAAATTATAAATTCTTATTGTTATGTGTGTATGTACACTGTACATACAAAAGATATAGTTAGCCAACAAAACATTAAAATATTACATTTGAAAAAAAATCGGTTATTCTCTTTTGGAGCAATCCTTGAAGGGCAGGTCTTGTCGATGACTTTGTTAAGATCGTTCTGAGCAGAAAATACGTTAGCACCAAGAACGATACGTCATCGGAAACGTTTTTATGTTATTAAAATATCTTGGTTTCGCCTACTTATCTATTAAATGTGATCTTAATTCTTCAAATCCATCCATGTAAGAAACTCACAATATCCTTACACATTTTTTACTATTTCTTTTATGAAGAGAGAAGAACAGAAAAAATAATGAGGGCCAACAAACCGAAATTCATGTAAACGATTCCCCTCTCAACCACTCTCTCCTCCTTTACCTAAAAAAATATCAGGAGTTAACTAGCTTTTTTATTTGGAAATTCGAATTATAAGACGTTTCTCGGAAGACTGAATGAATACGAATTATCGAGAGGACCAGATTATATTAGTTTTATATGAATTAAAGGAAGATTTTCAAAGGCCAAGAGTGTCCTTACGAAATGCCAAGAATCAATGAAATTCGGATGTAATTTAACATAAATTATTGTATTGTCAATATAATGACATTTAACATATGAACAATTGTGTTAAATATTTTATCATCAAAAAAACAAAACAACTATAGGTATTTATAACCTAAGCCTTACCGAATGAAGTAAGGTGTAGTCAAGGTTGAAGAGGCCGCATACAGTGAGAACAACCTTCCTATTCATGGCGATGTGGAGTACAAGTCTCTCCTAGAAGAAAAAGGGTTTAGAGCAGAATGAATAACAATGTTGTTCAAATGTTATGCTAAGAGTTATATCACGTTTAAGCAATGAAGCGAGCAGAATATCCTTCAATGGCAGATGTTTTAACTATAATTGGTGTTGGCTTAGTACGTACCTTTCAGTCAGACTAGAGACGAATTGTTTTTACACATTTTGTCATTAATCTAAAAGAGTTTCAGTCGACTCAACAAGCCGTCTGTATTTCATTTTATATAGATGTATAGAGGAAAAACAAGTATAGGCGTGGGAAATGGGATTTAAATAATACTTAATATAATTGAGTGGCAAGAAATCGGGTGACCCAGCAGCATCTCTCCCCGGCCTTGAATTAGTTCCTTAATTCAGGAAAGGAGATCTCTCATCCTGTTTCTTTTTAATCGTCTGCTACTGGACATATCAGCCGTATCCATATCGGATATTAGTCTGTTGTTCAGTTCGTGAAGGATATTATGAAAACGGAAATGAAGAGTACGTATGTCGTTATAACACAAGCCATTTAAATTATAATATTACTTTTACTAGGAGCAAATGATTCATCCTAATCGACAGTACTGTCTATATATGTTGGAAAGTGTATAGTGGGAGGATTGTATAGCACAAAGGTGCCCAACCAAAGGTAGGCCGACGGACCGGAATAGGCACGCAGCGGGCCAATAGGTTTTTAAATTGTTTATTCTTAATTTTTATTATTACAAAAAAAACTTTCAAGTTCTCTTTCTGCGATGTAAGTTTTATTGTATAAATTAAAGTTATTAACTTATTTCATTCAGTTTTATTGGGTAAAATATTTTTAAAAGCAAGCGCCTTTTGTAAATAGAAATAATTATAGTGAAGATGGCAGGGTATATAGAGAGGGAAAGGTTATGGCATTACAGTTATGGCACTTATTAATATTGGGAACTCTTGGTTGTGGTACGTGTAATAAAATGATTGGGCACCCCTGTTATAGCACCTTAGGAGTTAGATTGAAGGTATGTACTGGAACGAATGTAAAGCTCGTTAATAGATACTTACGTTATTAAGAAGTTCCTTGCTTTTATCCTTGATCATTAACTGATATAGAAGAACGTTGAATTCTCCGGTCTAAAAAAATAAGTAAAACAATTATAATTCACAAAAATTTTCAAACGTAACATGACTAAAACACAAAAATCAATAGAATGGCCAATACAAACCTTTTCAGAAACATTTGAACTCCAATCGATTACAACCACAAATGCAATGGCGCCTGAAAGCACCATATATACCGTAACATATTTCCGGAAGTCCGTGAAGCTATTTTCATGATGTATAATGTAAAAACATGTGTTCACAAGTTTTAAAATTTGTAAAAATATAATACATAGCATTTGGAAACCAAAACAAGCCGAAAGATCTTCAGCCGCAGAGCAAATATGGTGATGAATATTGGAAAAAAAAACTAACCCCTTAGCCTGTCTAGTTTGATCAGTGCGTTGTTTCATCTGGCAGAGGTAGCACTCGATCCGCCGCAGTTTATTGTAGAACTCCTGCAATAAAGCTGTATACTGCCCGCATACCAAGATAAACTTGGCATTTTCCAACATGATGATTTTATCCACAATACTAATAAAGGGTAAACAAAACGTAATACCAAATCCGAAAAGCAGTAGCAGATGTAGCCTTCTCTTCAGCGAGCCATGTTCGGCCTCTTCGCTGATCCCGGCGGCTCGCAGTGACGAATCGACAGATCTAAGAAAGAGCATGATATTGCCCAATCTTCGGGAGTTGAGAACAGTCAAGCAGAAACATACGAAGGGTTGAAATCCCGTAACAACCAAAGAAAAAAATAATAGATTTCTGTGGAATATAGATGGAAAATGGCCAGTGAAATGGAAACAAAGACTGATGTTGAAGTAAAGCATTATACTGTTTAGCGCTATCAAGTAAATTACAAGAGAACAAGACACTCTCGGTTGCCTATCGGTAATAACCAGTGGGGCCATTCCGAACACCGCAGAAAGGGAAAACATCAACTCAGTATACTTTTCTGAAGATATGCGGTCAAGAAGCTTCTGGTAAAGTCTTGTTCTCGAAGGCATGTTTATGATGGTTCTACGGCTAGCGAAATGAAAGGACCAATATGGCTGTATATAAATCGACCGGGGTAAATTGTACAGCTCTCCTGGGACACAATAATGAATGCCCGTTACCCAACCGATATGGGATTAATCAATCACTTGTCTCTAGTTTTATTTTCAAACATAGCAGGATCTATAAGAAACAATTTAAAATATATATTATTTTCTCAGATCAATCTAAATTTTTATTATTTTATCATGAGCGATATGTGTTGCAAGATAATTGTTCACAAAGCTCTGTCGAGAATTTTTTTAAAATACCGTTAAATCTGTCCACAGCATGTTGCTATGTTTTATCTAGATTGAATTGACATATATTTTAGCTTATAATATATTAATCTGTATATAGGGATGGCATTGGGCAATCATTGAGGATGATCATCCCAAATATCATGTTATAAGTCAATATGAATTGCTTGTATTGTCCTCTAAATTGGATACCTTTCCAAGGGCCTAATTTTTTATTACCATGATTTAATAATTAACCAAGATAATGTTCCTCCTAATAATAATGCTAATCAAGTTTATTGCTATCATACTTAATCAAATATATTCAAATTAATAATGGGTGTGGTTACTAAAAACAACCTCCACTAACATTTATCTTTAATTATCAAAATTAAAGTAATAAACTGTTACAATAAACTGTTAACCATGGAATGATTCAGCCTAGACTTAGCCATTAATTGTTTTAACATAAATCTCTTATCTGTACTAATTGGTGTTGATGGTCCTTCAGCATATCTCCATCGGGTTCCCCTGCATATCTTCAGTCATGGAGCATGAAGAAGCCAGAGCATCTGTATCAAGGCAGAAGGAAGCAGTTGTCCTCGAAGTTCGGTGCCCAAGCGAGAAGAGAGAAGTCTTCGTTGCTTCCTCGGCTTTGGTCGCCCTTTTCTTCCTAAGAGGGAGTCAAAGACGTTGTTGGTTGGTTAGATTCCCGGCACTGGGCGGTACCTTTTTCGTGATTGGCCAACTAGTTTTATAGAGGGAGGGAATTCCGGGATTTCAGCGCATAGTTCCATCTCTTCGAATCCATTAGTACCTTCTAATCGAATGACGTCCTTCCCAGGCCTCCGTCGTTTTTTCGTTATGTCAGCCGGGATCCCAGGGTGACTGGTTTCCTAGAATTGATTAAGTCTTCCAGGACAGACCACATCTTCCGGTCTTGGCTTTGCCACACTGCCCACTTCTCGGTAGGTTTTTAAATTAACTTATTTCTTATTTCTGAGGATAAACGCTAGTGTTGTGGTTACAGCTACCGTCGCCTCTCTGTTATCTTCCTACCTGCCTTGTCCCTTATTATCTTTTTCCACATCTTGTGCATGTTATTTATGATTTGTGCCTAAGAATAATATTGTCCAAAAATAACACATATATCAATACATATCAATGGGTCGATTAAAGCGATAACAAATACACGTTGTCATTTTCCCTTATCTGGTTCATGATGGCGAAACTTGTAACGAAATGGAAGAATCCCTGTAACGCTGCAAGAATCCAAGGAACATGGACAATGGACTGCAAAACCGTGATGGAAAATCGAGCGCGTTCGACAGGAGACGGATGCGACCGAACCTCCTTCCACCAAGCTGCCAACCTTTTGTCAATAATACGTCCTGTAATAATATAATGTCAGAATATAAAATTAGACATTATTATTTATTTTTTTTTTTTTGCATCTTTTCATTTGTCATCTGCAAATTATTTTTGCAACTTGCAAATCTGCGCTTATCGTGGTATAGCGGTCAACTTAGCAAATCTGTAGGCCACCGCCTCGAAAGCCGAGTGGCTTGTATGGGTTCGTGGTGGATGTTAGTGTTTGTGCTAATGGGCTCATGTTGCAAGTCAGTCTGTTGTGGACATTTGTAGTGTTCTGTTATTTCTTTTCAGCCTGATGTGGGTCCGCCACGACATTCTCATTTGCAGTATTGTTTGTAGTATTCTGTGACAGTTCCTGAAGCTGTTAGCATGTCCAAGCCCATGTGAGGCAAGTCATTTGTCACATAGAGTGGCGTGTCCACTATTTTTATAAATACTTTTGACTGGAACGACTGAATTCTTTGGATGTTTGAAGTTTTGGCAAATCCCCATAGCTCTATTCCGTATCTCCATAAAGGTGTAATTAGTACTTTGTAGACTGTAAGTCTGTTAGTTAAGGATAATTAGAAGCGTCTGTCAAGTAACCAAGATAATAGTCCAAACCGTTTTTTCAGTTTTCTTTTCAGCCTGATGTGGGTCCGCCATGGCATTCTCTTGTCCAGGTGAGTTCCCAAATATCGCACTTCCTCATGTGTAGGAATTTGCACACAGTCAAAATATACCTGAGGACATGAACATTGATTATACGTGAACAAAATGAACACACTCTTCATTTCGTTCATCTTCATTTTCCACCTGATAGCCAAATTACAAATGTCATCAAGGTGTGAAAGATGCTAATATAGAGTTTTAGTGGGATGTGAGAAGTGCTGTATCATCAGCAAATGTGGCCATTAACGTATGATCAAGTTCGGTCAAATCTGATGTGAAAATATTGAATAACAATGGTCCCAAAACACTGCCCTGTGAAACTCCTGTTCCGACGCGTTTTTTCTTGATAAATCGCTACCTACTTTTACTGTAAAATATCTGTCTGTCAATTACGACAGTAATATTAAATAGTAAACAGGAGGAAGTATTAATAATGTACAATTCTACTTTATTTTTTTTTTTTTCTGTTAAAGGAATGCGCACATTGGCTGAAGATCTTCAACAACTTTTTAGATATGGCAATGGAAAATCTTACAGATGAAGATAAATTAAAAGTATTCACAAATTATCTATCATATAATGTTTACGAATTAGTTAGTTATATAAGAACATTTAACGAAGCCATAGATATGTTGAATTCTATCTATATAAAATATAAAAATGAAATCATTGCAAGGCATTTACTTACAAAAAGAAGGAGAGAGTATTGATCAGTTTTTTACAAAATTTAAATCTTCTTGGCAAAGAGAGTGAATTTAAAGCTGTTACAGCTTCTCAGCACGAAGATGAATATGTTCGTGACGCATTTATAAATGGATTGTTATCCAGTCCAATTTGTCAACGTCTTCTAGAGAATAAAACTTCAAGTCTGAAGGAGACTGTAACTCAAGCTCTAACTTAAGAAATGGCTCACTTACAATCTGGAACAATACCGGGAAAAATATTCTACTGTTAGCTGCGTACCTTCCGGAATTGTCTCTCCAGAAGAAAATCCCGGATTTACCCCACCTGTCCTTTCTGCTGTCCCAAGGAAAGGGATTAATTGCTTTTTTTTTGTGGTCATGACCGCCATCCTCGTTCATTGTGCAAAATAAAAGGCCACTAGGCCTCCATCCGTAGGAAGAAGAATCGTGTGAATAGTACAAGAGGATCAGTGGCAGCTGGCATCGTCTTGGCAACAATAAACGAAGACCACTTGAAAAATCTAGCTAAAGCTGTGGTAATCGCTAGGATAGATCATCAATCTGTTCAATGTTTGATAGATACTGGCAGCTCTAATAGCTTTGTTAATTTGGAGATTGTTAAATGTTACAACTTGAGATTCTATCATGAAAATGGAAGCGTTTCAACGGCGAAGACATCCCTTTCCTCTCAGGTATGTGGTGAGTATGTACTTGTTAATCTTAAACTTCAAGTTCGTAACTATCCTAAATTTAAACTTAAGGAGCACTGTTGTGACGTACTACTCGGTCATGACTTTCTTGAAAAGCACTCTGAAATACAGTTAAATTTTGGTGGAAAAGCAGAGCCACTAACAATATATTCTGCTTCAATAGCCAGAGTAGAGTCTCCTCGATTGTTTTGCAATCTCACGCCAGATTGCAAACCTATAACTATGAAATCACGATTTTACTCTGAAACAGATCAAAAATTTATTGGGCAAGAAATTGAACAACTTCTCTCTGATGGTATTAGCGAGGAAACCAATCCTCGATGGCGAGCCCAGGTTTTTGTTGTAAAAAATGAAAAATATAAAAGAAGACTTGTCATCGATTATTCTCAAAACATAAACAAATTTACGTTATTAGACGCCTACCCGTTACCAAACATAGATGAGTTAGTAATAAATTTTGCAAAGTATAGCATTTTTAGTACAGTAGATCTTAGGAATGCTTACCATCAAGTCCCCATTGTTGATGTAGAGAAAATCTACACTGTTTTTGAAGCTCAGGGACGACTCTATCAGTTTACGAGAATACCTTTTGGTGTTGCAACTGGTGTAGCGTGTTTTCAACGAGTTATTGACAGTATTATTTCAGATGAAAACCTAACAGGAGTCTTCCCCCATCTAGATGGCATAACCGTCTGGGTAAGGCAGTACATGATGATAATCTTCATCGTTTCATGTCAGCAGTAAAGAAATACAATCCACAAATAAATTCTGATACAAATAATTCTTCTATGTCCTGTATAAGCCTTCTTGAGCATGTCATATCGCAAAACTCGATACTTCCTGATCCTGATAGATTGAAACCCTTACTTGAACTCACATTACCCAACGATGCTTCTTCTTTCAAACTTGCCCTCTGACTTTTTGCCCATTACTCCAAATGGGTTCCCTGTTTTTCTGAGAAAATAAGTAACTTGACAGGATCTGTCACTTTCTCTTTAGCCCCTCAAGCTGCTCAAGATTTCGAAATGTTGACAAAAGATATTGCTAATTCAATAGTCACTACAATAACTGGGAACTCCCCTTTAGTTGTTGAAATCGATGCGTCTGACGTTGCCATCGCAGCTGTACGAAGTCAGGAAGGGAGACCTGTCGCATTCTTTTCTCTTACTTCATCAAAATTCGAGAGATCTCAATCTGCTATAGAGAAAGAGGCAGGTATCAGGATGGAGAACATTTCCAACTAGTAACTGGTCAAGAGGCTCTTTCTTATAACAAGAAACATAATAGTAAAATAAAAAATGATGAAATCTTGAAATGGCGTTTACCTAGAATTAGCCCTATTCCAGTTTGATATTGTTTATCGTCGAGGAAAAGAAAACCAAAAGGCAGACACCCTTTCAAGAATTTGCAGTTCAACATCCTCCAAAAAACTATTTTATCTCCATTAGCGAAAACGCTAACAAGCAAAGGCTTCGGAGGACCATAAGGACCTCTTCCTACCTAAAAGATTTTGTATTAAATAAATAAAAAGGAGGAAAATGTTATGCAACACTGAAAAGTGTAACCTCCTAATCTCAATATTAATTATTCTCAACTTGGTTCTTAATTATATAGTTTATGTTTACATTATGTGTTACGTATATGTTTGCAATTAGGATGAAGCAAAATTTTGAGCTTGGAAAGCAATCCTTCGTGCCACTTCTTATGAAAAGCTTCACTGATATCGAAGAAAACGCCAGGACAATAATGTTTTGAATCTATAGCGCTAGGAATGTAGTCAACCAATCGATGACATTGTGGTATGGATTAAATGATTTAGACGATGAAGAAGAATTTTTTCAAATAACTTGGAAAAAGAAGTTAGAAGGCTAATAGGACGATAGGAATTTAGAAAATCTGCATTATACAATAGACCATTATTATTATAATACAATATAATCACACTATAATTTAAAACACGTTTGTGCCTAAAATAAAATCATTCAAATTTCAGTGCTATTCCTGCTGATAGTAAGAAACAGACTTGGAGAGCTTGAATATTATTAGCCTGTTGCAATAGTTCTCGTCATCATCAATTTCCAAAATATTCCTATTAATTGATATTCTGACGAACCAATTCCGAAACTTCTCCAACGCTACGGAGGATTTGCACTAATCATCTCTAGAAAATAATACGACTGTTGTGAAGAGATTGCGATGTGCACTAGATGAACTGGAACATCACCACCAAGTACGTTGCGACTGCTGCTATAATCTGAGAACAGACCAAAATGTAATATTTTATACACTCAAACATCACAGTTGGGCAGTAATTAATTACATTAGTATTTAATTACATCTTCACTTACAATTACTATAATTGCAAGTATAATCACAATTACTTTTTGACGGTAAGTGATTGCAGCTGATATTACAATTATTTCTTGAGGCTAAGTAATTACAATTACAATTCAAGTCATAACAATATTTACTCTATATTTAATTATGACGTAACTTTTGTAAATTTCCAATCGATTCATTGAAACTCGCCATTTTGAAACGTATCTCTTCGCCCATTTATGGAAATAACTTCTTTTCAGTGCCATTTTGGCATTAAGTAATTGCAGTAACCAATTACAATTACTACAAAAATAAAATTACAATCACAAATAAATGTAATTGCAATTGCAATTGCTTTGGCTCTACTATTAATTGTAATTGCAATAACTTTGCCTGAACTAATAATTGTAATTGCGCCCTAAAATTACAATTACAGTGGTTCATTAAGGAATTGCAATTACAATTACAATTATTTGTAATTGTATTTTATTTCTACACCGGAGCTTATTAAACATAGGGGAGAGAAAATGGTTAAAGTGTTGTAGAGCCTATTCCAAAGAATTTCGATGGAAAAATGAATAAACAAAGAGTGGGAGGATAATATTATCATACCCATACACAAGAAAGGATATCCAACTCTTTGCGGCAATTGAAGGCCAATATATCTATCCTCGGTGGTTTACAAGATATACAGCCACATCCTCGAGAAAAGATTAAGGGATTTGGTTGAGAACTACAGAAACTGCAGATAGCATTAACGGAATGGAGTGAAGAACTTCAGTTGAAGGGAATGATCATGAACACTGAGAAAAGCAATGTTATGCTGGTTGGACGGCATGAGAATGAGGGAACAGTAACTTTTTAAGGGGAACCTCTTCAATTTGTGGATGCTTACGAGTAATTGGGAACGATTATATCCAGAGATGGGAAAGTAGATCATGAGGTACTACATTGAGTCAAGAAAGCAACGGAGTATACTCTCAGATACGCTCGACAATTATAGGAAGGAAAGAAATAAGCAGTCAGACAAACCTCCTCCTATTCAGAACTGTATTCCTACAAGATTGTTCTATGGTGCGGAGAGTTGGACCATCCTGGATCGGCATGCGAGAAAAGTGACAGCATCGGAGATGAGGTTCCTGAGAAGGATCCAGGGAAAACCCGAAGGGACCGAATTCGCAATGAAAGAATCCAGGAGAACCAGAACCTAGGGATCTCACCAGTTGGAGAGATAGTGGAGCAGCGCCAACTTAAATAGTTTGGTCACGTGGGGAGAATGGGGGATGATCGAAAGACCAAGTGGTTAATGGAGGCCAGACAAGAAGGAAAGCGATGAAAAAATCGTTTAAATCAGGTACCAAATATGGTAGCTTGCGAAGAGCGACAGGCCAAATAGCGAACCTCTTATCGGGTTTGTTTAGAAATTCTTTGAGCAAATTTTATTCAATTTTAAGCAAGAGTTTGCATGCAAGGGAAAAGAAATTGCTGTTATGACTCTCATACTGCAAATTATATTATATATAATGTCAAATTATATTAAAACTAATGTCTATTTCTTTGTATAAAATTCAACAAGAAGTGTTATTATATAATAAACAAATCAATTTAAATAGGAGAAACAAAATTAATTTTTTTTAAACACCTCATCTATAGTGACCTCCTGAACTTGACAAGGTAGGTATCAAGCACATTGTCATAAAATTGTATGTATTTGCAACAAAAAAAAAAATATATATATATTTTTATTCATTTCGGTGTTATTTAGGGTCAATAACATAGACTGGAATGGAAATGAATAGAAAATATTGAATATTAAAGAAAACAAAAATATATATATAGCGGATTTATTCATACCAAGCTAAAGCTATGAGCACACCGTTGACTTTCCATTCGACATCACATTTTACACGTTTCCCTTCCCCATTCGTCATGCCGGATTGAAAGTCGAACAGTATGAGTTAAGGCTATGTAAGGGTTAACCAGATGCGAAGAATGAACAAGAACGAGTGATATGTCACTCCTATAAGTGATATGCCATTTATCCACCTATGAGTGGAATAAAGCTTGAGAACTACACAGAGAGGCATAATTAGGAAAAGAAGATTGAAAAACATACCGATATATATATATATATATATATATATATATATATATATATATATATATATATATATATATATATATATATATATATATCGGAAAAAATATCGATATACACTAGAATCCCGATAATTCCTATCTTTCGAAAATCAAATTAAATATTCTGAAAATTAAATATGGATTATCGAGTTTTCATACAATCTAATAAAATAAATAAAAAAATAAAGAAATATAAAGAAATAATAAAATATATATATATAAAGAAATAAAGAAATAATAAAATCGTATTAATATGCAAGTAAATTCTACATACAAAAGATATAGATAGCACAACAAAACATTAAAAATACTACATTTGAAAAACGATCGGTAATTCTTTAATTGTGCAATCCTTTAAGGCAGGTCTTTTCGATGGCCTTGTTAAGAATGTTCAGAGCAGAAAATACGTTAACACCAACAACCATATATCATCGGAAACGTTTTTGTTATTAAATATATCTATGAAGAGAGATGAATAGAAAAAATAAAGAGGGTCAACAAATTCATATATACGATTCTCCTTTCCTTTCCCTAAAATAATATTACGAGTTAACCAGATTTTTTATTTGAAAATTTCAATAATAAGACATCTAACCGTTTTTGAGTTATGCGATGTACGCACATCTGTCACGACGAAACTAGTCAAAATATATTCATGGATGGTCAAAATGGATATTTCCGTTGAAAACCGAAAATTTTCGCGATTACAATACTTCTTTTACTTCATACAAGGAAGTAAAAACGAAACAAATAGGAATGTATAACCCAAGCCTTACCGAGTGAAGTAAGGTGTAGTCAAGATTGAAGAGGCCGCATACATTGAGGACAACCTTCCTATTCATGGCGATGTGGAGTACAAGTCTCTCCTAGAAGAAGAAGGGTTCAGAGCTGAGTGTATAGCAATGTTGTTCAAATGTTATGCTAAGAGTTACATTACGTTTAAGCAATGAAGCCAGCAAAGTATCTATGGCTTTCGATGCAGATATTTTAACTATCAGTTGAAATCCGCATGATGGTATAGAAGGATCAATCTAATTAGAGATTGATAAATTATTTGCCACTTCTATAATTTTTTTTTTATTGAAAACCAGTTTCCAATGTTATACATTCATCCTCAGTTCAAGGTTTAAATGGATTATATCAAATAGAAAAGTTTGTACTGGTTTCTTCTCGCATTGAACTAACAATGCGAGAAGAAACCAGTACAAACTTTTCTGTTTGATCTGAGGATGAATGTATAACATTGGAAACTAGTTTTCAATAAAACAAATTTATAGAAGTGGCAAATAATTTATCAATCCCTAATTATTTAACCTATAATTGGTGTTGGGTTATTTCGTACCTTTCAGCCAGACTAGAGACGAACTATTTTTATATCTTTTGTCTTTTTAGACTCTCTCAACGTAAGGTAGTAATCGTTGATATAATATATTTGAGAATATTTTATAGGCGCATGGTAGGAGAGAGATCCCCCGATAATTATTACACACAAGAAGGTCTCCCCTCAACACAAAACCGTCTTTTCCCATGCTGTAGGAATCATTTCCTCTGCTCAGATCTCCAGAAGGAAATTGTGCAATGCTTTGAATAGCCGATCTCCCCCTTTCTTGAATAATTCGGCGGCCAATTTGTCAAAGCCTGATGTCTTATTGTTTTTTAACTTATCAATGGCTTCACATAACTCCTCTTCATCTGGAAGCTCTAGTACATCTTCAGAAATCCGACTTAGACCATTTTCTTCCTTCTCAATCTCCTGTGCTTGATTGAAGCACATGGTTGAAGTGGTTGTTCCTTCCTTGTAGTCCCTGGGTCTTCTCATTCAACGACGAACCATCTCGGACCTTACAGGTTAAGATGCGGGGCTTGAATGTTTTTCGGCCACTGTTCACCTTTTGATAAAGATTACTGTACTCATTGGCACTCCTTAATCTTTCAACTTCTTCGAGCTCTTTATTTTCCCAGATTCTCTTTTTGCGTCGATGAATATGTTTTTTTGCTCTCTTCTACGCTGCCTATAGATTTCAACTGAGGCTCGAGTATGTGTCTTCCGAAGCATGGATTTGTAGGCTTCGTTCTTCTGTGCAGTGGCATTGCTACAACAGGGTGATCTTCTCTCTATGGGATTGTGGTCGATCACTTCCTCTACTGTTTCATGGACGGTCTTCTCAATGGTCGACCCCATTTCATTAAGCCATATCGGAGAACTTATCATTACTTATTTTTTTAGCATATGCTTCGTAGACCTCGGGCTCCTTAAGCTTTTGTAAACTAAACTTTTTAATTATTTGCCCTCGCCTTGTTTTCACTATTGAGATCCTAGCTCTCACTTTGGCCATGGTCAAAAAATGGACTGAGTCCATATTAGCTCCGAGGAAGATTCTGACATCGAGGAGGTTTGACCTATGTCTGGCACTAATTAGAAAGTGAACGATCTGGTTGACTGTTTCCATCAGGTGATTTCCATGTGCCAAGATGGATTCTTTTGAGAGGGAACATACAGCTGCTAATTACAAGATTTTGTGATATACGAAAATTAACAAGTCTGTGTCCATTATCGTTACTAAATCGTGCAGGCTATGTTTACCGATTGTTCGGAGATAAATTGCTTTGTTACCAACCTTTGCATTAAAGCCCTCTGCAATTATTATTATATCAGAACGAGGACATGCTTTAATAGTTTTTTTTAATAAGTCATAAGAACGAGGAGCATGACAGCTAAACAGAGTATAATTGAAAAAGCTTCCCTTTACCCTGATAAGACTCATTCGGAGGCTTATAAGCTTGAAGTCGATGATAAGTTGCCGGAGTTTCTTCCCTAAAACAAACCCAGTTCCAAAAGTGTGTACTCTATCGTCACAACTATAATATATGGTGTGTAATTTCTTCTCGATAGATCCCTGTTCTGTCCATCAATTTGGTTGCTCTGGCTCTTTATAAAGAAACTGAACTTTATCAATTTATAAAGTTAAAATATACCATGATCCAAAGGTGAAGTCCATATGACGGGTGCAATGTCGTTTCCTGGGTAGACAGTCCGGCTAATTGATGTTGAGGTTTCGTGAAAAAGCATTCAAGGGATAAGGGTTATCAGCCCGTAGACCCCGAGTAAGGTGGAGGGGCTGCCTCCTCAGAGCATCCTGACGTGCTCCCCCATCCGGGGCGACTACCTAGGGGAAGTGGCACTAGGATGTGTACTGTGGGTAACCTTGATCTGTAGTGTGGGGATGAATGCAGTGTGCTGTTTAAAGTGTAGATATTTGTGGGTCAGAGAACTGTTCCCCCAACCTGGAGGACCGGTTGCTATTTGCGGTATCGAAACCGGGCGATGGGGCCGCCACCTCCCTTCGCCAATGATTTTGGCATTATTCATTAATAATGCACGAACCAAGGGGAACCAAAGAGGAGAGAGAATTGAAAACTAACTAAATGAGGAAGAAGATAATCGACCCAGGCAATTAGTGCTTAAGATAAAGTTATAAAGGGGAAAGTATGCTTGAAAATGATAAAAAATATTACAATGAGTTCAGAATGAATGAGATGAGCCATTAAGTTTCAAAACCAAGCAAAATAATAAAATACCTTTAATATGCTATGAAGAGTGCTATAAAATTGAAAAATGTGTAAGCAAATTAATTTGAAGAGTGCTGCGTCACATGAGTGCATCTAAAGAGTGCGTGACGTCTTAAATGGAAGAAGCAGTTCTTCTAAAGAATGCATCAAAAGATGTTTGATGTCTAAAACGAAGAGAAAATGTTCCTTAAAAGAATGAATCAAAAGTTGCTTGACGTCTTAAAAGGGAATTGCTCTTAATAAATTATATAATAAATTAATAATAAATAAATATTAAAGAGTGTGTGATGAAAAAAAAATTATGGAAAATGAAAAAAAAAAAGAAGGAATGATTTAGAGGTGTTTATTGCTACCTCTATCTTAAGTCGTCGGCGCTGGTAGCAGTCAACGTTTCAGAGTTGATAGACATGTCATGTGTATATATAATGTATTATGTAGGAGTCAGTAATGATCCTTGCGATACTCCTGCCAAGAAATTAGAGTTTTTTTTTGTAATGTTAATTTTATATAACAAGCCATTTAAGTTATAACATTTGGCTTTAATAGGAGCTAATGATTCATCCTAATCAATAGTATTGTATATATATATATATATATATATATATATATATATATATATATATATATATATATATATATATATATATATATATATATATATTGGGAAGTATATAGTGGGAGGGTTGTATAGCATAGAAGTCTCCAATTAAGCTGGTCAATAGGTATTTAAAATTTGTATTCTCAAATTTTTTTAATTAAAAAAAATGTAAAGTTCTCTTTTTGCGATGTAAATTGTATTGTATAAATTATAGTTTTTAACTTATTTCATTCCATATTGGTAGGGGTAATATTTTTAAAAACAAGCGCCTATCGTAAATAGAAATTATTATTATGAAGGTGCTAGGGTATATAGTGAGAGAGGGGGGTACAGTTCAATTTGGGAAATCTTTTATTGTGACACGCGTTATAAAATGGTTGGGCACCTCTGGTATTGCGCATTGGAAGATATATGCAAAGTGTAGAACGAGTGTACCGCACGTTGGGAAGAGTGCGTAGCATGTTTGGAGGTACCTAGTGGAAGGAATATAAAGCACGTTGATAGACACTTACGTTATTAAGAAGTTCCTTGCTTGTATCCTTGATCATTAACTGATATAGAAGAACGTTGAATTCTCCGGTCTAAAAAAATAAGTTACAAAATTATAATTCATTCATATTTTCAAACATAACATGACTAAAATACAACAAAAAGTAATTTCATTTATTTTCTTCAGGAGGAGACCTAGATCTATGCATGAATGAGACATTTCTTCAGAAGGAGACCTAGAATTATGCATGAATGATGCATTTCTTCAGGAGGAGACCTAGATCTATGCATGAATGAGACATTTCTTCAGAAGGAGACCTAGAATTATGCATGAATGATGCATTTCTTCAGGAGGAGACCTAGATCTATGCATGAATGAGACATTTCTTCAGAAGGAGACCTAGAATTATGCATGAATGATGCATTTCTTCAGGAGGAGACCTAGATCTATGCATGAATGAGACATTTCTTCAGAAGGAGACCTAGAATTATGCATGAATGATGCATTTCTTCAGGAGGAGACCTAGATCTATGCATGAATGAGACATTTCTTCAGAAGGAGACCTAGAATTATGCATGAATGATGCATTTCTTCAGGAGGAGACCTAGATCTATGCATGAATGAGACATTTCTTCAGAAGGAGACCTAGAATTATGCATGAATGATGCATTTCTTCAGGAGGAGACCTAGATCTATGCATGAATGAGACATTTCTTCAGAAGGAGACCTAGAATTATGCATGAATGATGCATTTCTTCAGGAGGAGACCTAGATCTATGCATGAATGAGACATTTCTTCAGGAGACCTAGAATTATGCATGAATGATGCATTTCTTCAGGAGGAGACCTAGATCTATGCATGAATGAGACATTTCTTCAGAAGGAGACCTAGAATTATGCATGAATGATGCATTTCTTCAGGAGGAGACCTAGATCTATGCATGAATGAGACATTTCTTCAGAAGGAGACCTAGAATTATGCATGAATGATGCATTTCTTCAGGAGGAGACCTAGATCTATGCATGAATGATACATTTGGTTCACTAAGTGCTAAGTCGATGTTCTAGAAGGGCTTAGGAATAAATGTGGAGCTATTTTAAATATATTTCAATATCATTAGAATGGCCAATACAAACCTTTTCAGAAACATTTGCGCTCCTATCGACCACAATCAAGAAAGCAATGGCGCATAAAAACACGATACACAACGGAACATATCGCCGGGAGTCCGTCATGCCATTTTCGATATATAAAATGTAAAAACATGTGTTCACAAGTCGTAAAATTTGTAAAAATATAATATATAGCATTTGGAAACCAAAACAAGCCGAGAGATCTTCAATCGCAGAGCAAATATGGTGATGAATATTGGAAAAAAAAACTAATCGCAGCGACTGTCCAGTTTGATCAGTGCGTTGCTTCATCTGGCAAAGATAGCGCTTCATCCGCCGGAGTTTGCTGTAGAACTCCTGCAATAAAGCTGCATATTGCTCGCATACCAAGATTAAGTTGGCATTTCCCAAAATGGCCATTTTAGCCTTGATGCCAATAAAGGGTAACCAAAATATAATACTTAATATTAAAAGAAGTAGCAGATGTAACCTTCTCTTCGGCGAGACACGTTCTATATCCTCGCTGATTCCGGCGGCTCTCAGTGACAAATCGACAGACCTAAGAAAGATCATTATATTGCCCAATCTTCGGGAGCTGAGGACAGTCATGCAGAAGTATACTACGGGTTGAAACCACAAACAAACCAAAGAAACAACCACTAGATTTCTGTGGAATATAGATGGAGAGTGGATATTGTCACGGATATAAAGACTCATATTTAAGTAAAATATAATACTGTGTAACGCTATAGAGTAAATTACAAGAGAACAAGACACTCTCGGTTGCCTATCGGTAATAACCAGTGGGGAAATTCCGAACACCGCAGAAAGGGAAAATATCAACTCAGTATACTTTTCTGAAGATATCCGGTTGAGAAGCTTCTGGTAAAGTCTTGTTCTCGAAGGCATGTTTATGATGGTTCTACGGCTAGCGAAATGAAATGGCCAATATGGCTGTATATAAATCGACCGGAGTAAATTGTATAGCTCTCCTGGGACACAATAATGAATGCCCGTTACCCAACCGATATGGAATGTAAGAATGTGGTAATGTAAGAATATAAAAGTATAAATTAACTTAATAATTTCTTCTTTTATATTATTTAATGGAAACATAAGGTTTCCTTGGAAACTGAATCGAATTCCCATGGAAACTAATCCAAACATTTAAAATATATTTTTAGCTTGGCAAACTAATAAGTATTGTCTCGGAAAATATAATTGATCTCATTAACACTACATTTTCACATAGATTATTAGGGACCACAACTTGATAACAAGCAATAATAACAATGAATGATAACAAGGGGGGTTATCCAAAGAACTAGGAACAACCGATAGTTCACTACACAGTCTCCCCCACTAAATTTTGAAGACAAATAAACAAATAATGGTAAACCTTCCGAACTGCTTCTACCGACCTTGAACAGGTTTAGATTCTCAGACCAGACTGTACTTCACCCATCGCGCATGCCCTTACGGATCCTTATCAGTTGAATACTGATGTAGGGTTAGGTCAGATCCTAATCCGCCTTTTACCGAATAGATGTCTTGTCCTCACTGTCTCCTTTCCTATACCAGATTTAGATAATCCTTCCGAAGTGCAACTAACGACCTTAAACTGGTCTAGAATCTCAGACCATACTGTACTTCACCCACTGCGCATGCCCAATTAAATTCTCAAACCAACGGATCCGTCTCAGTTGGAACGCTGGTGTAGGGTTAGCTCAAGGTCTGAGAATGAGTTAGTAGCAGTTCGGAAGGATTACCGAAATAATAAAGTGGGAGTTTTAATAAATTCTGTAGAAGCCGCCATTTCCCCATGGTTCTCGAAATTTCGCACAAGAACATAAAAGACTAAAAGTGACCAAGGAATAATATATCTATAGATAACATAATATATCTATAAAATTATTTTAATACTAAAATTTAATATCTATTTACTATAATTATTTCGTAAGAAGAAGTGAACGCATCGACGAACATTTCGAAGAAGAGCTGAAAGGCGCGAAATACGCCAAAACATTATGAATAAGCCGGTTCAAGCTGATATACAAACTTAAATCTGGTGTAGGAAAGAAGGCGGTGATGACAAAAGATCTATTCGGTAAAAGGCTAAGTTTGATTAGTGCGTTGTTTCACCTGAGAGAGGGAGCGCTCGATCCGTCGGAGCTTACTGCAGAAATCCTAGCGATAAGTTGTAAGTTGTGATAAGTTGTATACCGCCCGCATACCAAGATTAAGTTGGCATTTCCCAACATGGCGATTTTATCTGTGATACTAATAAAGGGTAACACAAACATAATACTAAATCCTAAAACCAGTAGCAGATGTAGCCTTCTCTTCAGAAGTTTTAGAAGTTATATATAGGTAGTAAACTTAAAATCATACAAACCTTTTCAGAAACAATTGCGCTCCAATCGGTCGCAATCACGAAAGCAATGGAAATTGAAAACTGCGCATATATATATATATATATATATATATATATATATATATATATATATATATATATATATATATATATATATATTGTAATATTTTTAACGCTCCCCACAAGGGATGCCAAATGTAGTATTTATGCTTCTTCACGGTCCCCACAAGGGATGCCAAATGTAGTAGGTAGCTTGCCAGTGCGACGCTGCCCTTACCCAGTTGGGTGGCTGCCGGGGTTAGTCCCAAGGGATAAGCATGGACCTCGGCAGCTGTAGGCGCTAACTAAGCAAGCAAGGATGGAGAAAAGGGAGGCCGAGTGCGGGGGTAAGCTAGCCCGGCAATCTCGAGGGACCCTGAGGACCGGGGTAGCTAGCCCGACCACTCAAGGAGGAAGGAAGGTAGAGGTGCCGAGTGCCGAGGTAAGCTAGCCCGACAATCTCGAGGAAGGAAGGAGAGCTTGATAGCACAACGCTGCTCTTACCCAGTTGGGTGGCTGCCGGGGTTAGTTCCAAGGGATAAGCATGGACCTCGGCAGCTGAAGGCGCTAACTAATCAAGCACAGGAAGGGACAAGGTGAGAGAGAGAGAGAGAGGAGAGGAGAGAGAGGGGAGAGAGGGAGAGAGAGAGAGAGGAGAGAGAGGAGAGAGAGGAGAGAGAGAGAGAGAGAGAGAGAGAGAGAGAGAGAGAGAGAGAGAGAGAGAGAGAGAGAGAGAGAGAGAGAGAGAGAGAGAGAGATAGGTAGGTAGGTAAGGGTGGAAAAGAGAACACTGGCGGTCAGCCACACTAGGTCTTGCTAAGCTTCGACCCGGAGGTGTTCTGATTTAGCCTTTAAATCGGAGCTCTATTTATACCAGTATGCAATGACTGCTGGGTAATCTCTATTTTGAGAAGTCTAACATATATATATTTTTCCTGGCCATATCAGCACACCATTTGGTCTTATTTTTATTTTTATAAGTACAATATTCATTACAGTACATTTTAAAACACATTTAAAGTTAATAACCATCTCACATATAATTTAATCGTCGATAAAAGCAAAGCCTACTAAAAGTATAGTGAGTTAGTTCACTTGGTGGTGGGTAGATGGCGCTCTCAACCCACTTTTGCAGCTCACGGATCTTGTCATTTCTATGCCAGCTCTTGACCGAGGAGGAGGTCGTTCAGCTGCTCACAGTGCGGCCTTAGTTCAACCGGCGGCCGGTAGATCGCGCTGCCAACCATCTCCCGTAGTCCACAGCCTTTGACCAAGAAGGTTCTGTCGGCTTGACTAACAGCTGTTCCGCGTGCTACAATAAATATTTGAATTACATTAGTCTTTAGTATTTAATTAAACTAACGTGTTCTTTTAAGAGATATCACGTATTAATTGTGAATGACACAGCAGAAGGGCCTTTTTTAAAGGTATTATACAATAAAAGGAAAGGGCCCTATTTTAGGATGCTACAATATATATATATATATATATATATATATATATATATATATATATATACCGGAACAAAGATCTCAGAGTCCGTGATGCTATTTTCGTGATATAAAAATTCAAAAAAAGCGAACATGAGACTTAAGATTTGCAAACATGTAATATATAGCATTTGGAAACCAAAACAAGCTGAGAGATCTTCAATAGCAGAGCAAATATGGTGATGAATATTGGAAAGCAAAACTAATAACAACGCCTAGCCAGTTTGATTCGTGCGTTGTTTCATCTGCCTAAGGTAGCGCTCCATCCGCCGCATGCCAAGATCATTACGACAGTCGACAACATGAAGAGTTTAGACTTGATATTGAGAAAGGGCGTCCAAAACGTAATACCAAATCCGATAATCAGTAGTAGATGTACTGACATGTACTCTTGTAGATGTACTCTCATGTAGATGTACTCTTCGGCGAGACATGTTCGGTCTCCTCGCTGATGCCGGAGGCTCGCAGTGACGAATCGACAGACCTAAAAAAGAACCTGATATTGGCCTATTTTCGGGAGCTGAGGACTGAAATATATTATGGGTTGAAAACAAAATAATCAAAGAAACAATGAATAGATTGCCGTGGAAGCGGAAATAAAGACTGATGTTTAACTAAAGTGTAATACTGTTACTCTGTAAATTACGAGAAAACAAGACACTCTCGGTTGCCTACCGGTAATAACCAGTGGGGCCATTCCGAACACCGCAGAAAGGGAAAACATCAACGCAGTATACTTTTCTGAAGATATCCGGTTAAGAAGCTTCTTATAAAGTCTTGTTCTCGAAGGCATGTTTATGATGGTTCTAAGGCTAGCGAAATGAAATGGCCAATATGGCTGTATATAAATCGATCGGAGTAAATTGTACAGCTCTCCCGAGACACAATAATGAATGCCCGTTACCCAATCGATATGGGATTAATCAATCACTTGTCTTTCAACTTGTTTTTCAAACATCGCTGGATCCATAAGAAACAATTTTAAAGTTATATTGTTTTCACAGATAAAGACACATTTGGTACAACTTTACAAGAGGGGCGCGTTATCACTGGTTCCTTCCGACCTTATCCGGAGGTCTGCGAACTAGCATACTCCAGTGCCATTTGTGCTAACTAACTGTTTTGCATTAAATTATAACATTCGTTTTCATTATATTATATATAGATTATATATTATTTAAAATTATTAGTGCTGTTAGACTTCCCCTCATTACGTTCGCCCAAGAATTAAACAAAACAGCAACGGATCCTTTTCAGCTGAGGTCGGGGTATTACCGTTATTTCAATTATTACTGCTTTAAATAGATCACAGCTGATGACTTCCGCTCGCTACGCTCGCTCAACAGATGAACAAACCCCAAAAGTCCCTTTTCAGTTGAGGTCGGGTCCTTACCGTAATTTAAATTATCACTCCGAAATTATTATCGAAAGACCAATAATGCGGCTCAAATAGTCAAACACATCTTGCAAGAGTGTCTCCAGTTCGAACCAGTCCGATAGATGTTAGAACAATAGAAAGCCTTTAGAAGATTTTTACAGGACAATGAGGAAGAATTTGCCACTCTGTTCCAATTTTTATAGAGGACAATTTCCTATAGTAAAATATAAAGACAATTTCTAGATGCCAATAACAGCTCCACTGATTGTGATAATATTGTGGAATGTCGAAAAACATGACGGTTTGGCTAATATAGGCTGTGAGCTGAGAAATGGACCGTGGATCCCAAGCCTCGATGGGATTGCTGAAAATGAAAAGGCAGACGAGTTGGCCAATGCAGCGCGTTCGTCAATCTTTCAGCTCAAGCAAGGTCCATATTGATTCGATCATAAAGGACAGGATTAAGCGTTGCCATATTACCTCTTTCGCTGGTAAAAAATGAGGAAATATCGTTAGAAAGGGAAATTGACCGAAATCTTACATGGTATTCCTAGAGCCATTGGTGTTTCCCTTTGCCGCATGGCAACAGGACATGAATACATAGCGGTCCATTTCCATCGAATTAGAAGGCTTGACATAACGGAGTGTCCTCTTTTCCGGCAGGAGGATATGGATGCAAAACATCTGAGGGTCTGTAAGGCTTCGCAAGCGGCATCTACAAACGAGAAATCAGACAGAATATCCAATATTTATTGATCTGCGCCGCAACAAATGGCCAGTGTGCCAAGTGTGGCCGTTGTATAAATAAAAGATAAAAAAAAAACTAATTATTTAAATAAGCATGTAAGTAGCGATTTAGAAGTTTTATAGTAAGCATAAAATCATACAAACCTTTTCAGAAACATTTGTGCTCCAATCGATTCCATTCAAGAAAGCAATGGTGCTTGAAAGCACCACATACACCGGAACGAAGGTCTCAGAGTCCGTGATGCTTTTTTCGTGATATAAAAATATAAAACAAACGAACATGAGACTTAAAAACTTGCAAACATGTAATATAGAGCATTTGGAAACCAAAAAAAGCCGAAAGATCTTCAGCCGCAGAGCAAATATGGTGATGAATATTGGAAAACAAAACTAACAGCTGAGCCTGACCAGTTTGATCAGTGCGTTGTTTCATCTGGCTGAGGTACCGCTCCATCCGCCGTAGTTTGCTGAAGAGCTCCTGCAATAAAGCTGTATACTGCCCGTATACCAAGATCATCACGACATTCGACAACATGAAGAGTTTAGACTTGATATTGACAAAGGGCATCCAAAACGTAATACCAAATCCGAAAATCAGTAGTAGATGTAGCCTTCTCTTCGGCGAGACATGTTCGGCCTCCTCGCTGATCCCGGAGGCTCGCAGTGACGAATCGACAGACCTAAGAAAGAGTCTGATATTGCCCAACCTTCCGGAGCTGAGGACAGTCATGCAGAAGAATACTATTGGTTGAAACCACAAAATAAGCAAAGAAACAATGAATAGATTGCCATGGAAACTAGATTGATAATGGAGAGAGTAACGGAAATAAACACTGATGTTTAAGTAAGGTGTAATACTATGTAACGCTATAGAGTAAATTACAAGTGAACAAGACACTCTCGGTTGCCCATCAGTAATAACTATTGGAGAAACTCCGAACACCGCAGAAAGGGAAAACATCAACTCAGTATACTTTTCTGAAGATATGCGGTCAAGAAGCTTCTGGTAAAGTCTTGTTCTCGAAGGCATGTTTATGATGGTTCTAAGGCTAGCGAAATGAAAGGACCAATATGGCTGTATATAAATCGACCGGGGTAAATTGTACAGCTCTCCTGAGACACAATAATGAATGCCCGTTACCTACCGATATGAGATTAATCGATCACTTGTCTTTCTACTTGTTTTTTCAAACATAGCAAGATCTATAAGAAACTGTTTAATGTATATATTATTTTCTTACGAGTGGATTTGGCATTCAAGCTGGGGTCATGAAAATATACATATAAGGAGCAGGGTACTGTACTGTTCTGTGTATCTGTACTTTCCATAACATTTAACTATAAAATAAGTTTCGAAATAGAAGCCAAATCCTCATCATCCCTTTGTCCTCCGCTTATTTGCAGCCCATTTGGCTACAAAGGGAGAAGCGACAGGTATAACAACAATATTATATGTCATATATAGGATTGGGTGGACAGATCAAAGAAAATATGTATAAGAAATTGGGGGAAAAGTAGAAAGAGAAAACAATCTAATCCGCCAATCGGAAATAAAATAGCTGATGAGGACAACACATGACTTCCTTGTACGCCTATTAAACTATAAATCGGTGGCTCAAAAAGTGATCCTGAATTTGGTTACTAGTTTCCGAAGATTGCAGAATCTCAAAAACGATACTCGGCGTCGCGACATCCATCTATTGGCACACAGACACACACACATACTTTCTTGTTTCTGGAGGTCTCATAATAACTGAAATTTCCAAGAGATTTCTTCGTGTTCCGTGACAACATTTAAACTGTTAATATCACTGGATAAAGCATTTGAAATCGACAGTTTCGACATTTTAAGCGGACAAATCTATTTAACTTATATGTTATTCTCATGCTGCAGACTTGTTCATCTCATAAATGGGGAGAAAAATAAATATTTTACAATCAATTTTAACATTTAAAATAAGTAATAACATTATTTAATTAGAGTGGAAAAAAAATTGCGTTTATAACCTTTATTACCGAAACATATGATCTCTGTAATAAATTTCAACTAGTATACCCGAGCGAGAACTCTCGCATTATATATCTTCTAATCCATAATTCCAAGTATAAGCGATATTAGGAAAACATATTTATTATTCCTGTAAACAATATAATATTACCTAAAAGTTTATTTAAAATACAGATTTGGTGAAGCTACATAGTTTGTAATGATTATGTTGAAGTTACAGTTCATACTTAATAAGTAATTAGTTTACCCAACTGAAATATATCCCTTCAGTTTAATAGCTAAGCATTAAGACTCAGCTATAACATTTTCTATGTCTAGTATTCATACATAGCAGTGCCCTTTAGGGTTGGACATGGGAAACAGTATATAATTTCCCACTCATTAAAAGTTTTTGTAAACAGACTCAAATTGATATAAAGTTGCCATGACAACGGCACGTACGCAAGATAACAAATCGTGCGTTATCTCAAAAACGGTAGATTTTTAAGCTTAAAAACGCTGGACCAATACGCTCCACGGGAGCGTAAATGATCTTGATGCCCGCGTCAAAATCTTTAAAACGCAACTTATTCCGTCTCGATCCGCCGACTCTCAGTCGTCAAATCTTTGAAACCTCCCAGTTTTTTCACCACTTTTATTTAAGCCCTAGTAAGATTTTAAGAAACAAAATTGGTATTGATCACTTCTTTATGAAATTCTCTTTCTTTTGATACCTCATTCATCAAAATCCATCGCTCCTGAGAGCCGGAAAAGGAATCTATACTACCGCAATAATATATAGTAGTGATATATCTTTTGATATAAGTTTCTTATGACCTTCCACTAAAGTACCCCTTTCGGATCTTCAATTTCAACCAAAATCTATTAAATTACTTATATTGATATAAGAGTCTAATTTACCAAATTTGATATGTTTTATATTATATTTTAATATACTTTTTGATGAAAGTGTAATATGACCTTCAAGTAAAGTACAACTTCCGGTTTGCCAATGTTTACCAAAATTTATTATGTTGTTTATATTAATATGTGAGTCTTAAAAACATAATTTGAGAAGTTTTGCATAATATTTTAATATAATTTTTTATGAAAATCAGTAATGACCTTCAAGTAAAGTACCACTTCCGGTAATCATGCAGTGACCAAAAAAGGGAGGTTCACAACTAGATTATATGATAATCCTAAATACGAAATTTTAACTTTCTACGGCTAACCGTTTTTTAGTTTTGCGAGATACGTACGAACGTACGTACAGACGTCACGACGAAACTAGTCAAAATGGATTCAGGGATGGTCAAAATGGATATTTCCGTTGAAATCTGAAAACCGAAAATTTCGCATTACAATACTTCCTTTACTACTTATACAAGGAATTAAAAATGCGTGCAAAAAATGGGCTTCAAGCACAAGAACATCAGGAAGGGAAGACATTTTTTTTTTAATATTCCTTTTTCTTTATTTATATTTATTCATTTTGTAATTAATATCAACAAAACATTAAGAGAGTTATAATATACTATGAAATTTTAATAAATATGTAAGTAGCGTTTTAGAAGTTATACATAGGTAGTAAACTTTTTAAACTAGCTAGTAAATAATCATACAAACCTTTTCAGAAACATTTGCGCTCCAATCGGTCGCAATAACGAAAGCAATGGAAGTTGAAAACTGCACATATACCGGAACAAAGATCTCAGAGTCCGTGATGCTACTTTCGTGATATAAAAATTCAAAAAAAGCAAACATGAGACTTAAAACTTGCAAACATGTAGTATATAGCATTTGGAAACCAAAACAAGCCGAGAGATCTTCAATCGCAGAGCAAATATGATGATGAATATTGGAAAAAAAAACTAATCGCAGCGCCTGGCCAGTTTGATTAGTGCGTTGTTTCATCTGGTAGAGGTAGCGCTCCATCCGCCGGAGTTTGCTGAAGAGCTCCTGCAATAAAGCTGTATACTGCCCGCATACCAAGATCATCACGACATTCGACAACATGAAGAGTTTAGACTTTATATTGACAAAGGGTAACCAAAACGTAATACCAAATCCGAAAATCAGTAGCAGATGTAGCCTTCTCTTCGGCGATACATGTTCGGCCTCCTCGCTGATCCCGGCGGCTCGCAGTGACGAATCGACAGATCTAAAAAAGAGCATGATATTGCCCAATCTTCGGGAGTTGAGAACAGTCAAGCAGAAACATACGAAGGGTTGAAATCCCGTAACAACCAAAGAAAAAAATAATAGATTTCTGTGGAATATAGATGGAAAATGGCCAGTGAAATGGAAACAAAGACTGATGTTGAAGTAAAGCATTATACTGTTTAGCGCTATCGAGTAAATTACAAGTGAACAAGACACTCTCGGTTGCCTATCGGTAATAACCAGTGGGGAAATTCCGAACACCGCAGAAAGGGAAAACATCAACTCAGTATACTTTTCTGAAGATATGCGGTCAAGAAGCTTCTGGTAAAGTCTTGTTCTCGAAGGCATGTTTATGATGGTTCTACGGCTAGCGAAATGAAAGGACCAATATGGCTGTATATAAATCGATCGGAGTAAATTGTACAGCTCTCCCGAGACACAATAATGAATGCCCGTTACCCAACCGATATGGGATTAATCAATCACTTGTCTTTCTCCTTTTTTTTTTTTCAAACAGTGCAGGATCTAAAAGAAACAAATTCATTAACTCAATGTACTTTTTTGTAGAAGCTTTTGATTAGGATTTGGTCGAAAAGTTCTTGTTTATGCTGAATGAACTTACAACGAAATGTAAGGATCCATGCATCCCAGTAAGAATCGACCGAAGTATATTACCCAGCTCTCCTGAGTCATAATAACGAAAGCCCTCCTTCCTCCTGACGTATTAAATATACATTAGCTGCATTATTTTCTGAAATATACAAGGATCTCTCATGAGGTAGCATTTAAGAAATAAGTTAACGAATTCAGCCAACAGCGTAGTCGTGATAAGAATTTACTTTATTTACAAATATATAAGATAATTATTTATTCTGTTATCAGCCATGGATCGACCCTGTGGGATTGGGAGACCCTCCTGTGGACCACCCAGCCTCTTTAAAGTGGGTATCCTTAATTGGGAAAAAATCCGGCGGTTGAGCGTGATCTCGGCCAAATCACCTCCTTGCACAACTGTTGGCCTAGAAACAGTACGGTCCTTAACAAGTACTGAACCCCAGACCCTTCATGGGTTGTAGTGGTACAGGTTTTTTTTTACAAAAATATAACACACAAATTCACTGCTATAACACATTCTTACATGTGATTACATCTTACTTCCATTCTATTGGCATCTACATTTGTTTTTGAGAAGTAGATACAGTCTTCTTCTTAAGGCCCTTTAACTTTTCGTGTATGTAGTATATCAACGAAAAAATTCAGGGGAAAAATTTATGATGAAAAGAATATTTTATTTGCGCATAACTTAAAAAGCATGCATTGTATAATAAATGATGTATAGAATCGTATAAAAGGTAATAAAAAACAGAAATGAATCATCAAAATCAGACCTGTATTAGCAAAGATATCCTCTCGCCAATCCGCCAATCTGTTGTCAACAATACGCTCTATAATGTAAGAATATAAAAGTAGAAATTAACTTTAATTAATAATTTCTACTTTTATATTATTTAATGGAAACAAAATGTTTCCATGGAAACTAAACCGAAACTTTTAAAATATATTTTCAGTATGACAAACCGAAATGTACAGAAATGTTGTACTAAAATTGTTTAAAAAACAGTTTTGTTATACTCATGTGGGAGAAGATGTGAAGAGTGAATGCTGCTGAGTTTATTTCAAGTATTATTTAAGTGAACTCTTTAATATTATGTTACAAAGATAATTATAATAGGGTGGTAAGGGAGAGTTCTGTGATGCGCGCACCGCACCAGATTTTTTGAGATTGGGACGGCTAAAAGAGGCGGCATTATATTCTATGCCCGTGGACGGTAGGACAAAAAATCCGTCCCTGAACTTCCCCATTGTTAATATTTTTTTATCTCTGGACATTTTTTCTTCCCTGAGCCTTAGATTTGTATTTATATGATTATATTTTGTAAATATAGTTCTGGTAGATTAATAAAACTAAGGGATTCGAAAAATACAATTTTTATATTAATATAAAATTTTATTGAAAAATCGTAATGTTCGATGCAAAATATTTCAAATTTGATATATAAGACCAATATATTAATATAAATAACATAATAGATTTTGTAATTATTAATTATTAATATATTAATTTAATTATTATTAATATAAAATAATAAACTAGATTTTGGTTAAAATTAGCTAGTCGAAAGTGGTACTTTACTTTAAAGTCATAATAGGCTTTCATCAAAAATTATATTAAAACATAATACGAAACGTCTCAAATTTGGTACGTAAAATTTATTAAGCTTTATATCAATATAAATAATATACTAGATTTGGTTAAAATTAGCTAGTCGAAAGTGGTACTTTACTTTAAAGTCATTATAGGCTTTCATCAAAAATTATATTGAAACATAATACGAAACGTCTCAAATTTGGTACGTAAAATTTATTAAGCTTTATATCAATATAAATAATATACTACATTTTGATTAAAATTGCCTGGCCGGAAGTGGTACTTTACCTCAAACTGTTTTTGTTTTTTTACCTTCCGCCTTCTTAGAAGAATTCGGAATACGAATTGTGCTAAAAATCACAAATTATTTAATGAGAATATAATGTAATAGAAATTTTATTTGTGTTTGGAGAGTTCCCGATACAAATAGATCCTGGCTTGGCTAAAAAATATAATAAACATTATTAGTGTTAATAACTTATATACAGATATTAATTACAATTTTAGAACTATTACAAGAAAGAAGAGAAATTACGATTAAAATAATATTGTTATGCTTATACTTATTATAGCAAAAAACACTTTTAAAATTAAACAAGCATTTCTCGTTTTTATTTTTACACATACAAGAAATAAAATAAATAATACGATTTTACGTATTATATTATACGTCATTATACGTATTTACGAGATAATATATTTGTATTATTGAATGAATAGACAATATTGCTTAGGATGGACTAGCATTTACATGTTATTGTTTATCTACAGTTTCTTTAATTCAGCCCGTTATGAATATGAATAGTTTATTTATTTTCTACTATAAAAAATAATATTTAATAAAAAATAATATAAAAAAAATTAATAAACAATAATAAAAAAATAATATCTCATTCATTGATAATAAAAAGATCTTAATTTTAAACAGCCTACTATATAGTAATACATTACTTTAAAATTGAATAAGCTCGTTTTACTAAATTATTACTTCCTTGTACAAAGTAAAGGAAGTATTGTAATCGCGAAAATATTCGGTTTTCAGATTTCAACGGAAATATCCATTTTGACCATCCCTGAATCCATTTTGACTAGTTTCGTCGTGGCGTCTGTACGTACGTACATAGGTTCGTATTTCGCATAAATCAAAAACGATTAGCCGTATAAAGTTGAAAATTTGTATTTAGGATTGTTGTAAAATCTAGTTGTGAACCTCCCTTTTTGGTCACTGCTTCATTACCCGAAGTGGTACTTTACTTGAAGGTCATAATTGATTTCCATCAAAAATTATATTAAAATATTTCGCAAAATCTCTCAAATTTGTTATTTATAACTTATTTATTGATTTAAATAACATACTAGATTTTGGTCTAAATTGGAAAACCGGAACAGGTACTTTATTTGAAGGTCATATTAGACTTTCATCAAAAATTATATTAAAATATAATGTAAAACATCTCAAATTTGATAAATAGGACTTTTATATTGATGTGAATGTATTTACTATATTTTGGTTAAAATTGGTGAGCCGAAAAGGGTACTTTACTTGAAGGTCATAATAAGCTTACATCAAAAATTATATTTAAATTAAATACATAAATCATATGTTTCGGTAATAAAGGT
This sequence comes from Rhaphigaster nebulosa, assembly GCA_948150685.1. NCBI lineage: Eukaryota > Metazoa > Arthropoda > Insecta > Hemiptera > Pentatomidae > Rhaphigaster > Rhaphigaster nebulosa. Next base: position 2,073,748 of record OX411312.1, on the reverse strand, counting down.
TACAATCGCAATTTGGTTTCCAATACAATTAAACATTTTTATTACCTTTTTAAGTGTTAAAATTTAGTGTAAAATACTGGTTTTCCTCCCTATTTGTGTGTGTGTGTGTGTGTCAACAGATGGATGTCGCGACGCTGGATGACGTTTTGGAGATATTGCAATCTTCGGAAACTAGTAACCAAATGCAGGATCACTTTTTGAACCACCGATTTATAGTTTAATAGGCGTACAAGGAAGTCATGTGTTGTCCACATCAGATATTTTAATAATGAAATTATTATATCATCATTATAATACTATAATCGCTTCAAAATTCATTTTCTTGCTAAGTTATGTTCATTATACATTTTTAAATCAGGAAATCTTTGCTGTTTCATAGTCAATCTCAAAAAATTGTTGATTCTACAAGTTTTTCTACCTCACTAAACGAGCGTTCTGCCTAAGCTACCGAAACTGACAACATGCAAAATATATCGAGTGATATATACAGATTCAGGCCCCCACATCTTTAGCCCCGGGTTATACTAAACATAAGGCCGGGGCCCCTTCCATGTGAGATGTATATATTTGTGTATAAACATATCAAGATGGTCGGTATTTTATGCAATATAATATCGCAGGTCAACGATGAAAAAACTTTTGTACTGAAAATGCCTTATTCCTATAGTTTTTAGGGTGCTGAATCCAAATATGATATTATTTAGTGATATAATTGTAATAAATATGATATAATTGTAGCTGTATCACCCACAATTTCTTCACATTTTATAGTTAAATTTATTAAATTAAGCGATTTTTAAAGAATTGAATAGCTTTCAGTCTTCCTGAATAAGGAAGACCTACATATAAAGTTAGGCCTCATGAAACAATTTGTAAAGGCTTTGCCTAAAGACGGACCATGTTTCAAGTATCTCTGCCAAAAGTTTCCACGCCTTTCAGAAGCTAAACTAATCCACAATGATCTTAAGTGAGAAAGACGCATGGGTATCATTCAAGCAAGTCGTTACAAAGTTCTTGGGAAATGAAAAAGACCCAGAGTATGTTTCGGTTGTAGCTAACATGTTACAGCAGTTTAAAAAGTTAGGATGTTTGATGAGCCTGAAACCTACGGAAAACTATGGGTGATACAAACAAACCAAGGTCAGATTTAGATTCAGGACATAAAAATCTATAAAGATCAACTATTAAAGTTAAAAAAGTTTTCAAAAAAAAATTTTTGTTGGCCTGTGTTATTTTTTTTTAAATTCCAGCCTCCTAAGATTTTATTTTTCCTCCCTCCCTTCTCTCCACAGCGGGTCTGTAGCGTTAGTTTTAAGTCCGATTCATAATTAAGTTTTGCCGCTTTTAATATAGATTTGGTAATAGTTCCACAGAACTACTGGTGGGCGTGGACTCTTGACCTGTACGGCAGATGTTTTTGGCACGGTCTGTACATCGGAATGTAGAATCTGTCCTAAGTCATCGATATGGAAATCCAAAATACAATCACTCCAAACTTATATTATTATTTAAGATGCTTGATCTAGATTAACAACTTACGATAGCATTCTTGGTGTTTCTTATAATTATTCTACGAAATTTATAGGTTGTAAATGATTTATACCTGGTTTTAGAACTTTTATAATTAATGATAAAGCATTTATTTATTCTAAAATTATATCTTCATTCACAGATTCTAGTTTAAGGGTATATATAATTTCAGGCCCTTTACCTATTTCAATAAATTACACAGACCAACAAAAAAAAAATTTTGAAATTTTTTTAAACTTTAATAGTTAATCTTTATAGATTTTTATGTGCTAAATCTAAATCTGGCCTTGGTTTTTTTTGTATCCGCCATAGTTTTCCGTAGGTTTCAGGCTCATCGAACATCCTAACTTTTTAAACTTCTGTAACATGTTAGCTACAATAGAAACATACTCTGGGTCTTTTTCATTTCCCAAGAACTTTGTAACGACTTGCTTGAATGATACCCATGCTTCTTTCTCATTTAAGATCATTGTGGATTCAAAGTTAACATCAAACATCATTTTTCTAATGTCAGGTCCGACAAAGACGCCTTCTTTTAGTTTAGCTTCTGAAAGGCGTGGAAACATTTGGCAGAAATACTTGAAACATGGTCCATCTATAGGCAAAGCCTTTACAAATTGTTTCATGAGGCCTAACTTTATATGTACGTCTTCCTTTTTCAGGAAGACTGAAAGCTGTTCAATTCTTTAAAGATCGCTTAATTTAATAAATTTAACTATAAAATGTGAAGAAATTGTGGGTGATACAGCTTTTTTAATATCATATTTGGATTCAGCACCCTAAAAACTACAGGAATAAGGTATTTTCAGTAAAAAAAGTTTTTTCATCGTTGGCCTATGTTATTAAATTATATTATATAATTTCTACTACTTTCGGAAGTTTGCATTACTAAATTAAATTGTTTTGTTTTTTGTGCATAGACATAACTTCCCTGAATATATCTTTATTATTTTTATAACATTAACATTTTTTACCCAACACAAACCAACGTTTCGAAATTTTCTTTCTTTCTCCGGGTTTTATTTCTTTCTTTTTTAATTATGCTGGATTTTTTTTTCCTGGTATAAAACAGTTGGCAGTAATTTCCTAAAGTCTGTTTTTCTATAAATAAATTATTTCTAATATTAAGAAAATTTAAAATCATTATTACACCAGGGATTTTCTGCTATGAATTATATCAATGTCACACTGAACTATTTACATTAGAATTCTTGGACATAATAGACGAAATAATTTACTTATGCAAAAAAAACAGACTTTAGAGAATTATTGCCAACTATTTTATATTAGAAAATAAGAGACAGCATAATTAAGAAAGAAAGAAATAAAACCCGGAGAAAGAAAGAAAATTTCGAAACGTTGGTTTGTTTAGGGTAAAAAATGTTAATATTATAAAAATAATAAAGATATTTTAAGGGAGGTTGTGTTCGTTCACAAAAAACAAAACAATTTAAATTTAACCCTATCAAATTACGAGGAATAAAATGAAAGATAATACTAAAATTAATACTAAATGAATTAATACAAAAAATAACCCACTATAAATATAACCATACTGAATTATATTAAACATATAAATTCTATAACCATCCTAATCATAAACCATAACCTCCTAATTTCAATAAAATATCTAATAAAATAACAAATAAAAAATTCTAGAGGAAATTAAAGTATAAATAAATAAATATTAACCAGCTGAAATTCTTTTCAAAAGAAAGGTAAAAATTAAATAAATAATAATAAAATAATTTTATTCATAAATTGAATGCGGGATTAAGTGGTTCTCTTTTTTTTTATAATAAAAAATTGTTAAATAACCAAATTAAATAACCCAATAATTGTTAAATGAACAAATTAAATAAAGTTTTTTTATCGTAAACTTTTAGTTTAGTTAAAATTGTTGTAGTTTAATGTGCCGATAAAAAGGACCGAGTTATTAATTTAAAATAATAATTGTTCATTTAAAAAAAGAAATTCCATTTTTTATTTGAATGAAAAATGCTCTCCTAAAAATATAGCTGTTGAATGTTTCCTTGGTTCAGAGAAGTGACTAATTCAATAACTAGCTTCCGGTGACCGTTTATTGGATTACATATATATATATATATATATATATATATATATATATATATATATATATATATATATATATATATATATATATATATATATATATATATATATATAGTGGAACCTCATTATAACGCGGCTCCGTATACATTGGATTCGAATATAACGTGAATCTGACAAAGAAGCCTGATTAGTCTCAAAATAAAATGATAATAATATAATTTTTTTGTTTCCCTTCAAAATAATTTATGGAATTAAATACATTGGCGAGGTACTTATAATTTTGCCATGTTTTTATTTTTCACACTGCTTTTTCATCTTTATTCAATTTCATATTCTATTTTATATTTGATAATTTTTCTTTAAGAAACGTTTATGGCAAGAAAGATACATCCTAAACTGAATTTATAGTCAAAATCTCACTTTCTTCTCTTGCCTAACTGTTAGTTACCAGAAAACCCTAACCTTGCAGGAAACCAAAAATTATTAAGGCGAAGCAAAAGGGCTTAAGTAAACTAAAATAACTGACATTTTTGAGAAAGGATAACACGAATTAGCTAAGTAGATATATATTGATGAAAAAAAAATAGTTTTTACCATATTTTTTAAAAAATATTATTGATGTACAATGCCTATCTTTTTTTATAGTAACGCATATTTTATTAAATGCATGTGTAAATTCTTTCATCGATTTTTATTTTTCTACCCCCATTATAGCGCGGATATCCCTAAAACGCGGTGGCTTCATTTTCCTTTAACACACGTTATAGCGAGGGTCCACTTTAGTTCCGTTAGTTAATGATATTTCTTGTCTTTTTATAAGCTACAATGCATATAATATATTACATATTTATATTACCTTTATCTGCATATTTAGTTATGAAACTACAACATAAACAAACTACATAAACTCTTATGAAAGTGTACCTGTAATATTCAGCCCGCTTTTCTCTACCAACTTGCCCTCGCATCTTGGCATGATATCGAGAGCTGCTATGATTGCAGAAATAAAAAAAAAAATAAGAAAGCTTCGGTTTTCAAGATTTTCACTTAAAATTTTTTTTTTCTTTTAACTAATTAAAAAAGAGTTTATTTCCAGCAATTTCATTTTTCATATATAAAAATAATATAATATAAAGAATAAAAATTAATATAATGGAATCGGTTATAACCTTGATAATTTTTTAACATTACTTTAATTAAATATTAAATTTAAATATTAATAAATTCATTAATTTAAATACTAATATTCTTAATTAGCCTGTTTAAAATTAATTCCTTATTCACAATTCGGTATTCCAAGGTTGGTACTTAAGTACTTAATATCTTTTTTCTTAAAATTTTCAGAAATAGCATACTTTCATAATGTGGAAATAATTTAAAATGTAGCTTTTTCTTAATAACTGTTACTGTTTTAATGATTGAATTGAGGTAATCAATTAAATTAGAGATGGTTAAATTGTGGGAGCAGTATTGTTAAGGTTTGGAGCCAATTCCAGTTGCAAGCCACCATTTTTTTTTTTACATAGCTTCTGCTGGTCCATTGCTCTAATCTTAAATTCACTTTTAGATTAAATTTTAATGATTTTAGTAGTTTAATTTTACTAAATATAATTAGGATTACAATCTTAATGGTAAGGAAGTATTGCTTTTATGGGACTATTTGATAAAATTACTATTTGATTTTGTACTAATGCAGTCTCTGATTTTCTTTCCCCATTGGTACAGGAAAGTCCAGAATTATGATTTAAATATGTAAATAATTATTTAATGTATACATTTACACATATCATATGCTTATTTGCATGTATTAGTATAAATTAAAAACTTTAAATTCTTATTCAGGATGATTTAGTTCTGAGTTCCAAAATTTCAGGCTTTACAGTTCTGAATCTTTCTTGCTGCAGAAATTAATAGTAAAAAAATTGAGTTCATACATTGATTCTCAATGGTTTTGAGAATATTTTAGTTTTCTTGATCTCTTCTGTTATATTCTATTCTTGTCTGGTATTTGTAAAATTATATTTTATAAAATATAGTTTCATCTTTCAAAAAAAAAAAAAACTGTTAATTTCTGATAAAAAGAATAAATTTGTATTGTTAAAATAGTATACATTTCGGTAAAACGCTACTCTGAAAATTTGGCCTCTAACTGAATCACCTTTAATACTTGTAACAGATAGTTCATATTCAAATAAATTACTGTGTCGCATAATTTCACTTATATTATCTTTTTTACTTTGAGAATTACCATTTACAGATTTTCGGCATGAAGAAAGAGTATCAGACTCAAGGTATATTACTCAAAATGTGGTAAATTTGGAAATTCAATCAGAAATAGTTGGTGAATTATTTAAGTTTCTGTTTTACATTGTAATTACTTCAGTTTTAAATATTGTTGTTGGACACAGCAATTTCTTTTTAAATCCATTGCATTTTAAATGGTACTCTAGTATAAATTTTCACTTTGTTTTTTGAAACAATTATGTTTTATCATGAGTATACCTAATAAAGATTTGTTATCAACTGTTATAAGGTTTTACATCTCTTCCTATCGAGTATCTCTCTGATCATCACTTTCTCCCGTTCTGTTGCCGCGGTCAAGCTGATGATTCATAGAAAGAAAAGACGAATGCATTCTACCATCCATCGAGGTACAAATCCGGAGCAGGTATGGCATCAGATCGGGTTATGGCATGGAGGCAACTATAGGTATACAAATACTTAATAGACTTTCATGGATCAAAAAATATATAAGAAATTAAATCAATTAAACTATCACTACTATATATTATTACGGTAGTATAGATCCCTTTTCCGGCTCTCAGGAGCGATGGATTTTGATGAGTGAGGTATCAAAAGAAAGGGAATTTCACGGAGATGTGACGAATTCCAATTTTATTTTTTAAAATCTTACAAGGGCTTAAATAAAAGTGATGAAAAAACTGGAAGGTTTCAAAACTTTGACGATTGAGAGTCGGCGGATCGAGACGGGATAAGTTGGGTTTTAAAGATTTTGACGCGGGCATCAAGACTCTTATAGAGTGTATTGGTCCAGCGTTTTAAAGCTTAAAAATCTACCGTTTTTGAGATAACGCAGGATATAGCTTCGCACGGGCCTCATGCCATCTTGCGTATGTGCCGTTGTCATGGCAACTTTATATCAATTTGAGTCTGTTTACAAAAACTTTTAATGAATGGGAAATTATATATTGTTTCTCATGTCCAACCCTAAAGGGCACTGCTAAATATGAAGACTAATGTTATAGCTGGATCTAATTGCCTAACTGCTAAATTGAAGAGATGTTTTCCAGTGTGGTAAGCTAATTACTTATTAAATATGAACTGTAACTTCAACATAGTCATTACAAATTATGTAGCTTCACCAAATCTGTATGTTAAATAAACTTTTTTGGTAATATTATAATTTTTATAAGAATAAATATGTTTCCCTAATATCGCTTATACTTGAGATTAGAAGATATGTAATGCGAGAGTTCTCGCTCGGGCATACTAGTTCTTCTATACTGAAAATATAAATTTATTATAGACAGAAAGCCATTCAGTAGGTCTTGTCTCAGCTACGATCATTAAGAACAACAAATAAATAAATATTAATCATTGAATATGAATCCTTTTTTGTCTAAATTAAACCACAAATAGAGTATCTGGGGTGGTAGTTATGCGTTTAATATTCATTAATTAATTAAACTGTTGCTTCTCTTCCTACCATAACATTGGCTTTGGTTCACCATGGTCCAAAATCTCCTACTGAAGTGCGAATAGAAATCATCCCTAGTTAGATATAGTAGAGAGGTAATAATTTTAAATATGGCTTGGTTTTGTTTCTATTTGCACTGTAGGATGAGTCTATATAATCAAAAGCACTAAAATTATAACATTCCGTTGTCTACGATTTCTTATATACTGTTATCAATGACATTAAAATATCTAAACTATCGTTAACTATGATTTCTTGTATATTGATTATTTAAATTTATTTTTAAAATATAGCTAATCAGTAGGTTTTGTCTCCTCTTCAATCATGCAGAATCACAGAAAATAAACCTTTATTTATCTAAATTAAACTATTAATAGAGTATCTGACATAATAATAATGTGTAAAACGATCGCTAATTAATAAAACTGTTGCTTCTCTACCTACCACAAGATTTTCATTTCTTAGTCATAGATCTACATCTCATTCTAAGTTGCTAACGGAAATCAAACCAAGTTAAATAAAGTAAGAGAGGTTTAAATATTTTGAATAGCTTGATTTGATTTTCAATTAGCACCTTAGGATGAGGCCGTGTTTCTAATAACAATTTCCAAAATAAAATACCGTTAGCTATGATTTCTTGTATATTATTAATGAAAATTGATTTTAAAAGAAATGCTATTCATTAGGAATCTCTTTTAATTGTGAAGAATCATTGATTATAAAACCTTATTTATCGAAATTAAACCATAAATAAACTATCTGGCATTTTAATTATCCATTTAATAATGACTAATTAATTAAACAGTTGCTTCTCTTCCTACCATTTGTTTTGTAGGCTTTGGTTAGTCGCAGTAGAAGTCTCATACTGAAGTGCTAATGATAATCAAGCCAAGTTAGATATGAAGAGAGGTATAAATATTAGAGATAGCTTGGTATGGTTTTATATTGCCACCTGAGGATGAGACTATCTAATCAAAGACACTAAAATTATAACATTCCGTAATCTAAGCTTTTTGTATAGTGTTAATTTAAATTTATTTTAAACCAAATCCTATTCAATAGGTTTTTAATCTGTTTTAATCGTGAAGAATCAATGAATATAAATAAAACCTTATTTGTCGAAATTAAACCCTAAATAGAGTATCTGGCATTGAAATTATGCATTTAATAATGACTAATTAATTAAACTGTTGCTTCTCTTCCGACCATAACATTGGCTTTTCTTAGTCACGGTTGAATGTCTCATACTGAAGTGCTAATGGAAATATATCCAAATTAGATATAATAGAGAGGTAATAATTTTAGAGATAGCTTGGTTTTGTTCTCCATTTACACTGTAGGATGAGTCTGTAGTCAATAAAACTAAAATAAATATTATATTTAATGGCATGAAATAAAACTAATTTAGATATAACATAGAGATATAAATAGATATTAGGCATAGGGAATTGACGACACCATCGCCCAGTTATATGACTGCAATCAGCCGCTGGTCCTCCAGGTTTGGGAAAACAATTACACTAACACAGACTTACAGTAAATTATACACAGCATACTACATGCACCCCCCCACAACAGACAAAGGTCACATACAGTACACTCCGTAGGCCCGCCTCTCCTAATTAGCTGTCCTAGATTGTACAGTCAGTCAGGGGAGCCCAAGGAGGAAGCCCCTCCACCTGACCCGGAACAGTAGGCTTATAACAGACTTAAACAAATATTTAGGATAGCTTGGTATGTTTTCAATTCAAACTACATAAGTTGCCATAACCTATGACACTAAAATATCTGAAAAAACCGTTAAATATGATTTCTTTTATACTGCAAATTGAAATTTATTTTTTAAAAATAGCCAATCGGTAGGGTTTGTCTCCTCTTCAATCACGCAGAATCACTGAAAATAAACCTTTATTTATCTAAATTAAACAATTAATAGAGTATCTTACATAATAATCATGTGTAAAATAATCACTAATTAATTAAACTGTTTTCTATCTACCCCAACATTTGCTTTTGTTAGTCGTAGTTCAACATCTCATTCTAAGTTGCTAAAGGAAATCAAACCAAGTTATATATAATAGAGGGGTTTAAATATTTGGAATAGCTTGGTTTGGTTTTCAATCAGCACCTTAGGATGAGTCTGTGTTCCAATAAAAATTCAATGTATGTAAAAATACCGGTTGCTGTGATTTCTTGGATACTATTAATTTAAATTTTATTTTAAACAAAATGCTATTCAGTAGGTTTTGAATCCGTTTTAATCGTGATGAATCATTGAATATAAAACCTTATTTAAACCAAAAATAGAGTATCTGGCATTGTAATTATGCGTATAATAATGACTAATTAATTAAACTGTTGCTTCTCTTCCTACCATAACATTGGCTAGGGTTAGTTATGGTACAACGTCTCTCACAGAACTGCTAATGGAAATATATCCAGGTTAGATACAGTAGAGAGGTATTAATTTTAGAGATAGCTTGGTTTTATTTTCCAGTGGCACTGTAGGATGAGTCTATGTAACCAATAAAATTAAAATAAATGTTATATTAATGGCACGAAATAAATCCTAGTTAGATATAACAGAGATATATAAATATTAGGCGTAGGGAACTGGCGACCCCATCGCCCTGTCATATGACTGCAATCAGCCACTGGTCCTCCAGGTTGGGGGAAACAATCACACAGACACACAGTACATCATATACAGCACACTACATGCACCCCCCCCACAACAGATAAAGGTCACACACTGTAGTCCCGCCTCTCCTAATTAGCCGTCCTAGATTGTACAGACAGTCAGGAGGATCCAAGAAGGAAGCCCCTCCATCTGATCTGGGGACAGTAGACTTATAACTGACTTCTCTTAAATAAATATTTAGGATAGCTTGGAATGGTTTCAATTCAAATTGCATGATAAGTTGCCGTAAGCAATGACACTTAAATATGGTTAACTATGAATTCTTTTATACTTCAAATTTAAATTTATTTTTTAAAAATAGCTAATCAGTAGGTTTTGTCTCCTTTTCAATCATACCGAATCACTGAAAATAAAAATTTATTTAACTAAATTAAACAAGTAATAGAGAATCTGGCATAATAATTATGTGTAAAATAATCACTAATTAATTAAACTATTTTATACCTACCCCAAAATTTGCTTTTCTTAATCATAGGCCAACATCTCATTCTAAGTTGCTAAAGGAAATCAAAACAAGTTAAATATAGTAGAGAGGTCTAAATATTTGGAATAGCTTGGTTTGGATTTCAATTAGCACCATAGGATCAGTCTGTGTTACTAATAATAATTTAATAAATAAAATACCATTAGCTATGATTTATTTGTAAATACTATTAGGTTTTTTTTTTTCCATTGGCCCTGTAGGATGAGTCTATGTAACCAATAAAACTAAAATAATTATTATAATGAATAGCATGAAATAAGTTAGATATAGCAGAAAGGTATAAGTATTAGGTGTAGGGAACTGGCGACCCCATCGCCCAGTCATATGACTGCAATCAGCCACTGGTCCTCCAGGTTGGGGGAAACAATTACACTAGCACAGACATACAGTACATTATATACAGCACACTACATGCACCCCCCACAACAGACAAAGGTCACACACTGTAGTCCCAGCTCTCCTAATTAGCTGTCCTAGATTGTACAGACAGGCAGGAGGGTCCAAGGAGGAAGCCCCTCCACCTGACCCGGGGACAGTAGGCTATAACAGACTTCTCTTAAATAAATATTTAGGATAGCTCGGTATGGTTTTCAATTCGAACTGGATGATATGTTGCCGTAACCAATGACACTAAATTTTCATTTATTTCTATAAGAAAAAAGAAGATCTAATCAGTAGTTTTTGTCTCCTTTTCAATCATATAGAATCACTGAAAATAAAACTTTATTTAACTAAATTAAACAATTAATAGAGTATCTGACATAATAATTTTGGGTAAAATAATCACTAATTAATTTAAAATATCTCTACCTACCGCAAAATTTACCTTTCTTAGTCATTGTTCAGCATCTCATTCTAAGTTACTAAATTAAATCAAACCAAGTTAAATATAGTAGAGAGGTTTAAATATTTGGAATAGCTTGGTTTGGTTTTCAATCAGCACCTTAGGATGAGTCTGTGTTCCAATAACAATTCGATGTATGTAAAAATACCATTTGCTATGATTTCTTGGATACTATTAATTTAAATTTTATTTTAAACGAAATGCTTTTCAGTAGATTTTGAATCCGTTTTAACCGTGAAGAATCATTGAATATAAAACCTTATTTAGGTACAAAGTCTCTTTCTGAAGTGCCTGTGGAAATCAACCCAAGTTAGATATAGTAGAGAGGTAATAATTTTAGAGATAGCTTGGTTTGGTTTTCCATTGGCACTGTAGGATGAGGCTACTTAACCAATAAAATTAAAATAATTATTTGATCTAATGAGGTGAAATCTTTTTCCGATTAGAGGAACCTAATTTTCGCCTCCTTTACAATTATGTATAACTGAAAATAAAACTTTTTTTATCTAAATTAAACAATTAATAGTCATTGCAATTATGCAATTAATATTCACTAATTAATTAATCTGTTGCTTCTCTACCTTCCCCAACATTGGCTAGGGTTAGTTATGGTACAAAATCTCTTACTGAAGTGCTTATGGAAATCAACCCAAGTTAGATATAGTAGAGAGGTAATAATTTTAGAGATAGCTTGGTTTTGTTTTCCATTGGCACTGTAGGATGTCTATGTAACCAATAAAACTAAAATAATTATTATAATGAATAACATGAAATAAGTTAGATATAGCAGAAAGGTTTGAGTATTAGGGGTAGGGAATCGGCGACCCTATAACCCAGTCATATGACTGCAATCAGCCACTGATCCTCCAAGTTGGGGGAAACAATTACACTAGCACAGACACACAGTACATTATATACCGCACACTACATGCACCCCACACGAACAGACAAAAGTCATTCACAGTACACACCGTAGGGCCACCTCTCTTAGGTAGCAGCCCCGGATTGAGTATTTGGGATTCCTCCTTCCTTCCTTTCTATTGGCACTGGAGGATAAGTCGCTGTAACCAATGATAATAAATTATATAAAATACCGTTGACTATGATTTTTTGTATACTGTTTATTTAAATTTATTTTTAACATTAAGTACCCCTATTTAGGAGCCCTGGATTGGGGAGTCAGCCGTGGGTCTCCAAGGTTGCATCCCCTCCCCCAAGTCAGGTGGATGGGCAGTGGGATGATATTGTTTATTTCTTGTATACTGTTAATTTAAATTTATTTTAAACAGGAACCTAATCGGTATGTTTCTTCTCCTTTTCAGTTATATTTGTTAACTGAAAATAAATCTTTATTTATCTACGTTAAATAATTAATAGAGTCTCTGGCATATTAATTATATGTAAAATAATAACTAATTAATTAATCTGTTGCTTCTCTACCTACCCCAACATTTGCTTTTCTTAGTCGTAGTTCAACATTTTATTCTAATCTGCTAAAGGAAATTAAAATAAGTGAAATTACGTAGTGAGGTTTAAATATTTGGAATAGCTTCGTTTGGTTTGAATTAGCACTTTAATATGAGTCTTTGTGTAACCTATGATACTAAAATATATTAAATTCCTTTTGAATTAAGAAATTGTAATTATACTGTTAATAATCACTAATTAATTAAACGATTACTTCTCTACCTACCCTAACATTTGGTTAGTCGTGTGTTTCACCGTCACTTATTAAGGTGGTAAAGAAAATCTTACCAAATTAGAAATAGTTGCGAACTTTAAATTTTAGGGATAGCTTGATATGAAAACTGATTCCGTCTAATTTAGGAAACTTAAACAAATTTTACAACTTATTTAACAATAAATTTAATTAACTGTTTTGTCTCGGTTTATGAATCAAATTATTATATTATATTAAATATTATTGATGATATCAAGTGGAAATGGGGTTGCTGCAGTTCAACTGTTCAGGAGCTGCCACTGATAATAATATAATAAATAATACAGTTAAGCTGGTTTTTGCCCACAGCATTTTTACATCTGACCTGGATCATAATAAATACAATTTGTTTACTATATTACATTCTTTGGGTGGCCGCAACGTTAGAGTAATAAAGGAATGCCATTCTTATTCTAATTATCTTTAGCCATGAATGAGAGCTAATTGGGCTTCTTTCGACATAATTTTGTGTTAGTGACTTTATCATGAAACGTATTTACATCTTAAATTTTGTTAAAAAAATATCTCGAGTAGTTTTTGTAATTTGCTATATCAGTTCTTATTTTATTTATTTATCTTCTTTGACAATTCCAGTTTACTTTTTTAAGTTTTAGTAATTTATGGTGGGGAGGGGGAAGAAATATTGTAAATATTATATAAATACTATAAATTCAGTAGATTCTCACTAATCCGAATTAATTAAAACCAAGTGTGTTCAAATTATGGAATAGGAGGAAGGTAACTTCACTGGTAAGTCAATTTTAAAACAAAAATTATGGATTAAAAATATTTTTAGAATAGTAAATCATTGTTCAGACATTTATTATTTTGAGAAATAGTGTGAAATTTTCATTTCTTTGGAAGATGAAAGCATATTTTTTAAAGCCTCCGACTGAAAATCCGTGACTCATAGTTAATTATATTTTAGAATAGCATTTTTGTGTTAACAATACAATTTTTCAGAGATTAATTTAATGAAATGGCTAATTAATATCAACCAATAAATAAATTGAGAAAATAAATATTCTTTCAAATTTTGATAGCTTGGTTTTATTCTATTATAAGAGGAGTTAGTTGTTTAATTAATATGAAATGATTAACAGCATTTCTGTTTTTTCTTTTTCTTTTTTTTTTTTTTATGGATGGTTGGTATTACTGAATGGTTAAGAATAGAGAGAGTGCCCTGTATTTATTTATATTATTCTTAAAACACTGGTGAAAAGAAGTTTTCATAAGTATTTTGATTTTATTATCAATTGATCTCTGAATATTGACATCAGTTTTATATTTATATAATATTATTTGGATTTTTATATTTATAGCTGCAGTGCAGTGGCCTTGATCTTGCTGTTTTTGTCTATTTCTATATTAACCTGCATTAATGTTAGTTTCTATTACTAGGTCTGGTGCGGTTCGGTTGTGTCGCTCGGTGTATATATTCGATATATTTAAAAGTGTTGTTTCCGTTCTTTGTACAAGTGAATTTACTTAGTTTCCGCTGTGGATTTCCGGTTGCTTTCGTTTCGAAATCTGCTGGGTTTAAAGACCTTGGCGGATAGTGAACTTCAAGAAAGAAGCAATTGACATCTTGGAAACATCAAGGGTAAGTTGCATGTTACATAATTTATTTTTTTCCCTTAATCATATCAAGAAAGCTTATTTTATAAAATTACTTATATGCCTCATTTGATAAATATATTACATTCCGTTTCACAGTTAACATAGCCCATTTTATTTTATTTTTATTAAACAAAGGAAATTAAATATATTTTTTTCTGGCAATTATGCTAATTTTATAAATTTATAGATATTGGAATTAATATTTCTCTCATAAATTTAGTGTAAACTAGGTTCTCGATTTAATCCAATGTTAGTGTTAAAATTGACAAAAAATAATAAATTAAATATGCCCATCGAAGACGTCCTACTTTTATTACCCTTAACAACATCTGGGTGCGTACACTCCAGGTTTCATTGGCCCAAACTGGGTAGTAAATTCTCCTTAGTATTCACCTTTCAAATCTTAGAAGAGCCTCCTGTGTACCAGATTGTGTCCAACATTCGGATGCATAAGTAACAAGGACTGGTCTTAACAAGTACTTAAGTGGTCTAAGAAATTGCCCTGCTCCTTAAATGCTTTTGTAGCCCAAAATAACATTAATTTGCAGTCATGATTCTCTGTTGGATCTCAGCTTGTATCTCATTGTTTGAGTTTACTTGTGATCCAATATAAATAAACTCATTCACCTTTTCAAAGGAACAACCTCTGGGGACAAAGTGCGATGGCTCGTGCCCGTCCAGTCGTGGGTCTAGATGCATGTATTTTGTTTTTGCTTCATTCACTTCCAGACCCACTCTAGCCGATGCTATCTGAAGGCAGAGGGAGGCATTTTTCAAATCAATCGGGGTTCTTCCAATAATATCTATATCATCTGCGAACGCCAGAATCATAGCAGATCTGTTAAACATTGTTCTCCCAATCTGTATCCCAGATTTTCTCAATACACTTTCGAGGGCCAAATTGAACAGCAGACATGAGATGCAATCGCCCTGCCTCAGCCCTCTGAGGGTTTCAAAGCTGTCAGTCTTGCTACCCTGAATTTGTAATGTGCATTGCACGTTCTTCATTATAGCCCTAATCAGGCACGTCAGATTCTGTGATATTCCCATTTCAACAAGATTCTGGTGCAGCGCATTCCTTTTTATACTATCATAGGTCTCCCGAAAGTCTATGAATAGGTGGTGTGTGTGGATATTATACTCCCTACATCTTTCTAGGATATTTCTGATGGAAAATATCTGATCTATGTTTGACTTTCTTTTCATAAAGCCTGTCTGGTATTTTCCTATGTTCTGCTCAGCAAAAGGGAACAATTTTTTATAAAGGATCCGAGAGAACATCTTATAAGCACAAGGCAAGAGAGAATGTACCTCAATAGTTATGAGAGTCAAGCACTCCTATAAAATTATAGGCAGTATAAAACCTTTTTTCTGATAAATTCATTTTGTTCTGCACGTCCTTCTCTGAATAAATAAATGAAGTCCCTAAATTTTAAATTATAAAATATTTTCATCTATGATTCTTTCATACTAATTGAAACTTTGAAACAAACTAATTGAAACTTCAGGGCAGAAACAGCTGAACTCCAAAAATTAAATGTTACAGTTGAGGGTTTTTCTACTGTCTGTTTCATCGTTTCACAATATGAATATATTAATCAAATATTTGACTTTCCAGCTTAAGTATTATAGATAGAGATAGGCTATGTCTGTGTCAAATCCACTGTAGTCTGAACTATCTTCAGTGATAAAAAAAAAAGAAAAATGTAGATTTGGAGATAGGATAGTTCTACTTTGAAGTGGTAATATATCGCAAAATTTACTTTTAATTATTAAAAAACTAAGTCAAGGCTACAAAACAAACTTATAATTAACAAAGAATCATTTGAAAACAACTTCAACTATTATTTTATTGAATTGAAAATTAAAAAATTAAATTTAATAATGAAGAATAGGAATTTAATACACAGGAAAGAATAAATTTTGTGAATTTTTGAATAATGAGTTGTTTATTTTTTTTTCAGATGGTAGCAGTGGATACCTAAAAAAAACAACAGGTATTTAAACTATTTATTAATATTATAACATTAATTTTAATAAATTAATGTTTGATCTTAACATAATTATTACAATTAGGTCAGGTATTGTTTTTGAAATGGTAATCATGACATTTATCATATCATGTTAATACTTATTTAACATATTTATCATATCATGAGATCAGTTTTTCCTTTGTTGTGTATGAATATTGCATGGTTCAGAACATGCTTATGTATCATTTATGTATAAAACTCTTCTTGCCATTCTCCTCATAAAAGATCGGAATGTAATGTATAAGTAGGTGCATTTTATTTATACACAATTAACTTATATACAATAAAAATATACAATTATTAAATATGCTGTTTGATTATTATGGCATGAAAACATCATTAATAAATATTATTTAGTATTAAATATAAGCTTAAGACATATAACAATAAAAATTAAAAAAAAAGAAATTCCTGGAAGCGATGTAATTCAATTGAAGCATGGAAATGCAAAAGGGTCTAAGTGCCCTTTTTTCACAATTTTTATCATTTAGAGAATTTCTTCGAGAAGGTTTATATGCATTAAATTTTTTGAAATGCTCCCTTCAAGCTGGGAATGAGGAAAACAATTTAAGAAATGGGTAATTTTGTAATCGTTGTCTTGACAACTTGATACATTAAAGCAAGTTCACTATGAAAACATTTTAATAAGACTGAAGTTATTGTGTTAAAGCGTCATTCGCTAATAAAATTAAAGATTAAGACTTGTGGTCGGCTGCGTTCATAAGATGTATACTACCAAAAAATCTTGTATTGGATTTTTTTATGTATTTATTCGGGACATTATTTTCAGCTTAAAAAAGAAAAAAAAATATGTTTTTTTTTTCACTTTATATATTGTATGGTATAGCTGTTTTTGATTAAAAAGGAAAATCACACTAAGAAAAAAAGAAATATGAGTGGCTATAATAATAATAATATCAACAATTTTTTCTTGAAAATCAAACATTTTTCCATGATTGGATTTGAAAGGCTTGTTAACGGTATAAAAATTGAAATATTTCCGATTAAATTGGTAAAATATTTCAGGTAAATGATCTATTTATTAATATTTTTAAAAAAATTATTTTCCAATACCTTAAAAAAAAATTTTTTTTCCGCCTTTCAACCACTGTGAGCCGTGCGGGTATGGGTTGTACTATTATAAATATGATCTTGTCACTTATACAACCATAGATAATCAGAAATGTTTTTATTTTTTAATTGTCATATTTTTTTTTATATTATTAAAAAACTTGAATTCTGACAAATTTTACTAAAGGCACTAAGACTCTTTTGCATTTCCACACTTCAATTGTATGTGTTTAAACACAAAAAACATTAATTCAATTTTTTATCAATTCAATATAATTTTGAACCAATTATTCAACAATTTCTACCAAAAATCCTGGTGTATAATTAATATTGTGAGCCACTGTAGTTGTTTATAAGCCAATCTGAGAATTAGGAAAAAAAAAATCTATATTTTCAGTTTTTTAAACCAGCTATAGTACTAGTAAATAGCTTTAAAAAATCATGTTATTTTTAGTTCAACCTGAATGTTATTTAAAAAATATATTAAACAAGTTTTTGATTATCATAATTAGAACCTGGATTTCGTGCAGTAAAAAAAATTCTAAAACTTGCAATAAAAATGACATAACGTGTAAAAATGTGCAAAGAAAAATAAAATTCTGCCATTTACGTTGTTAATGCTTTAAAAAAAAATATCTAAAAATGAATGCAAGCTGTTGCTATTTCACCAATTTTATTTATTTAGATGCAAATTTTCGGCCTAAAAGCCATCCTCAGGTATCTTTGTAAAAGTTTCTTATTTAGTTTAATTTATAACACATTACACTGTTAAATATATTTAAATATTTCAATAAATAACCATATACATACTAAAAAAAAATGTATATAATGTCATATTTAAGTTCAATCTGGACCAATTATACAGTCACTAAAAATAAATAATTATAATAAAGACACAAAACAAAATTGAGGTTGGATCAAATTTCATGACAGTTTAAAATGTAAAAATTGTATTGCATTCATTTTTATGTATAAAAGCATTCACCTTAAATCAACAAACATATAAGAAATATCTAAATATTTTGTTTTCTTTCATAAATAACTATATTTTGTTAATAAATTAGGTAGGTTGGAGCATTGTTATGTAAAATGTGAAAACCTCACGAGGTCTTATTAGGGTATTTTTTGCTACTTTTCGCACGATCATAGATGATTCACGCACTATGGCAACGCATTTTCTGCCTAAGTGTTTTTTATTGCCAACTCATACATTTTTTAATAACGTATCTTATGGTCAAGTGAGACAATTCAAAATTTCTGCCGATGTATCGATAACTCAATCCTTGTCGAAAAAGTTGAACCATTCTTCTTTGCCGGTAGAACTTAACTCTTTGGATTTACGGTCCAATTTGATGTATTTTCTTTCAATTCTGATCATTTTTCCCGTTTTAGGTTTATATTTAAATAAGATATAATTAATTAGATGAAGTGTAGATAACTAACTAGTTAATATCACAACTGTTACTGCATGAATAATTTTTTTGCTCGACCAATTTTCTATATTTATTTATTATTAGGTTGTACGAATTTTTAATTTCCTTCTCTCGTAAAAATTTATGCGGGATGTTGTTTATTATCATTGTTTTCAATAAATTACTGAACATATTTTTGGAGTGAGTTTTGTTTGACCGAAGATATACCTAAGGAAGAAGTTGGTCGGTTGGTGCGGTCAAAAAGTAACACTTTAATAAGTAATACTTATTTATTTTGTGCCAACGTTTCAGCCTAAGTAACGACACAGGCAGTATCAGTAACAGTAAAAAATGAAAACAGAAATTACAAGTAAGATAAAAAAGTATGAAGCATAAAAAGAAAAAGATGATACTAAAGTGACTAATGAAAAACATAACAATGTAAAAATTAATTGAAATTAAAATAATGCGTTAATTTTTTTGTCCGAAAAATTGTGTGTATGCATAATTATTTTGCCAACTATTAGACTGAGTGTAGCACTGTAGAACATAAAAGGAAGCGAATGGATTGGTAAGGATTAAATGGCTTTCTACGAATCTAATAAAATCTTAACAAGCTTCAATTTTCAGTTTCAGTTCCAGAAAATTTAAATATATCATAAATAGTAACGTACTACTTCCTCAATCTGTCCTATGTTATTTTGGTTCAGTGTTTATTTTTTCAACCAATTTACAAATATATACTTTAATTACGGCTAAATGTGCAATTTAATGCAGTAAAAACATAAAACGTGTAATTTACCCAAAATTATTTAAAATTTGCAATTTCGTGAAAAATAAAACTTACATATGTTAATCCAGATACCTTAATTCGTGTAAACAAATTAGTCCCAGATCGATTTCAAGGAAACGAAAGAAAAGGTGCAATTTCACGAAAATTCGGGCTTTTATTTTATTTTATTTAATTTAAAATTTTATCTTATATCTCTGCAATAGTCTATCATTTTCGTGGAAAATACTACTAAAAATACAGTACAGTACTGGTACTGGTATCATTTAAGCCCGCACTGATTTCGGTAAACCTTTGGAATAGCTACTAACGACCGTTAAGAGGTCTAGATTTTCAGACCAGACTATACTTTCACCCACTGCGCATGCGCAATTAAATCCTCAAATCGACGGATCCTCCTCAGTTGGAACGCTGGTGTAGGGTTAGTTCAGACTTCCAGCCTTTTTACGAAGGGGTATTGCAATGCTAAGAAGACTCTCTACAGAGGATAAAGGTTAATTTGATCCATGACCAACTCATTCGGGCTATGCTATTAACAATTTCGATCCAAGGACCAAGTCAGGAACTGCGAACCATCATACGTCAGGGAGCGGAAGAATGGTAAGCCAGAGGTGTAGTAATGATAAACGATTGCTGATAACAAGTGGCGCATCCGGATTCGTTGAAGCTCAACGCCGCCTTTTCATTAGAAAATGAATGCAATTTTCTAAAACTTCATGGACGAAAATCTATTGATCCTTAGTTTTATACATAATTGGTAAATTTTTTTCACCACTTGGACTAAACTTCCCAGATCCGAAGCTAATAGAACGTTGAAGAGATTGGCCATGATATTTAAACTTAAAGATGGTGTAAGAAAGAAGGCGGAGGGGACAAGAGATCTATTCGGTAAAAGGCAGGAAGTCTGACCTAGCCCTACATGACTATTCCAAGTATAAAGGATCCATCGGTTTGAGTATTTAATTGGGCATGCGCAGTGGGTGAAAGTATAGTCTGTTCTGAGAATCTAGACCTCTTCAAGGTCGTTAGTAGCGATTCCAAAGGTTACCATTGCGTCCAATAATAATGCAGGTTTGAACCGACATATACACTTAATGGTCTTGCCGTCAGCCATGGTCATCTTCAGGTCATAGTGAATTGTATGAGTTGAGTTTTCCCCATCTACATAAATCACTATGGGCTATAAAGGCTCTATTTGTGACGACACTCTGTTATCAATGACTGAAACTTCTTTCCTTACAAAACCTTAAAAATTATCTTTACAAAACCGAGGATAACGACGTTCTTTGTTTGGCCAAATTATCCTGTTGTTACCATTTGTTTTTAGTTGCAAAGGCACTTGGCAAAAGGAATAGAGAGCTGAATCGTTAGGGTTTTAAACTTTCGCCTGCGGCTTGCTCTTAAAGATTCTGGTCTTAGCCATCACCTTCAGAGTCTGGTTGTAGTTGTCCATCTTCCACGTATCGCTGCTTATAATTGGAAGGACCGAAACTGCCATCGCGAAATACAATGTTAAGACAGTAGAAATAGCACTGTTCTTCCGAACTTCCAAGTGCAAAGCCAACCGTTGACTGGTATGGTCGCGATATCCATCTATTGACACACATACTATATCTTGTTTCTGGAGGTTTTATTCCGTTGTTATATATCGTTTTCTCTCAGTAGGTAACAAGTTCCCAAGAGATTTATTCTTGTTCGTTACAACATTAGAACTCTCTACGCCAATAGATAAAGCATTGGAAATCGGTGGTTTCGGCATTTTAAACTGTAGAACCCGCTTAATTTATATCTTATTCTGCTGTGGACTTATTTAGCTCACAAACGGGGAGGAAAACGAGTATTTTACACTCAATTTTTCACAGTATCTCAAAAACGACACTCGGCGTCGCGACATCCATCTATTGACACACACACACATACTTTTGTTTCTGGAGGTCTCATTCCGTTATTATATGTCGTTTTCTTTCAGTAGGTAACTAGTTTTCTAGAGATTTCTTCGTGTTCCGTGACAACATTAAAACTGTCAATATCACTGGACAAAGCATTGGAAATCAACAGTTTCGACATTTTAAGCGGAAAAAACCCAATTAACTAATATCTTATTCTCCTGCTGCCGAGTTGTTTATCCCACAAATGGAGAGGAAAACCAGTATTTTACACTCAATTTTAACACTTAAAATAAGTAATAAAAATGTTTAATTGGATTGGAAACCAAATTGAGTTTGTAACGTTTATTACCGAAACGTGATTTATGTATTTAATTTAAATATAATTTCTTATGTAAGCTTATTATGACCTTCAAGTAAAGTACCATTCTCGGCTCTCCAATTTCAACAAAAATCTGTTATATTACTTATATTGATATAAATGTCTTATTTGCCAAATTTGAGATGTTTTACGTTATATTTTAATTTATTTTTTATGAAAGTTTATTATGATCTTAAAGTAAAGCACTACTTCCGGTGATCAAGTAGTAACATAAAATGGAGGTTTACAAATAGATGTAGTTCCTAAATACAAAATTTTAACTTTCTTCTGCTAACCGTTTTTTAATTATGCTACGAACGAACGTGCGTACAGACGCCACGATGAAACTAGTCAAAATGGATTCAGGGATGGTCAAAATGGATATTTCCGTTAAATTCTGAAAAAAAAAATAAAATTTGCGATTACAATACTTCCTTTTCTGTGTACAAGGAAGTAAAAATAGATAATTTTGTAATCGTTGTCATGATAGCTTCACACATGTGGGAGCAAGTTCACTATAAAAACATTTTAACACGAGTGAAATTATTGTATGAAAGGGTCATTTGTTAATAAAATCGGAGATTAATGAAAAAAAAAAGTGCAAAAACGTGAATGTTTATTGCCGTTTTGACAAATTTATTAAAATGACAAATTTGTTCCTGTTCCTAGAAAATGTCTAAATGAAATAAGACGAATCCTATAGAATGCAGTCGAATACCGAAAAAATGTTCACCCCTTTCGCCTTGGAATATTTACAGTCAGAATTTGTGTTGGTAATCGGTTGTTTCCTTGAAAGTTCTGGTAGCCCCTCCTAAGAGTTCTAATAATTGAAGCACAGAAATGAAAAAAAGTCTAAGTGCCTTTAGAAAATATTTTCATAATTCCAGTTCTCATTTGAAAAATATTAAAGAAATATCACAATTAAAAAAAAACAACATTTCTTCCTGCTAACTTATGGTTGGATATAAACTTGTTTACGATTTCTCGAAAACAGCTGGATTTTGATAAAACAATTTTGATAAAACTTGCTTAAAGTCCTTTAACTTTTCAATTATTTAGTACATCACCAAAAGTTATGATGAAAAGAATATTTTATTTACGCATAACTTAAAAAGTATGCATTTTATGGCACATTATGTACAGAATTGTATGAAAGGTAATTAAATTATCTAAAAAACCAAAAAAGATTCTTCAAAATCGGACGAGTATTTACAGATACAGCGCATCGGACTAACCGTAAGTGGCAATTATACCACCGATTTTACATTGTTCTGCAACTTCCTAGTGAAGAGTTTTAACGATTTTGATGAAACTTGCCTAATGTCTTCTCCTTAAAGCTCTTTAACTTTTCATGTATGTAGTATATAAACGAGAAAATGCAGGGGAAAAAGTTAAAGGGAAAAGTGAGCATTTTATGTTAAATTTTATATGAAATCATATGAAAGGTAATTAAATTCCATTTAAATCGGGTCTGTATTAGTAAAGATACAGCATATGTCATAAGGACTACTAGGCCCTTGATGGCAAGGCGAGCGCGTCCGGAAGGAGACGAATGCGACCGGACCTCCTCCCACCAAGCCGCCAACCTGTTGTTAACAAAACTCTCTGTAACAATGTATTATAATACCATAAAAGTAGAAATTAACTTCACAATTTCTACTTTTATATTATTTAATGTTAACAAAAAGATTCCATGGAAACTAAAGCGAAACTTTAAAAAAATATTTTTAGCTTGACAAACCAAAAAAATATTTAGTGTAGAGAACTAAAGTTAGTTAAAAAACTAATTTATCATTTTTTTTTTGAGAAAATACTTGAAGAAGTGCATTCTGCTGAGTTTATTTCGAGTAGTATTTATGTTAACTCTTTAAAATAATTCTAAAGATTATTGTTATAGGTTTGTAAGGTAAAGTTGTGTGTTGCGCGCACCGCACCAGATTTTTGTTTATGCAATGAAGTTCATTGAATTGGAAAGGGGCTCTACATGGTTTAATCCGGCCATGTACTCACGTTTTTATTATTTTTTTATTTTATTTATTTATTAATTTTACCTTGCCACGGCTATTAGGTTAAGGTTAACTTTCGCTGGTACTGCCCGCGGTGGCGGCCGGCAAAATTTGCGGCAGTTTACTACTACTACTACTTTGACTGAATAGGTAGGGACATATTTCGCAGGTACTGCCCGGCAGTCTAGGTATGACGTAATACGATTGGCTAGCTCTGCCAGTTGCAACCGCGGGCAGTACTATTCTGATTGATTATCTTTTGAAAAAAAGGAAGAAGAACCCGCGTTGGTGGAGGATTTCATCTTTTTTTCCACTCCTTCCTTAATTAGCCTTTTCTGTCACGGAGAAGTAACCAGCCATGCCCAAACACAAGCTGATAAAGTAATGAAAATTTAGAGGACACATACAAGAGAAGAGGGACGACGGGCGAGGGAGGGAAATGCCAAGAACGGAGGAACGGAACGGTGCACCTTGGATCCCGTCCCCACTAGTATCATCCCGTTCCTCACATTGCTTTGATGCGACGGTGAAAAACCGCCAACTGAGCGATCGTCCTCGATCCGCTCTTCTGAACATCATTTCTTTCAAGTTTTGCTGCCCCGATCCTGGGATTTGTTCGATTCGACGGAACCGAACGGCAGTTGCAAGTTCGTACCTAGCTTAATGTGCTTAAACGATGTTTTGAGCGAACGGCTCAACGGATTTTCAAGTTTCATGGCTCGTCGTGATTATTCGTAATTATTCGTCGTGATCCCGTGAAGGTTTTGAAGCATTTTGAGCCAAAAATACTAAAGAAATGTTGTATTAAACGTGTCAAATCTGTCCGTTTGAAGATAAATATGATATAATTCTAAATTTATATTACATTTAATTTAATGTGTATAATAATACCAAACTGTATTTTGAATTTTTGTGTTTTTAGAACTGAAGATGAATGTATAACATTCGAAACTAGTTTTCAATAAAAACTAAATTATAGAAGTGGCAAATTATTTATCAATCCCTAATTAGATTGATCCTTCTATGCCATCATGCGGATGTAATTTAATGTTAAACAACATTCTAGAATGATAATAAAAATAGACACACCTCCATGCAGTCTTCAAGTAACTCTTCCTATCACTATCACTAGACATACTTCCGGGACGATTTCACTGAGTACCTACCTTGGCATCCTGAACAGGTACTGTAAGCTTGTAAAGGAGTCAGTCACCTGTGGCCAAAAACCGCAGGCTCATCGCGAGTCTTTCATGCACGAAAATCGCTCTTCGAAAAGTCGTGTCCTATTTCCCGATTTTCGGACTCATTTTCTGTAGCAAGAATTCAAAATCCGTCGGATGCATCCGGATAAAATTCTTGTACAGGCCGCTGACCTCCTGGAACTTCAACTCAGCCAACAGGCTGCTACTA
>OX411312.1:2003089-2043089 GCA_948150685.1 Rhaphigaster nebulosa | reverse complement strand
AAATATGATATTAAAAAAGCTGTATCACCCACAATTTCTTCACATTTTATAGTTAAATTTAATAAATTAAGCGATTTTTAAAGAATTGAACAGCTTTAATAGTTAAATTGTGGGTGATACAGCTTTTTTAATATCATATTTTGATTCAGCACCCTAAAAACTATAGGAATAAGGTATTCTTAGTAGAAAAGTTTTTTCATCGTTGGCCTGTGCAATGGACTAAATATGGACATACTGTTTCATTACCAACTTATAAATAAATTACTTTATTATCTGATTTCTTCATTGTTTTCCAATATTTTTCTTTTTCTTATTTTAACATTCCCTCACATCAATAGAAGTTTTTATCATAGATCATAAATCATATATTTATAACTGTACATAAATTAATATTTACGATTTTAGAAATAGAAATACTAACTTCCTCTTCAAACAATCTTCTTGAATTGCTCTTTTTCCTTTGTTTTATATAAATATCCAAGGAGCTACCTACGCGTTGGAAACGGTTTTAGAAAATGGCGTAGATTTAAAAAATCGATTGTGTTAAAGGTGAGGCTATAAGTAGATACAAGAAACACGTAAATCAAAACCTGTTCAATGAATGCCAGAGTTCCTGCCGTAAACTGTACCTACTGCTCTTATTGTAAACCACGCTTCCTCGTAAAGTATACCTTCTGGCTGTAAAGTCGTAAACCACGCTACACTTATTGAAGCCCTGTTTACAGGAACATGCACCCTAAAACATGCCGTAGAAACTGATTTATTCTCATATTTTTAGTTTATTTTCAACTCAACTCCTTTCAATTTAAAACTGAACGAAATTTCAGAAGGTATTTCCTCAGATGCCAACTTCCATCTTTAAAAGATCTATTCTAACATCACTACTACCGATAGTATTAAATTAATTTAAAAACTTAAAACTAATTCAACTTCTGTAATGACTTAATTACTTCCTTGTACGAAGTAAAGGAAGTATTGTAATCGCGAAAATTTTCGGTTTTCAGATTTCAACGGAAATATCCATTTTGACCTTCCCTGAATCCATTTTGACTAGTTTCGTCGTGGCGTCTGTATGTACGTTCGTACGTACGTTCGTATTTCGCATAATTCAAAAACGGTTTGCCGCAGAAAGTTGAAATTTTGTATTTAGGATTGTTGTAAAATCTAGTTGTGAACCTCACTTTTTGGTCACTGCTTGATATCCGGAAGTGGTACTTTACTTGAAGGTCATAATTGATTTCCATCAAAAATTATATTAAAATACTTTGCAAAACTTCTCAAATTTGGTATTTATAACTTATATATTGATTTAAATAATATACTAGATTTTGGTCTAAATTGGAAAACCGAAAGCGGTACTTTACTTGAAGGTCATATTAGACTTTCATCAAAAATTATATTAAAATATAATGTAAATCGTCTCAAATTTGGTAAATAGGACTTTTATATTGATATAAATTTATTTAATTTATTTTGGTTAAAATTGGTGAGCCGAAAAGGGTACTTTACTTGAAGGTCAAAAATTATATTTAAATTAAATACAGAAATCATATGTTTCGGTAATAAAGGTTACAATCGCAATTTGGTTTCCAATCCAATTAAACATTTTATTACTTGTTTTAAGTGTTAAAATTTAGTGTAAAATACTGGTTTTCCTCCCTATTTGTGTTTGTGTGTCAATAGATGGATGTCGCGACGCCGAGTGTTGTTTTTCAGATACTGCGATCTTCGGAAACTAGTAACCAAATTCTGGATCACTTTTTGAGCTTATTTATAGTTTAATAGGCGTACAAGGAAGTCGTGTGTTGTCCACATCAGACATTTTTTATATAATGATCGTGCCCCAAATAAATAATAGTTTCAAAAATGTATAATTCTTATTCTTTTCTATTTATTTAAAGAATTCCTCAGGAGGGTTTCATATAATCATCGTTTAAAATGTCTTCCAGTTAACATCTTTATTTAATAACTGTTGATATTATTATTTAAATTATTGACATATATAACGTTTTGGGGGCAATATCCCCATCTTCAGACATTACATTATCTTTAAATAGTCATAAATAATATAAAAGTTGGTCGTTAATAAAATCTATTTATACATTTTGTCTTACTAGTTATAAGGTTTCTATTATCTCTGTCTCTACTCGAACTCGAGATAATAGACAGACATGTAAGAAACCTTATAACTAGCAAGACGAAATTTATATATGGATTTTATTAACATCCAACTTTTATATTATTTATGACCATTTAGAGATAATTTAATGTCTGATGATAGGAATATTGTCCCCGAAACGTTATATGTGCCAATAATTTGAGTTATTGATAAAGATATTAACTGGAAGTCATTTTCATGACAACAGTCATAAGCTGTTGTTTATTGTGCAATAATAACGGTTGTACGTTTTTTAACGAGTTAGAATCGAATTTGTTCTCATCTTTTTAATATACATAAAGCCCCGGTGCGCGCATCACACAACTTTTCCTTACAGTCCTATAATATTTTATATATCTTTTTAATATAATTTTTATGATTTAATATATAATTTTAAAGAGTTCACTTAAACAATACTCGAAATAAACTCAAATGGATTTTGTTCTTCTTCAATGTTCTAACGATAATATTTCTATATTTGTCTTCACTCTTGTGGACTCTGAATACATTTTGTAAAATTCTTTTGATTAATTACACCAATCTTCAATACATATGTCACATCATGTTAATAATACAGTCACAATTTTTTATTTATAACAATTCATAGTAAAAATATAATTCAAATATTAGGTTTATAAGTTAATATGTCGCTGGGGTAAAAACTGTTGAATTTTCAGTCTTGTATTTCAGTCTGAGCCATTTTCCATGTTATTAAATAAATGCTTGATTTTCTAAACTCTTATTTACATGTTTTTTGTCATTTGTACTCTCATTCATAATCAGCAATTAATAGCTATACATGAAGGTTGAATAAGAGGAAAGCTAAAATGTTAAATTTTGTTTACAAAATTACTTAATATTTATAATAATTATTTAAATGTATTATACGTAATAACATGATTAGAACGAACTATTTATTTATAAGGACGTTTTGTTGTCAGCGTTTCTACAAAAAAATTAAGTTAAAATCCATGTTTTTGCTAAGATAGAGTCAAGAGCCAACACTTTATTTCCTCTTTAAACTATAAACAACACACATGCTAATCAATTAGGATACGCAATACGTAGTTTTATTATACATAAAATAATAAATTTTATTATAGATTGAAATTATTTTTTTATTTGCATATAGATATTTGTTTAAAATCCTTGTGGCTGTATACATTTTTTCAGTAAATTCTCATTTAAATTGGGTCCCTTGAAACACTGTCTGGTGCAAGGCTGTGACTGAAAGTACCTGCTACTTTTAAGTTGTCACATTTTCGCGTAACTGTTACCTCTCGGTATCTGTGACAAAGTAGCAGGTTGTTACATTCTGAACCATTTCTAGCACAAAGTAGTGAAATTATTGCTAAAACACCTAATGATTTAGAAGATGACTTCCAGAAAAATTAAATATATAGATTACCTAACCAAAATTTAAACAATTCATAAAAATTAATTGGAATTTTTTTAGTCATAATAATATCAATGTATCCCATTTTTTGGGCCTACTTTACTAGAGGGACGCGTTATCACTTTTTCTTCCCGATCTTACCCGAAGGTCGCCGGACTAGCATACTCTAGCGCCATTTGTGCTAACTAACTGCTTTACATTCAATTGTAACATTCGTGTTCATTGGAACTTAAAATTATTATTAAAATTATTACTGCTTTAATTATATATTATTTTAAATTATTAGTGCTGTCGATTTCCGCTCATTACGTTCGCCCAAGAAATAAACAAAACAGCAACGGATCCTTTTCAGTTGAGGTCGGGGTCTTATCGTAATTTCAATTATTACTGCTTTAGTTAGATCAAAGCTGACGACTTTCGCTCGCTGCGCTCGCTCAAGAGATTAACAAACTCCAAAAGTTTCTCTTCAGTTGAGGTCGGGTTCTTACCGTAATTTAAATTATCACTTAAATTATCACTTTTAAATTATGACTACGACTTCCACAGATCACCGGAAGTCGACAGCTCTAACAATGGTATGCAATTAAGGCAATAATAATTGCAATGACTACGAATGTTACAATTGAATGCAAAGCAGTTAGTTAGCAGTTAGTTAGGGTATGCTAATCCGGCGACCTTCGGGTAAGATCGGGAGTACTACTGATAACGCGCCCCTCTTGTTAAGTTGTAAGACATTTTTTAATAAGTAAATTTTTAAGTGGGTTTATTGAAGAATGTATTTGAAGTTGGGTATATAAAACTATGTATTTAAATTTGGGTATATAAAAGTATGTATTTGGCCATCAACGTAAAACGGACCGTATCCTATTTTAATTATATTACTAATAACAATAAGTATATTATAAATGACTAGAAACTCTTTGAAGATGTTATCGGGGAAGAAGGATATCTCCTGATATCCTGGACAATGGTGACTCAACATAAGAATTTTCTGGGAAATGTTTTATCATTGACAAACTTCTTTCTTTCTTTATTCAATTGATATAGACAATACATACATTGAATCATTTCCTGCTCATCCACAATAAAATAATTTTCTTTAACATGATTGAAAAGTTAATTGATAATCTTTAGTTCGCGTTTTATTGCTTAATTGAATTACATTTAATTCAGATAATCATTTATTTTTAGTTTAAACAACTTTGTTTTATAAAATATCTGATGTGGACTCCCCATGACTTCCTTGTACGTCTATTAAACAATAGATTGGCGGCTCAAAAAGTGACCCTGAATTTGGTTACTGGTTTACGAAGATATCTTTATTTAAAAAATATACTCGGCGTCGCGACGTCCATCTATTGGCCCATACAAACATACACACACACTTAGGTCTTGTTTATGAAAGTCTTATTCTGTTATTATATGTCGTTTTCTGTCTATGTCACTTGACAAAGCATTGGAAATCGACGTTTTCAACATTTTAAGCGGAAGAACCCGCTTAACTTATATGCTATTCTCATGTTTCAGACTTGTTCATCTCACAAACAGGGAGGAAAACAAGTACTTTATACTCAATTTTAACACATAAAACAAGTAATAAAATTGTTTAATTAGAATGGAAAACAAATCGCTTTTATAACCTTTATAGTGATATAAACCATACAAAGTATCCCTTTCGGCACCACAATTTCAACCAAAATTTATTATATTACTTATGTTGATATGAAAGTATAATTTGACAAATTTGAGATGTTTTTCATTATATTTTAATTTAATTTTTGATAAAATTCTAATGTGACGTTCAAGTAAAGTACTACTTCCGGTTTTCCAATTTTAACCAAAATTTATTATATTGCTTATATTAGTATGTAAGTCTTAAATGCAAAATTTGAGAAGTTTTGCATTATATTATAATATAATTTTTAATGGAAATCAGTAATAACCTTCAAGTAAAGTACCACTTCCGGTGATTAAGCAGTGACCAAAAAGGGAGGTTCACAACTAGATTTTTCAGCAATCCTAAATACCAAATTTTAACTTTCCAAGGCTAACCGTTTTTGAGTTATGCGAGATACATGCGAACGAACGAACGTACGTACAGACGTCACGACGAAACTTGTCAAAATGGATTTAGGAATGGTCAAAATGGATATTTCCGTTGAAATCTAAAAATCGAAAATTTTCGCGATTACAATACTTCCTTTACTTCGTACAAGGAAGTAAAAAGTACAATAGATTAAGTTTTTATTTTAAAATTGTCTGACGCTCTTTGGATGAGATATCTATTTATAGTCTTTTTTTTATGCTGATATTGATTAGAAATTTTTGTTAAAATCGGTTCAGCCGTTTTCTCATGATGTGGCAAAAAATCTGGCAGAGAGGTAACAATTCCTGTGTGTTATTTTGTATTTGTATAAGATGTGTATAAAAAATCACAGACTTTCTTTCCACCCTCCTTCTTAGTAAACAAAGGAGCGAAGTAGCTAAGTGGTAAGGCACTGTGATACCATGCTCCCGGACCCGGGTTCGAGACCGGTTGTGACAGATAATTATTTATTCTGTTACTAGCCGTGGGTCGTCCCTGCGGGATCGGAAGACCCTCCTGTGGTACACCCAGCCTCTATACAGTGGGTACTCTTAATTGGGGGGAAAACCTTGAGTTTGAGCGTGGCCAAATCACCTCCTTGCACAACCGTTGGCCTAAAAACAGTATAGTCCTTGCCAAGTACTGAACCCAAGACCCTTCACGGGTTGTAGTGGTACAGGGTTTTTCTTATTTTTTTTTTCTTAGTAAACAGATGAATCGCTTCATACTGAATAGGGTCTTGTATTTAATCAAATTCAAGAAATTTTGGAATTTATTACTAAGAAATCTAGGAATTGGGGATAGACATTTCTTTATAAATTTCATTAAATATTGATAAAAGAAGAAATAAAACTAAAGTGGTTTGACATTTTCAAGTCTCAATTGATTTCGTTTTCTTCGACGAGATTACGATCAGCAAAACATTTAACCAGAGCAGAGATATCAGATAATACCCAACTTGACCGGAATAGCTAGGGAATGCAATACCGGTATACCGAAAACCGCGGTACCGTCCAAATTTTCGCCGGTATTAATACCGGTATTCACCTTAAAAATACCGGTATTTTCGGTATTGGAACATTAGCGCTAGTTGATACACGCTACACGAAAGCTTGATTCGGGGAATCCCTCATTTACTTAGAATCAAATGAGATCCCATCCACTGTAGCTAAAGGCTGTTAGTTCAATGCGGAGTGGTTTTTCACTACGTAGGCACAAATTGAGAGTGAAAGTTGTTAGTTTTGTGCTTGTGCAATAATTAATATATGTAAGTAAATTTGGTAGTCCTAGAGTTTAAGAACCATGAAATATGTGTATCCTAGATAAGATTAAATAAATATTTGTCTTGTAAATTGAGCAACTAGTATGTTGCTCGATTTGCAACATTTTGCAATTACGTTTTGTTCTCAATAATATCTACATGCACTGGTGAACGATATTAGTGTTAATTTTGATTGTAAATGTATGTACAATATCCATTAAATATTATATACATAAGCGTCAGCACTATTAAATATGCTGCAGATAAATAAATTTCCTATTAATAAAACTTATTTTATGGTTCCTTAATAACTTAGATTTACTTTTTTTAAATTATTAATTAAAATAATTGGTTTAGAATAAAAAGTATGAATTCGGAATCCTATATATTTTAAGAACAGAAAAAAGGGAGCGACGTTAATTCGGTTTGGCATTATTATTTAGTTGCTAATCAAGGGAAAGTAGCAAAATGTACAAAAGAAATCAAATGTCAGGGAGGATCCACAAATGGCGTTCACACCCACTTGAAAACTCGACATAACACAAATTTAAAAACTAGAAGCGACATAGCAGCAGATAATGAAAATGATGCGTCTTGTTCTAGTCAAAAGCTACCAAAAACATTAAATTATTATTTTCAAAATCAAAAGAAGGAACAGTTATGTGAAATCCTGGCTCGTATGATTGCGCGTGATGGACTACCATTTAGAATTTTCTGCTCTTCGGAGGATATAAGAAAAGGGTTACATGCAAGAGGATATAATGATCTACCAAAATCAGCTGCAACAATAAAATCTATGATCACTGAATATAGCAAGAAGATAAGAATAGAACTTATTAAAGAAATGTCTGATTTAAAATCGAAAGGCAACCGATTTAGCTTAACATTCGACGAATGGACTTCGGTTCGCAATCGGAGGTATTTAAACATAAACGTACATTCTACTTAAGGATATATACGGAACATTGGACTAGCTCGTTTACATGGAAAAGTGCCAACGGAAAAATGTTTGGAGATTTTGAAAATAAAATTACAAGAATTTGATCTCAATTTAACAAATGACATTGTTTGTATATCGACAGATGGTGCGTTAGTTATGGTAAAACCTCGGACATTTGATTGAAGTGGAACATCAGTCGGGTTTTGCACATGGCATCCACCTAGCTGCTAGAGATGTCCTTTACAAAAACAACTCCATTTTAGTGACTGTTGATGCTGAAATTGAACCGATTGAATCCCAATCTAGCGATTGTGCAGATGATGACAATGACATAGAAACTGACAATGAAGAAGATAAGGAGATTACAGATGATGGCGTTGTCCTAGAGTTTGGATCTGTTGACACTGAAATAAATTTGAATTATGCTAATTTATCCCCGCTGGTAATAAAAATTAGAAGTGTCATTAAAATTTTTCAGAAGAAATCCAACAAAAAAAGATCAATATTTACAAAAATATGTAAAACTTCAATTTGGAAAAGAATTGAATTTGCAATTGGATGTCATAACACGATGGAATAGTTTACTTATTATGTTGGAAAGGTTTTACCAATTACGGTATTGTGTCCAAAAAGCATTAATTGATTTAAAATCAAACATAGTCTTTTCCGGAGAGGAGTTTCTATTAATTTCTGAAATCATTGATGATTGACACGCTTGTTGCACAAAAATGTAAAATAAGTATTGAATTGATAAATGCTCTGAAGTATAGAATAATGCAAAGACGAACAAACATATCTCAAGTTTTGCAATATTTACACAACGCTTCACAAAACGAAATTGAAACGGATACAGACTTATGTCCTAAACTTAAAAAAGGTTCTATTACAAAAATATTGATTCCACTTATAAAACTACTAGGAGTTAAAAGTAATGAACCAGACAGTGAAGATTTTGATCTTGAAGATGAAGATACACCAATTACATCTCTCTCCGCTATTAATATTGCAACCGTTTCATTAAAAAACAAATTAGAGAATGTGATTAACAAAGCAATGACGAATGTTCCAAACCCAAAGAAACAAAACAAAAGATTAGAAGAACATAAACTTAAAAAAGAATTACAGTTTTTTGAAGAGCATGGAATTAGGGGGTGCACCTAAAGCTTAATCTAAAGAATACTTGTTAACAATAGCACCAACAAGTGTGGAGCCAGAAGGAGCCTTTTCGGCTGCTCAACATATAACCACAAAAATAAGATGGAGGTTAGAGGACGGTACGTTGGATCATATATGTTTTTTGAAATCATAGTTCAATTTGCATCAAAAATAATAATCACTTGTACGAATTAATGTAATATATATTAAAAAAATTGGATTTAATTTTGTTAAATTATTCTTAAAAATAAATGTTTTGTTGTTTAGTTGTGTCTGACATATATTTGTACTACCTCTAAATAATAACATGGTAAATAGTAAGTAAATTTTAATTTTGTTTACATTTTTTAAAATAATACTAATACCGGTTCTAAAAGCGAAAATACCGAAATACCGGTATCGAAAATTTTTAACGGTATTGCATTCGCTAGGAATGGCGGCTATTGTTAAGTCCGTTGAATGCTATCTGCTTCTGCTCATTGTAATTTATCATTATTTGAATTTTTTGTTCCTGCAAAGCAAGCTTTTTATTTATAATACTGTTGCCAAAGCTTTTTATGTCTTGTTTATTTAACTTGAACAACCCACGCCATCCTGCATCATCTAATAATGGATCCTTTATCGGTAGTGGGAGTGAAAACACTAAACTGTTTAAATTGACGGTCATCGAAAACCGCCAGCCCCTTCGTTTATATTTACTTGGCTCTACAGCGAGGTACCCGATAGTTATAATAAGAATATAACTTGTGCTCCGTCCAAAATTTAAAGAAAGAAAAAAAAGTGAGTGTGCTTAGGACCACACGCCGAAAGTGTAAACTTCTTTCAGATTCCATTTCAGAATTTATTTGTCTTATCCTGATTTGTAGTACATGAAACGGATTCTGTCCATGTTTCAGCTCCATTGGAAAATTAGAAAATTATCCTAACACATAAGAAAAATAGAGTCAATCGAAAAAATGACCCTGATCATTTGAATTTAATCTTTAACAATGATAAATAATCTCATACAATGTGAATTATTTATATCACTTACCTTGTCAGAAGAAATTACAAAACTAGATAGAGAAGTGGGATCTCCGGGCCTAAGGCCAATAGGGATTAAACTAGTGTGTTTTTGGGACAATAGATCGGAGCCTTGAAACAATTATAATCTTCGGCCGATCGTCACTTCTCACTACTATAATATTTTTACTTCCTTGTACGAAGTAAAGGAAGTATTGTAATCGCGACAATTTTCGGTTTTCAGATTTCAACGGAAATATCCATTTTGACCATCCCTGAATCCATTTTGACTGGTTTCGTCGTGGCGTCTGTACGTACGTTCGTTCGTATTTCGCATAACTCAAAAACGGTTAGCCATAGAAAGTTGAAATTTTGTATTTAGGATTGCTTTAAAATCTAGTTGTGAACCGCCCTTTTTGGTCACTGCTTGATCACCGGAAGTGGTACTTTCCTTGAAGGTTATAATTGATTTTCTTCTAAAATTATGTTAAAACACTATGTTAAACTTCTCAAATTTGGTAAATAGGACTTTTATATCGATATGAATGTATTTACTATATTTTGGTTAAAATTGGTGAGCCGAAAAGGGTACTTTACTTGAAGGTCATAATAAGCTTACCATACATCAGTGTAAAATACTGGTTTTCCTCCCAATTTGTGTGTGTGTGTCAATAAATGGGTGTCGCGACGCCGAATATCGTTTTTGAGATACTGCAATCTTCGGAAACTAGTAACCAAATTGAGGATCACTTTTTGAACCACCGATTTATAGTTTAATAGGCGTACAAGGAAGTCATGTGTTGTCCACATCAGATATTTTATGTTTCATATCGTGTATGTGTAAGTTCATGGTCAAATATACAATATTTGAAATTTATGTTTTATTACTTATTATTTTTT
This sequence comes from Rhaphigaster nebulosa, assembly GCA_948150685.1. Classification (NCBI taxonomy): domain Eukaryota; kingdom Metazoa; phylum Arthropoda; class Insecta; order Hemiptera; family Pentatomidae; genus Rhaphigaster; species Rhaphigaster nebulosa. Next base: position 2,032,191 of record OX411312.1, on the reverse strand, counting down.
TTTTACGTAATGAAATATAAATTTCGAATACTAGAAAACTAAAAACGTTAAAATAATATGAAAATGAAAATTACCCTAACCGTCCTTGTTTAGTTATTTAGTTTCGTATCTACTTAAACACTTTGATGGGTTGTAAGTGGAGTTGGCGCGCATGAATATTGAAACTTAGTGTAATAATGCGGTGCCTTCCACTGCACATCACAGTTCTTTGTAAGCGCATATATTCCGTCCCATGCATCTGTGCATGCCAACTTGCATTTGTGCATGTGAACACAGAAAATAAATGAATGCCTAGTCAGAAGAGCGTTAAGTTTCGTCTGGGTGTGGAAGGCTCCCGACTACTACACCAAATATTAATATTCATAGACAACTTCACTTACAACCCATCAATGTGTTTAAGTAGATATGCGGACGCATAGGGTTATAAGGTTGGGTTATTTTCGTTATCAATATTTTTTTTTTAAATGTTTTTTAATTGGTCATACCAAAATATCTTATCTTGAACATTCAAATGATAATGTATCATCATCACACTTAACAAGGCGTAACCTTTAAATCGATTTACATATATTTCAAGTTCATATCTAATCTAATGTCAGATTAAAAAAACTATCATACGTTATTTTACCAATTTGGTGTTTTTTTTCTTAAATAATCAAATTTTGTTTTTCCTTCTAAAATCTAAGTTAGAACTTGTCTTGAGAATCCCGGTCCTTATCAGGATCACTGACTTGTTTGATTTGTTTACATGCCGCTCTCCAAATCTTCTAAATCCTTTTTGGGATGCCACGTGGCCAAACATTGAGGTCACAGATAGAAAGAAGAGCCTGTATGAAGCTAATTACGTCTGTTACAATGATTCACTTGACTAAGAAATTTTTTTTATGTCTTAAAAATATTTTTTCCATTATATCTAATTGTCTATCGATAAATCCAAATAATCAAGCTGTAATTTTCATTTTGAGGCATAACTTGTACCTTGCGATTTAATCGATATGTTTCGGCAGTCGATTAGTTTTTTGTTCATTGGTGCTTAACGTCCCATGGTACTTCAACTGGTGCAGTTATCCTCCAGGTCACCGAACTTTTCGAACCAGACTAAGAAGGTCGAGGTTTATTCCGTGGGTCCGCCAAGGAATAAATTTTAGCCCGCTGGATTCGAACCGGCGCACAGTGGGAAAAACTCTCGATTTGCCAAAATTCTTTAACTCTTGATTAAAAGACGATAAACAAAAATTCTTTTTATCATTTATGAGCATGGAATGTCTTTTATTAATGAGAGTGAAATATTATATACAGGGTGTTTCAGGGCCTTTTAAATTAATTTTTTTCTTAATTATTTCATCACTTTATTTTAAATAAAACAGTTTATTAGACATAGGACCAACAAAAGGGGAAGAAACGAACTAATATCCTTCTTTATAGAGCTTTCTACGTATATAATTGCCTTTTTCAGATATTTACTACGTTTACAAGATTTATAAATAATTATTATTTGGAGAAAAAAAAATTTAAGTTAACAATATACTGTTTTTTTATTTATTCGAAATTTAATGAGCGTACAAAAATTATAAATGACAAATAAGATAACTTAAAGCATATTTTAGGCTTATGCCTAAGTTAATGGCCTAAAAATATGTGTAATGTTTAAAATAGGGCTTCAGATCATTTTTTTTTATTATTTGTTTATTTATTATTTGTTTTATTACACTTACTATATTTTAGAAATGTGGAAATGTCTGTAAATATATTAAATGATAATTGCGATGTAATTTTGACCATATTTAATAAATCAGTTATTAAAAGTAAATATATATAATAATAAAAAAAAAAAAAAAAATTTATGTGGCAACAGATTGTTTTAATTTTTATCACAGTGGTAGATGGTCTATGGTAATAAATTCCATGATACAATTTGATCCATCAAATGCGACCAATCAGCTTAGTATAAATTTGAAGATCTGAAGCCATATTTGTATGCATTTACTTAGGCATAAGCCTAAAATGAGCTTCAAGTTATCTTATTTGTCATTTATAATTTTTGTACACTTGTTAAATTTCGAATAAATAAAAAAACAGTATATTGTTAGAAAAAAAAATTTTTCTTGCAATAATAATTATTTATAAATCATGTAAACGTAGTAAATACCTGAAAAAGACAATTATATATAAAGGTTTATAGAGAAGGATATCAGTTCATTTCTTTCCCTTTTGTTGGTCCTATACCTAATAAACTGTTTTATTTAAAATAAAGTGATGAAATTATTGAGAAAAAAAAAATAATTTCTTATAGCCGGAGACACCCTGTATATAATTTTATCACTCTCACTAATAAAGGACATTCCATGCTCATAAATGAAAAAAGATTTTTTTTTTAATCGTCTTTTAATCATGAGTTATAGAATTGTGGCCACTAAATCGACAATTTTTTTCCACTGTGCGGCGCATTGCGCATCCTTAATGGACAAAATATCAAAACATTTTTAAATTCTACTAGCGGGTATTTTAAACTAACTCTTGGAACAGCAGTTCCTACCATTATTACGGTTTTTACATTTTTTTTTTCTGTTTTTTTTTTTTTACTTATATTTGTCAAATAGTCATTTTCGAACCTTTTCATAGGTTATATTCATAATCAGGATGGTATTTCCTTTAAGAATCTGTAATCTATAAATAATAATATAATATAATATACTACAGCTCAAAAAATCTGAGTACTTGGAAATAATTCTCTGTGACTTGATCTTCGTAGCGCCGGACCGCCCTCCCCAACTTCCATTATTTTGTCGAACGAACCATTGACATTGAAAGAGATTCCATTTACTTTTAGAACACCAGAAACTTGCTTGTTAGTAATTGTGCAATTGTTAGTTTCAACGAATACAAGTTTATGGATTCGATCCGTCGTGAGCGCTCACCGTCAGTCAAATGATTATATTTTTCGCAAAATTGCAGGATCTTGGGTTTGTCGTTACTTCTAAAGAATTTATCTGTATAGCATAGGTTCATATTAATTGGTCAACTTGGAAATTTCATTTTTTTTTTTTTAATTTGAGCCCCAAGTATCTACATAGTTGGGCTATAGCCCAAGCTAGTTCTTGTAGAATATGGTACTCGTCTCCATCAAGCTGTAGGTTGATATTAATAAGTCATTATTTTGTTCGCCTCTGTCGGACTAAATGACAATAATTTATGGAAACCTCGCTATCATATTTCCGTTTCGTGCTCTGCGACAATGAAATAAGTCGGGAACATGCCTTAACTAGTTGTACTTCCGCCTCTTGTTAAGGACGATTTATCCTGTCATCCGAGGGAGCGAATTAAGACAAACAAGATATCCAGGACGAAATAATACCTGTAATTATGATTATTTAATTTATCATTCCATCTAGGTCTGGATGAGGTGGATGTTCTTCTGGCTGTGCAGCTTACGGACATAGGCGTCTGGAGTAGGTTTGGAACACCGAGAGTAAAATATCGATATTCGATATTATGCGATATCGCAAAATCAAATATCGATATCCACCGATAATGGCTAGAAAAATATCGATATATCGAAAGGAAATAGATGAAAAGGCAAAGAAAAATGCATCAAATGAGTATAATGTTAAACTGTGAAGAAAGTTTATAAATACTATAATTATTATTATTTATAAAACAATATTAGCCATGAATCATAATTTAAAAAAATATAAAAGTAAGGATTGGGTGGATCCTGACCGCATCAGCCGTTTCATTTTGTAACATCTTTTGCATTCTTTCAATAAATATTCATCTAATTTTGCTGTTTTTTTTTTTTGTTTTTTTAATTGAACGCAATTTCTGGACTCACATTTTTTGAAGTTCGGGAAAATTTGTCTTCTCATACAGACCTCTAAAATTTTAAATTAAATTATTAGTATTCACAAAATTAACGTATTAGATTATAAAAAGCAGCAAAAAAAAAATTTAGTGCCTTGTTATGCTGATTCCAAAACACCTTCCATTTCCCCTCTATCTTTATAAATAGATGAGTTATGGGCTTATAAGATCTATAATCGGCCGCCATTTTGAAATAAAAGTCGGATGGTAATGCCCAGTTCCGAGGATCATCCTGGGGCAATCTGTGACATTGTTACCGAATCTCAAGGAAATCGGTCAAGTCTCGGAGAAAAGCCGCGGACGGCGTAGGGATTTTTTTTATTCGATATTTGGATTCTACGTATCTTGAAATGTAAAACCTCAAATTTTTAGGGGAAGGGGTTACAAACATTTTTTCCTTGGTCGATTCCAAAGGTCTATTATTGAAAATAACAAACCAACAGATTTAAACAGAAAGACAATTTAGCCGGAATAACTTACAAAATTAATGAGCGTTTCACAAATACTAAGAGAAAGAAATCGGCTTATAAGAGATAGATAAAATATTATAATAAAATAGCTTCTTGAAGCTAATTTTCTGGACCATCCGGTAGGGAGCCATCGAGGTTTCGCCGGACCAGGAAGACTGAAAAAGCGGAAAGTACTGGAGTCAACTTCCCAAGGAACATCTGTTGCCGCACAAGTTGTATTTCATAACTCCGGTCAACGTGAAGCGAAAATAGTTAAACTTGTGGTGTATCCACAATCATCATTAACAGCGACTGACATAATGAAAATTTTAAATGATCATAAATCAAAAAATCGAATATGGTACACTCGTAGAGAAACCTTGCGGAAGTTGTTGATTGTCAATAAAAGTGAACAGTATTTTAGGAAATGTTCATATCTTCACATCATCATTCCATAGCATTAACTCATTTTATTCACAGAATGATTAGTCTAGTCTGAGAATAACTTTTCTACGGATGTCGGTCCTTAGGATGAGGAAATAGATTAAATTAATTTGAATATGTCCACATTGTTTTTCTTTTTAACATTGTTGTTTTATGCTATTTCTTTAAAATTCTTTGAAATTATAAATTTAATTTTTTTAATTTTTTCGCCATTAAATAATTTTATTAGTTAATTAAAAACCATAAAAGGTTTATTTTTATTTATTTGTTACGAACAGGCGATTTCCAATCGAGGATGAGTGTGCCCCGATAGGATCTCCTGACTTCAGAGTCGATCCTCGGCTGTTATTCCAGCTTAAATAAATTATCTGCCTCTGAGGAAATCGAATCTGAACCCGGACGATGAGGTCAGTCCCTTACCCACTGAGCTCTCTCCCTTCCTCGCCACTTTATCCAGCCCTTAACAACTGTATTTTCTCACAAATAGAACCAATTTGAATCTGAAAAGAAAATGGCACAGAGATCATGGAGAAGAGTCCATCTTATGAACATGAGAAACACTTCAGCAGTTCTCCCACGTTCCTTCAATATAATAATTTATCTACAGTGGAATACAACTCCCATAAATATTTTATCAAATAAGTAAAAATTGTTTCAATTACATTTATACTTCAGATAAATGTAGTTCAAACTTAGTCTTTATAAAAGGCGTCCATTGCCGGTTCCGGTTTTCTTTTTCTCTTTTTATCAATTATTTAAATGAAATGGAACCAGCCTCATAAAATTTCCTTTTAAGGGATTGAATAAAATAATCGGAAATCAATGCTCCCTGTTGTTGATAAACATATAAATTTAGTCACCACTAATCTTTTATTTATTTGTATTCTTTATTTAAAAGTATTCTGTTTTTTTTCATTGAAAGATAAAAGTATAGGTTTTGTAATTTTTGTTTTCTCAAATACATAAGGTAGAATATATTTTAGTGAGAGAGAAAATATTTTAGTGGAGCATCCTTTCTCCACTAAAATATTTTCTCTAGTTCTCAACTAATCCGAGTGACATCTTTGACGATAGCCTGGGTCAGTAAGAAGATACTTAAAAAAAATCGTATATTATTCCTTGTCTCCTTTTTATATTTCTAAAGACCTCTTCTCCTTCTGAAATTTTTTCATTACAACTTTGAGAAACTCTACGAGTCAAGCAAATTAAAATTGTATAATAACTGTTACTGTCTTAATGAGTTATGGTAACAGTTTCAGAGTCAGTCCCGTTTTAATTATCAATCGTTTTGGTTTTTGTTGAACCATCGCGCTTTGGAATGGATTCTTTTTCGAAAATTTAGGCTCTATGAATTATGATTTGACGTGCGCCTGATGGATTAGAAGGATCAATCTAATTAGGGATTGATAAATTATTTGCCACTTCTATAATTTTGTTTTTTAGTTAAAACTAGTTTCGAATGTTATACATTAATCCTCAGTTCTAAAAACATACAAAAATTCAAAAATAAGCAATTCAAAATACAGTTTGGTATTATTATACATATTAAATTAAATGTAATATAAATTAGTATTATAAAACATTTATGAATTATGAATTTAATTAAGACAAGAAATTAAATACATGTTTGTGCTCACCAAGGTTTAAGTAGATTATATCAAACAGATAAGGTTGCATTGGTTTGTTCTCGCACTGCAATTTATTTAAATGAAAAAGAAAAAGAAAAACATAAATTCATCAAAGACTCAGGAGTTAAATTAATACATCACGTTGAAAACAGCCTCAAATTAAATATATATAAAGCACTTGAAATGATAAAATCCTTCAAATCCAATCCAGATTTTTGCTTAAATGACCAAATAAATATCTCCAATAGTCCAATCTTAAATTTATTCCCATCTATAACAGAAAAAAACAATTACTCACCGGCATTACTGGAAGAACCCCGAGCCATTAAACTGTACCATTTCCCTACAAACTCCTCACCTTTCTTCCATTACTAGTTCAGTGCAAAAACAAACCATTGCTATCTTTTCTGTTTGATATAATCTACTTAAGCCTTGGTGAGTACCAACATGTATTTCATCTCTTGTCTCAATTAAATTCATATTTCATAAATGTTTTATAATACTAATTTATATAATATTTAATTTAATATGTATAATAATACCAAACTGTATTTTGAATTGCTTATTTTTGAATTTTTGTGTGTTTTTAAAACTGAAGATGAATGTATAACATTCAAAGCTAGTTTTCAATAAAAACAAAATTATAGAAGTGGCAAATAATTTATCAATCCTTATTCTATGAATTATGGGTTTGTTCAAATCACCGAATCAACTTTTTTTGATTGAAAAGTCTGTGAATAGGTTTCAACTTGTTTTAGTTCTCTCAATTCTATTTCTACAATACGTGGATATTATTGAAGACACTTACATGTTGTTGTATTTATACGGAAATTATTTAAAAGTAAATATTTCAAAGTGGAATGATTGCATTAAGTTGAGAAGAGCGAACACAGTAGACCTTTCGTTCCGGACAATTATCTCCGTCGGGGAGAAAGTGAGGCGCACTCGTTGCAGAGCAGTAGGCACCGATCCAAGGGGTCACCAACTCTTCTTCACAACAATTCCTTCAGGACAAATTTTAAGAAAGATTTTACCGCTAACCGTTTAACAACGCGGTTTTATTTCGATCGAAGTCATCAATCGATTCCGTCGCGCTTTCCAAACTAAAAAAGAAACTAAGAAAATTAAAGTGGTCACAGCGACATTATGACATTTCCAAGAATCGCTCAGATCGGTTATCAAACAAAAATAATAATTTTAATGTTATAATGCGGTTATCTGGGATAGAGGAATTGCGAAATTTAATCAATAGCTGAATTATAATAGTGACTGTGCGCTGTAAAGAAAGTATTGTAATCGCGAAAATTTTCGGTTTTCAGATTTCAACTGAAATATCCATTTTGATCATCCCTGAATCCATTTTGACTTGTTTCGTCGTAACGTCTGTACGTCCGTTCGTTCGTATCTCGCATAACTTAAATAGGGTTTGCCGTAGAAAGTTGAAATTTTGTATTTAGGATTGTTGTAAAATCTAGTTGTGAGCCTCCCTTTTTGGTCACTGCATGATCACCGGAAGTTGTACTTTACTTGAAGGTCATAATTGATTTCCATCAAAAATTATATTAAAATAATAAACAAAACTTCTCAAGTTTAGTATTTATAATTTATATATTGTTTTAAATAGCATACTAGATTTTGGTCTAAATTGAAAAATCGGAAGCGGTACTTTACTTGAAGGTCATATTAGACTTTCATCAAAAATTATATTAAAATATAATGTAAAACATCTCAAATTTGGTAAATAGAACTTTTATATTGATGTGAATGTATTTACTATATTTTGGTTAAAATTGGTGAGCCGAAAAGGGTACTTTACTTGAAGATCGTAATAAGCTTACATCAAAAATTATATTTAAATTAAATACATGAATCATATGTTTCGGTAATAAAGGTTGCAAATGCAATTTGATTTCTAATGCAATTAAACATTTTTATCACTTGTTTTAAGTGTTAAAATTGAGTGTAAAATACTGGTTTTCCTCCCCATTTGTGTGTGTGTGTGTCAATAGATGGATGTCGCGACGCCGAGTGTCGTTTTTGAAATACTGCAATCTTCGGAAACTAGTTACCAAATTCAGGATCACTTTTTGAGGCACCGATTTATAGTTTAATAGGCGTACAAGGAAGTCATGTGTTGTCCTCATCAGATACTTTAAATATGGCATTAATGATCTATTCAATTTTAAACAGTCTACTGACCAATCGTACTGATTGATGGTTTATTTAGAGGATTGTATTCAATTCAAACCTTTTATCATATGGAACTCCTCATCATCGCTTGTAATATACTAGAATCAACAAATGCATAAACCACATTTGTACCTAGAGACAATTAATTTAAAATCACTGGCAAATTTGTTTATTTTCGCAGCATCTTATTCCAGTAATTTCTTCTTCGTGATTTTAGTTAGCATGAGGTTAGGAACCAGGACATAAAGATAATTCAAGATCAAAATAAACGGATGGCTTTGTGGTAGATAGATGAGGAAAAGGAAGATACTAAAACATAACGGACAAAATAACGGCTAATGGAATGCATTAAAAAAAGAAATAGGAATTGAATATAATAATATCATTATGATAAGATAATGTTGACTTGCACATGATAATGTTGACTTGCACATGATAATGTTGACTTGCACATGATAATGTTGACTTGTACATGATAATGTTGACTTGCACATGATAATGTTGACTTGCACATGATAATGTTGACTTGCACATGATAATGTTGACTTGCACATGATAATGTTGACTTGCACATGATAATGTTGACTTGCACATGATAATGATGACTTGTACATGATAATGTTGACTTGCACATGATAATGTTGACTTGCACATGATAATGTTGACTTGCACATGATAATGTTGACTTGCACATGATAATGTTGACTTGCACATGATAACGTTGACTTGCACATGATAATGTTGACTTGCACATGATAATGTTGACTTGCACATGATAATGTTGACTTGCACATGATAATGTTGACTTGCACATGATAATGTTGACTTGCACATGATAATGTTGACTTGTACATGATAATGTTGACTTGTACATGATAATGTTGACTTGTACATGACAATGTTGACTTGTACATGACAATGTTGACTTGTACATGATAATGTTGACTTGCACATGATAATGTTGACTTGCACATGATAATGTTGACTTGCACATGATAATGTTGACTTGTACATGATAATGTTGACTTGCACATGATAATGTTGACTTGCACATGATAATGTTGACTTGCACATGATAATGTTGACTTGCACATGATAATGTTGACTTGCACATGATAATGTTGACTTGCACATGATAATGTTGACTTGCACATGATAATGTTGACTTGTACATGATAATGTTGACTTGCACATGATAATGTTGACTTGCACATGATAATGTTGACTTGTACATGATAATGTTGACTTTCATATGATAATGTTGACTTGTACAAGATAATGTTGACTTGCACATGATAATGTTGACTTGCACATGATAATGTTGACTTGCACATGATAATGATGACTTGCTCATGATAATGATGACTTGCTCATGATAATGTTGACTTCCTCATGATAATGTTGACTTGTACATGATAATGTTGACTTGTACATGATAATGTTGACTTGTACATGATAATGTTGACTTGCACATGATAATGTTGACTTGCACATGATAATGTTGACTTGCACATGATAATGTTGACTTGCTCATGATAATGTTGACTTGCTCATGATAATGTTGACTTGCTCATGATAATGTTGACTTGTACATGATAATGTTGACTTATACATGATAATATTGACTTGTGCATGATAATGTTGACTTGTACATGATAAGAAGTTTTTGAAAAATGAACTATTAGTTCGAAACGTAAAACGTATAATAAAAGTGTGAATGAAGTCTGAAGGTATCCCATTGAGCTTCCTATATACTTATATCTCTTATATATACTTATATGTTCGTTTCCGGAGGATTATTATACTGATGCACTTACTAATCCAAAATATCTGATGTGGACAACACATGACTTCCTTATACGCTTATAAAACTATAAATCGGTGGTTCAAAAAGAGATCCTGAATTTGGTTACTAGTTTCCTAAGATTTCAGTATTTCAAAAACGACACTTGGCGTCGCGACATCCATCTATTGACGCACAAATGGGGAGGAAAACTAGTATTTTACACTCAATTTTAACACTTAAAACAAGTAATTAAAAATGTTTAATTGGATTTGAAACCAAATCGCGTTTGTAACCTTTATTACCGAAAAATATGATTTATGTATTTAATTTAAATATAATTTTTGATGTAAGCTTATTATGACCTTCAAGTAAAGTACCCTTTTCGGCTCACCAATTTTAACCAAAATGTAGTAAATACAATCATATCGATATAAAATTCCTAATTACCAAATTTGAGATGTTTTACATTATATTTTAATATAATTTTTGATGAAAGTCTAATATGACCTTCAAGTAATGTACCGCTTCCGGTTTTCCAATTTAGTCGAAGATGTAGTATGTTATTTAAATCAATATATAAGTTATAAATACTAAATTTGAGAAGTTTTGTATAGTATTTTAATATAATTTTTGATAAAAATCAATTATGACCTACAAGTAAAGTACCACTTCCGGTGATCAAGCAGTGACCAAAAAGGAAGGTTCACAACTAGATTTTACAACAATTCTAAATACAAAATTTCAACTTTCTACGGCAAACCGTTTTTGAGTTATGCGAGATACGAACGTACGTACGTACAGACGCCACGACGAAACTAGTCAAAATGGATTCAGAGATGGTCAAAATGGATATTTCCGTTGAAATCTGAAAAATGAAAATTATCGCGATTACAATACTTCCTTTACTTCCTTCGTACAAGGAAGTAAAAACTTAAAACTTATCTGAGATTCACGTTTTACCGTAATGAAAGTAGAATGTAGAAAATAATTGAGTAAATGTATTGGAAAAAAATAAATTTTATTTCAATGCGATAGTCCGGAGTTGTCCCAATAAAATATGATAGTATGGGTAAGTGAACACCACACGAACTAGTCCTATAGCCGAGATCTTTTTTTATACATACATATAAATCAATTAATGACGTATTAATTAATTATTAGCTTTCAATATATTAATTTGTTGATTTTTATTTTTGTGATAGTCACTACTATATATTATTACGGTAGTATAGATCCCTTTTCCGGCTCTCAGGAGCGATGGATTTTGACGAGTGAGGTATCAAAAGAAAGAGAATTTCACGGAGAAGTGACGAATCCTGATTTTGTTTCTTAAAATCTTACAAGGGCTTAAATAAAAGTGATGAAAAAACTGGAAGGTTTCAAAGATTTGACGACTCAGAGTCGGCTGATCGAGACGGGATAGGTTGGGTTTTAAAGATTTTGACGCGGGCATCAAGATCACATACGTTCCAATGGAACGTAAATTGGTCCAGCGTTTTAAAGCTTAAAAATATACTGATTTTGAGATAATACACGATATAGGTCCGCACGGGCCATACGCTATCTTGCGTACGTGGCGTTGTCATGGCAACTTTATATCAATTTGAGTCTGTTTACAAAAACTTTTAATGAGTGGGAAATTATATATATTTTTCTCATAACCAACACCAGCCCTAAAGGGCACTGTTGAATATGAATACTGCACATAGAAAATGTTATAGCTGAATCTAATTGCCTAACTGCTAAACTGAAGAGATGTTTTCCAGTGGGGTAAGCTAATTACTTATTAAGTATGAACTGTAACTTAAACATAGTCATTACAAACTATGTAAATTCTCCAAATGTGTGTGTTAAATAAACTTTTTTGGTAATATTCTATTGTTTACAAGAATAAATATGTTTCCCTAATATCGCTTATACTTAAAATGTATTAGTGATTAGAAGGATTGATATCTAATGCGAGAGTTCTCGCCCGGTCATACTAGTATTGTTTAATATAATAGGATCCGTTACCTAAGGTTCTATTCGAGGGAAAAGTTTTCCCCTAACCGCTGCATGAAGTGTTATGTGGGTAGCAATGTTGTAACCCAGACCTCAAAGAACCCTGAACCAGAAAGAGCTGGTAAACACCGACGAAACGATCAAGGATCTCGAAGAACAAAAAGTAGCCTAAAGCAAGCTTCTTATTACAATATTATTATCTCAACTTTTTAAATGTTTCTTTGCCTTCAGGTGAAGAAATTGGCCATTTATATGTTTATCATACATAAATATAAATCATTTATATTTTATTTATACAAATGAAATTTAAGACTAGGTTTGTCTACTACTCTGTCTCTGTACTCGCTAATATAGTCCGTTCCGATTTAATAACAGGATCTATCGAATCCTGTATCCCCCGCCCCCCCCCTCCCAATGCCTGAATGTGAAACCCCTGCACGCAGCGGAAATTTAAATAGCTTTGACCTTGGAATACCTTCGGGTAATGTAAGGAATTATCTATATTGTATATTGTACGTTACTGTTCATATATGTATGTGAAAGAAAATTAAAATAAACAGAGGATAAAAAGAGTCTTTTCCGTTTCAAGTACCGCAGTGTTATACCGCAGTTACTAACCGGTGATTGATGTGATCACTAATTTAACATATGATGATAAAGTTTACGTTATTATTAATAATGTATGCAATGACCAACAAAAATAAACATTTATTTTTATTTTTCAACTATAAAATAAATATGCAATGTAAAAAGCTTTAGATAGTAGCAAAACATGTTCTTCTTCTATACCTCCAAATTACAGACGAAACTCCCTTGATGGAGAGGCTCCATATCGTGACCATTTGGACACAGTTTTCTTTGAGGAATGACACCCTGATCCATACAATAACGAACAAAACGATCCTCGGTATTAAAATCAGTAAAAACTGCAGAGAAATTCAATTTATCCGAATTTAGAACCTTGGAGTGTAAACAAAACAGGTAACGAGGTTAATTGATGATAACAACAGATTTTAATAATAGGCATTATCACAGAAATTACTGGTTAGTAATTGCGGTACTCGAAACGGAAAAGACCCTAAAAAAAAAAAAAAAAAATCCTGTATCAATGTTAAAACTTACTATTTTTGAAATAAGAACCTTTTGAAGGACCTCTATCCCCACCAAAGCTAGTATTACTTTTAGAACATTACAATATATGTATAAATTTGAATGTAAAGGAGGTCCAATTTGGAAAAACTGGACCATCTCCATCTACCCTGGACCAAATTCTAAAAACAAATTGGAAATTACAGAAAATGAAGAATTAATTAATGAAGAAGAAATTACATATGTGAAAGAATCCACAGAACTATTTGATGTTGTAGTCGAAGATATTGTGGCGTTCACGAATGGTAGTTCATATTTTAATTTCTTGTACACATCGTTGCTGTGTACTATATCAAACTATCGAACATGCGAAAATGAGATTTTCATATTCGTCAATTTGAAACGATCTATTTGAGGCACGCATTGTGGCAAAGTCTTGAATTCCTAATCCTCAAGAGTTGGCGTCTTGTTCAAGTCTAGGTCGTGCCTCAACTAGGGCGTTTCAGGGGTCTTTTGTCGAAAAGACATGCCATTTATATTTTAAAATAACTGATATCATGTTAAATAAATTACACATTACTTCAAAAGAAAACTTATGCATTTTCATAGATAACCTAAAAAAATAAAACATAAATACATTTAAACCTGAGGACAAAATTTGGCCATCTTTTCCAAGATCTTTTGAAAAAAGTACTTCTTCTCATACCTCCTCTTTCTTATAAATTCGCAAAGATAGGACTCTTAACATGTCAAAAATAAAACTATCTCAGTTAACTTGTGACAACATTATAATATATCAATTTATGGGCATTAACTACTTAGATAACAGCTATATTGTTATTAAATCACTGGCATGTTTTTGTCCACTAAAGAACCGCGTTTTTAAGCAACGATTGTGAAAACCACATGTTTGCATAATCGATTGTTAGACATAGTAGGTACGAGATTTATCCAAATAAAAATTAGGTTTATCTTATTTCTTTTTGTAATGAAACAATAAAATATAAAATTCTGTACAGTGAAAATGTTATTGTTCATACATAATAACTACCTTATTATGTACATGTACAGGTTGTTAATGATCTTAGATGCATTAAGCCGTGATCAATGGTGCATTATGGTCTTGTATCACTGATCACATATCAATAAAATGAATGCGTAATATTTAAATCCTTATTTATTTTAACTAATGTCTTTTTTACTTCCTTGTACGAAGTAAAGGAAGCATTGTAATCTCGAAAATTTTCGGTTTTCAGTTTTCAACGGAAATATCCATTTTGACCATCCCTGAATCCATTTTGACTAGTTTCGTCCTGACGTCTGTACGTACGTTCGTTCGTATGTTCGTACGTATCGCGCATAACTCAAAAACGATTAGCCGTAGAAAGTTAAAATTTTGTATCTACGATTACTATATAATCAATTTGTGAACTTCCCTTTTTGGTCATTGTATGATTACCGGAAGTGGTACTTTACTTGAAGGTCATAATTGATTTCCATCAAAAACTATATTAAAATACCATACAAAACTTCTCAAATTTAGTATTTATAACTTATATTTTAATTTAAATAGCATATTAGATTTTGGTCTAAATTGAAAAACCGGAATTAGATTTTCATAATAAACTATACTTAAATATAATGGAAAACTTCTCAAATTTGGTATTTAAGACTCACATATTAATATAAATAACGTAATAAATTTTGGTAAAAATTGGCAATCCGGAAGTTGTACTTTACTTGAAGATCATATTAGACTTTCATCAAAAAGTATATTAAAATATAATGTAAAACATCTCAAATTTGGTAAATTAGACTCTTATATCAATATAATTAATTTAATAGATTTTGGCTGAAATTGAAGATCCGAAAGGTGTACTTTACTTGAAGATCATAAGAAACTTACATCAAAGGTATATTGAAATTTATTACAGAGATCATATGTTTCGGTGATAAAGGTTATAAACGCATTTTTTTTCCACTCTAATTAAATAATTTGAACTCTTGTTTTAAATGTTAAAATTGATTGTAAAATATTGGTTTTCCTTCCCATTTGTGAGATGAACAAGTCTGCAGCAAGAGAATAAGATATAAGTTAAGTGGGTTTTTTCCGCTTAAAATGTCGAAACTGTCGATTTCCAATGCTTTATCCAATGACATTGACAGTTTTAATGTTGTCACGGAACACAAAGAAATCTCTTACGAACTTGTTACCTACTGAAAGAAAACGAAATATATTACGGGAATGAGATCTCCAGAAACAAGAGTGTGTGTGTGTAAATAGATGGATGTCGCGACGCCGAGTATCGTTTTTGAGATACTGCAATCTTCGGAAACTAGTAACCAAATTGAGGATAACTTTTTGAGCCAACGATTTATAGTTTAATAGGCGTACAAGGAAGTCATGTGTTGTCCACATCAATTTTTTTTTTTTAAATATACCACACACACACACACCCACACATGCACATACACACACAGTCACACATATATATATGTTTTTTGTCTTTATGTGGTCCTCGCTATTACACTAATCTGGAAGATTGATCTTTTTTTTTTTTGTCCTTAGCGATTAATATTAGATAAAGCGAGAGAGAGCCACTGAATGAAACGTTAATGAACAGTCCATTAACCCCTGCCATTCTTAAATAAACCTAATTAATTATGTAATGGCAGCTCCGTCTTCACCATTAGGTCCGCTCAACTGGTCCCCTCTAATAACAACTCCTCTATAGGTATCTATTCCACGATAATGGTACAAGTACCATAACTGACCTGAGGAAAATCCATATCTCCCTAACTTGTTATATATATATATATATATATATATATATATATATATATATATATATATATATATATATATATATATATTCCCATATATAAGGGCCACAATTTAAATATATTAGAAACCGTTAGAGATATCGCAAAATTGCAAAGGGCCAAATTTATAGCACTCATCGAGATCTTTCAGATGGCGTAATTATTAATCCTAATAATCTAGTTTCAAGGCTAAAGGGCTCGGAGATCGGTGATTCCCCTTAACCCCACATTTTTAATATATTTTTGAAAACTGCTCAAAAAAAAAAAAGTGTATTTTAGTTTTTATATCTCTTCAAGTATTTCGTCTAAAATGGCGAAAATCTTACCTATTTTAATTGCCACAACCTGAAAATTGACGTCTACGATCCTAAAACACGACTTTTTTGAATAATTTTCTTAACAGACACAATTAAAAATAGTCCCCAAATGATCAGGGCACTCTAGCAATCACTTTCAGCTACCATATTCAGATATTTCGCCAATATATTTAACGTAAATATTCAGATTTTTTGAGTAATTTGTTGTTTTCAAGGAAGTCTTTCCCCACCGCTGGATAGGAAGAGGAGGTTCTCGTCTCATGGCCTGCGAGATCGCATTTTTTTTTTTTTTGTGGGGTTATTTAAAGGTTCTATATCCAGCAGCCAAATTCTTTAGACAAATTACGAGGGAACCTGGTTCAACTTTGTGAGGGAGTGAGTCCAGGAATGGTTCAAAGAGCAATATCTTCGATTGGGCGAAGATTGTAGTTATGTCCCGTAAACAATGGAGGTGTTTTTGAACATGTTATGTAAAACTTTCAAGCATGTACATATTTAAAATCACATATTATGTATTTATAATTTTATAGGAAATACTAGGCGAAACATAAAAACTAAAATAAACGTTTTTCTTTATTTTTTTAGTAATTTTCAAAGATGTATTAATAATATTGGGTAAAGAGGAAACACCGAACTTCGAGCGAGCGCTAAAGCCTTAAAACTAGATTTTTTGGGATTAATAATTATGCCATCTGAAAGATCTCCATTAGAGCTATAAGTTGCAGTTTTGCGATATCTCTAACGGTTTCTAAGATATTTCAATTGTGTCTCGTATATATGGTACATCCTGTATATGTATATGTGTATATATATATATATATATATATATATATATATATATATATATATATATAAAGATCGTTTGAAAGTGATTTATTCATTCAAATATAGAATTAAATTACACCTATTTACAGTAAGAGTGAAGCGAAAACAATAATAATTGATAATTCAGAAAACAAGTAGGTTTCAATCATATGGTGGAACAAATGGGTAAGGTAGGGTGTATATATATATATATATATATATATATATAATCAGTTATTATATTATATAAAGTAGATAGTGTACATTTTTATAAAACGCTTCATCTTAAAAAACAACGGAAGGTTACTTACTGTCTACACGTGTTTTCGAATAAACGAAATGCAACGAGGTTTTTGTTTCGGAATATCATAAGAAAAATAATAAATAAAGCATACCATTTCTAAACATGAAGTTTCTTAGTTTTATTATTATACTTTATAAGCAGGAGAATCCTTGTTCAACCGTTGGGATTTCCTTAGCTACTGGGATGGGAAGACCAGGAACCCAGTTTGTCGCCCTACCCCTCCGAGTCCATCCATAGTTGATAAAATAGAAAAAAAATATTGCGCCTCGGTGGGATCCGAACCTGTGCACTTTAGTTCGTAGTTGTCCAGAGCCTCACTTAGCCTTGTTGTACATCTTGGCACTGGCTCAAGCTATAAAAGATTTATTTTTGACTTCAACCTAGGGGAGTTAAAATCGATTCAAGATCACTTTCCTTCCTGGAATCTGTTAGCAATCTATGTTGTGCCTTTCCTACTATCTTTGGAGTGAGCTCCTGAAGGCATTGTCAATCCGAACAGACAACTTCTAGCAATCGAACAATCAAATCGATTAATTAGATCAGGGGTTCTCAGGCATTAGTCTCTGAGGACCATTTCCACATCTCAGATAACTGGGCGTTCCACTACCTCATCCTATGATATTAGTATTAAAGATTCGTCTTCATAAAAAATACAAAGTGATTTACAAAAACATAAATTGGAAATAAACTTCAAAACTCCAAAATGAAGTTGACATTCGCATGACGGTATAGAAGGATCAATCTAATTAGGAGATTGATAAATTATTTGCCTCTTCTATAATTTTGTTTTTATTGAAAACTAGTTTCGAATGTTATAAATTCATCTTCAGTTCTAAAAACACACAAAAATTCAGTTTGGTATTATTATACACATTAAATTAAATGTAATATAAAGTAGTATTATAAAGCATTTATGAATTACGAATTCAATTATACAAGAAATGAAATATATGTTGATACTCACCAAGGTTTAGGTGGATTATATCAAACAGAAAAGTTTATACTGGTTTTTCCCACACTGAACTAGCAATAAAAGAAAGATGGGGTGTTTATAGGTAAACGGTTTAAGGGTCGGAGTTTTTCCAGTAATGCCGGTGTTATTGTTTTTTCTGTTATGGATGGGAATAAATTTAAGATTAGACTATTGGAGATATTTATTTGGTCATTTAAGCAAAACAAAAAAACAAATTTATAGAAGTGGCAAATAATTAATCAATCCCTAATTAGATCGATCCTTCTATACCATCATGCGGATGTCAACTGACTATAGATTCCTTTTCCGGCTCTCAGGAGCGATGGATTTTGATGAGTGAGATATCAAAAGAAAGGGAATTTTAAAGTGTAGTGACGAATCCTAATTTCGATTTTTAAATTCTTACTAGGGCTTAAATAAAAGTGATGAAAAAACTGGGAAGTTTCAAAACTCCAACGGTTCGGAGTCGGCAGATCGAGACGGGACGGGTCGGGTTTTAAAGATATCGACGCGGGCATCAAGATCAAATACGTTCCTTTGGAAGATATCCTTAAAATATCTTGCATACGCGCCGTTGTTATGGTAGCATTATACCTCTATAAGCAAGTTTACTATATACAAAAACTTTTTAGTAATTGTAAAAAGGTTATTTAGTACCGTAAACACGGGCTACTTGAGCCCTAGGGGCTTACTTGAGCCCAAAACAGAAAAATGGTGTTTGGTTCTCTGGGTACTCCCAATATCAGTATAATGAGTGGGCTCAAGTAAGCCCCTCGGGCTCAAGTAGCCCGTGTTTACGGTAAATAAAATGTTGTTTTAGGTTTCTATGAATAATAGAGGAGATTATATTATCTTTCCCAGACTTGGCGTTCCGAAATCCATCTATTGACACACACAAACACACACTCTTGTTACTGAAGGTATTATTACATGTCGTTTTCCTTCAGTAGGTAACTATTTTTCAAGATATTTGTTCATGTACCGTGACAACAATAAAACTGTCAATATCACTGGATAAAGCCTTAGAAATGGACAGTTTCGACATTTTAAGCGGAAAAACCCACTTAACTAATATCTTATTCTCATGCTGCAGAGTTGCTGATCTCAGAATGGGGAGGAAAACCAGTATTTTACACTCAATTTTAACACTTAAAACAAGTAATAAAAATGTTTAATTGGATTGGAAACCAAATTGCGATTGTAACCTTTATTACCGAAACATATGATTTATATATTTAATTTAAATATAATTTTGGATGTAATCTTATTATGACCTTCAAGTAAAGTACCCTTTTCGGCTCACCAATTTTAACCAAAATATAGTAAATACATTCATATCTATATAAAAATTCTATTTACCAAATTTTAGATGTTTTACATTATATTTTAATATAATTTTTGATTAAAGTCTGATATGACCTTCAAGTAAAGTATCGCTTCCGGTTTTCCAATTTAGACCAACATCTAGTATGTTATTTAAATCAATATATAAGTTATAAATACTAAATTTGAGAAGTTTTGTATAGTATTTTAATATAATTTTTTATGGAAATCAATTATGACCTTCAAGTAAAGTACCACTTCCGGTGATCAAGCAGTGACCAAAAAGGGAGGTTCACAACTAGATTTTACAACAATCGTAAATACAAAATTTCAACTTTCTACGGCTAACCGTTTTTGAGTTATGCGAAATACAAACGTACGTACGTACAGACGCCACGACGAAACTAGTCAAAATGGATTCAGGGATGGTCGAAATGGATATTTCCGTTGAAATCTGAAAACCGAAAATTTTCGCGATTACAATACTTCCTTTACTATCCGACATTTATAATTGGCATGTTTTGATTACAAACATGGCGCAGTCGTAAATTCAATCATGGAATTTAATAAGCCTTTAACACTGAATGTTTTACGGTGACAATCTCGCCGAAAGTTATCGAAAGTTCAGCCGAGAGGTCGAGCCGTACTTTGTGGCCATATTGGATGTTCTATAAAAACATTGCACACCAAGAAAAAATGAAACTGTGACTATTTTTAAGTTCTTCAATCGAAGCAGGATTACAATGAGCCATTTGAGCGTTTTTTTACTAATTTAAAAACATTGTAATTGTAAGTTTGGCGATCAAGAAAATAAGTTGTTGAGAGCACAAATAGTTCTCGGGATCTTCGAGAAAAACACCCAGGAAAGATTATTGAGAGAGAATTGTTCTTTAGAAAAAGCTATAGATTGTTGTGAATCAGTCGAATTAGCGGAGGCCAACATGAAACTGATAACTGCACGCCCGGGGACCGATACGGCTGAGGGTTTTGAGGTTAGGTCACAACCATTGGGCAAGCCTATAACCAAAAGTTCTTCAACACAACTCAAGTCATTGGACCGTTTCTGTAATCGTTGTGGTTACATGCATGCTTGGGGGGCGATGCCCAGCATTTGGTAAACAATGTTCTAATTGCCAACAATTCAATCATTTTGCAAGAAAGTTTGACACGAAAAATCTCAAACGAACAGAGTTAATTGATTGACATCCGTATTTTTCAGGATCAATCTAATTAAGGATTGATAAAAAAGTATTTGCCACTTCTATAAATTTGTTTTATTGAAAACTAGTTTAGAATGTTATACATTCATATTCGGTTCTAAAAACACACAAGAAATTCAAAAATAAGCGATTCAAAATATAGTTGGTATTATTATACTTATTAAATTATGTAAATCAGTATTATAAAACATTTATGAATTTAATTAATACAAGAAATCAAATGCATGTTGGTACTCACCAAGGTTTAAATGGATTATATCAAACAGAAAAGTTTGTACTGCTTTCTTCTCGCATTGTACTAACAATGAACGAGAGATAGGCAGGATGTTTTTAGGTAAACGGTTTAAGGGTCAGGGTTTTTCCAGTAATGCCGTTGAGTAATTGGTTTTCTGTTATAGATGGGAATAAATTTAAGATTGGACTATTGGAGATATTTATTTGGTCATTTAAGCAAAAATCTGGATTGGGTTTGAAAGATTTTATTATTTCAAGTGTTTCATATATATTTAATTTGAGGATGTTTTCAACGTGATGTATCAACTTAACTCCTGAGTTTTTGATGAATTTATGATTATTTTCATTTAAATGAATTGCAAAGTTGGAATTCTCTGTCTTATTTTTATATGCATGTATATGTTCCTTTAATCTCTGATTTAGCGGTCTTCCACTTTTTCTCGTGTATTTGGCTGCACAATCATTACAATTTAGTTCGTATACTCCGCTTTTTTTGTCTGTTTTTAGAACTGAGGATGATTGTATAACATTCGAAACTAGTTTTCAATAAAACAAATTTATAGAATTGGCAAATAATTTATCAATCCCTAATTAGAGTTAATTGAAGTTAAACTAGACTCCCTACCACTTTATTCCTGTGAGTAAAAAAGGGAGGTTACAACTAGATTTTACTTGAGGATATTCTTTACTTCGTACAAGGAGGTTATAAAATATATTTATAATTGGCTTATTTTGATTACAAACAATAATAAACTTGCATCAAAAATTATATTAAAATTTAATACAGAAATCACATGTTTCTGTAATAAAGGTTAGAAACGCGATTTCGTTTCGACTCCAATTAAACATTTTTATTACTTGTTTTAAGTGTTAAAATTTAGTGTAAAATATTGGTTTTCCTTCCCCATTTGAGTGTGTGTGTCAATAGATGGATGTCGCGACGCCGAGTGTTGTTTTTGAGATACTGCGCTCTTCGGAAACTAGTAACCAAATTCAGGATCACTTTTTGAGCCACCGATTTATAGTTTAATAGGCGTACAAGGGAATTCAAGATATTTTACTTCTCTAGATCTCCATGATCCTTGTCTTGAAATTTCAAACTTATTCTTACATCTACCGGGAATTGATTTTTAATTTAACAGTTTTCAATTTATCTAGATCGAAATTTTCGGAACAGATACGGCTTTCTTTTCTGTTTTTTTTATTAAGTTTTTGTCGAAGTTTCGCGATTACTAATTCATGATCTGGCCCACAATCTGTCCCATGATAAGTCCTATTTACCAAATTTTAGATATTTTACATTATATTTTAATATAATTTTTTATGAAAGTCTAATCTGACCTTCAAATAAGTACCGCTTTCGATTTTCCAATTTAGAACAAAATCTAGTATGCTATTTAAAACAATATATAAGTTATAAATACTAAATTTGAGAAGTTTTGCATTGTATTTTAACAAAATTTTTGATAAAAATCAATTATGACCGTCAAGTGAAGTACCATTTCCGGTTATCAAGCAGTGACCAAAAAAGGATGTTCACAACTAGATTTTACAACGATCCTAAATACAAAATTTCAACTTTCTATGGCTATCTGTTTTTAAGTTTTGCGAGATACGAACGAACGTACGTACGTACGAACGTACGCACGTACAGACGCCACGACAAAACTAGTCAAAATGGTTTCAGGGATGGTTGAAATGGATATTACCGTTGTAATCTGAAAACCGAAAATTATACACGTTAATTATACAATTTTGCCATCTTTGTTGTACCAAGACATGATCAATTCGATTTTGTGAATGCGGCGATGTCCATGTATATCCTTATTTTTAAACGTAGTACTTTTGATTGTTAGATTTTTCGAGTTTATAGTCGGATCCCATTATCATTACTATGTTGGTGCAAACTTTCTTTACCGATCGTCGGATAATGTCAACGTCTTTTTGAAAAAGGCTTAAGCCCCAAAAATTCGAAATTTAGGTTTCAGTTGATTTTAGGACGTAAACACCGCCTCTATCTATTCCCGCTCATGATATATCGAAAAAAAAAATTGGAAATGGTCTGAAAATCGATTATTGATGACGTAAGCACCAAATACTAACGACTCTCAGTCGTCACTCTGGCCTTAAACATGTCATGTTAATAAATTCCTACTCTATGCAATAAAGAATAAAATTAAAAAAAAAATATAATGTTGTTAGGAGAAAAATCGTTTCATGTGTTTCCTGTAAAGTTTGTTCAATGACGCTTACGCCTTCAAAAAACGATTTCGATATACCCCTCCCGTCCCCATCTTTGCGTTCGCGTCTCCTAATGTTATTTTCATGCAGTTTCGCGGTAGTTTATCGTAAACCCACGCTAGTTTATCATAAAATTCGCATTTAACTTCATCATCACTGTCTTCGGTAGGGGAATGTATGTTTATCAACGCGATTTTAAACCACCACCCCTGAAATATGGCCAACGATATCCTGTTACTAAAAAATTGTATGTCCCTCAGTGTGGAGAGCAATCTATTCCTAATCAGAAATCCAGTACCTAAACAATA
Organism: Rhaphigaster nebulosa; assembly: GCA_948150685.1. Classification (NCBI taxonomy): domain Eukaryota; kingdom Metazoa; phylum Arthropoda; class Insecta; order Hemiptera; family Pentatomidae; genus Rhaphigaster; species Rhaphigaster nebulosa. The sequence goes on along the minus strand of OX411312.1, from coordinate 2,008,196 downwards.
ATTACCGCTCCCACCGTACCAAATAGAATAATTCCCTTCTGTTAACGAACCTAAATTGTATCCCTTAACCTCGTTTACCGCGAATTTTAACCCACCTGCTATGTTCAAACTTTAAAGTTCTACGTCCCTATGCCTTAATTTCTAATTTTCAATTTGGGCCATGAATTCCCTGAAGTAGTCCCTACCCGGAGACCCGAACGGGGGACTAGTTTACCTCCGGATAATGAGCGTTTTACCTCAAAGAGATCCATCACTTTTTTTGTGGTATTCTGTGAACTAAAAATATGTGAGTAGGGCACTCAAGCTTACATCAAACTCAACAAGCCTGGGGGGACTGGGGAAAGGCCCTCTCATTGTTGGTCAGCGAGTCCATCGGACTTAGCCGGAAGGAACTTCCAAGGAATTTCCACCGACCATCCCATGGGACGCTACCCTACGCGGTAACGAGATCCGCGCGAGGATGTTAAGTATAATAATTTTATTAATTATTTTCTTACTTTCGGTTTCGAGACACAAGACTATGTAATAATTGCGACAGAATAATTTGTAACTAAATAATTTTACGACTGAAAAATAACAAGCATTTTCCACTTTTCAACTATATACATATATATTAGTAATATATAGGTATTTGTAATTATAACTGAAATCACTACTATATATTATTACGGTAGTATAGATCCCTTTTTCGGCTCTCAGGAGCGATGGATTATGATGAGTGAGGTGTCAAAAGAAAGGGAATTTCACGGAGATGTGACGAATTCCAATTTTGTTTCTTCTTAAATTCTTACTAGGGCTTAAATAATAGTGGTGAAAAACCTGGGAGGTTTCAAAGCCTTGACGACTAAAAGTCGGCAGATCAAGACGGGATAAGTTGGATTTTAAAGATCTTGACGCGGGCATCAAGAACACATAGGTTTCCAATATATATATATATATATATATATATATATATATATATATATATATATATATATATATACATACATACACAATATACTTATTGGTCCAGCATTGTTTATTGTTTTAAAGATAAAAACCTACCTTTTTTGAGATAACACACGATACAGGTCCGCACTCCGCCCTATGTCATCTTGCGTACGTGCCGTTGTCATGGCAACTATATACATTTAAAAGCAAGCTGAGGCTGTATACAAAAACTTTTTAATAAGTTTTAAATTATTCTGTTAAAATGTTTCTATGAATAATTGAAGAGATTATATATTCTTTCCCGTATCTAACCCTAAAACATTGTTAGAGAATGGTATTGCTGTCTTATTGCTTAGCTGTTAAACTGAAGGGATTACTAATTACTTATTAAGTAAACTGTTACTTGAACATGACCATTATAAACTATGTAGCTTAAGATAGTTGTTAAATAAACTTTCATGATAATATTATATTGTTTCTAACATTATACGAAGAAATATGCTTAAATAGATGTCTAATGCGAGAGTTATATATTATGTATATTATGTAGTAATAGTATATAGTAATAGTAGTAGTATATAGTAATTATGTATACTAATATTTTATATTTAAGAACCATTGAACAGAAAATAGACTCTATGCTCTACTTTTTCTGAATAAACTAATTCTTCATCACTGGATCATTTGCTCTTAACGAGTCATTGAAGTATGCTTATTATAAAGAGGCGTTTCCTTCATAGCAAGGATACAATCGAAAATCTCATTTTCCCATAAGCTTAGCAAGTTGGCATGAAATATGATAATAAACCAAGGCCATCATGACCCAACACACAGGATTTAATTCCGCCAAGGACTGCATCTCTTGAGAAGATAATGGAAGCGTACAAAGGAAAGCTGAAAATCCTGCAATAAATCTCCAACTGGGCAAGAGGCGATCCATAACGAGGCGTTTATGTAATGTTTATGCCGACGGCAGCGCTATCTATCGTCGTAATACCTCGGCTGTCCTCAACACGTGGAAGGCTCTTTTAGAATTAAAATATTGAGAGGAAAACAACAAAATTGGGATTGATGTTATTATTTTCTCGAATAAATGTTGGAAAAATGCCGGTAACACGTAAATTCATTCGATGCATTTTAATGAATATAATCTGAATTTAAAATTATTAATATCAACGAAAACAATATTATCGCTTAATAAGTCAGCTCCAGAGCATTTGTACATTAAACTGAAAAATAGTCATCTGTCTTACCCATATATTATTTTATTTACTCGTCTCAATAAATAAGATGGGGCCGGCTTGAATAAAAATTAATAAAAAAAATTATATAAAAAACGTTTTTGACTTTTAATGTTCCATTGATAAAAATTTATTGTTCAAATCTGTAAGGTACCGATAAAATAATTATAAAAAGCAATTATCTAACTTACGCAACTGTTTATTCTGAAAATAAATCGTATTCATCCAATAGATTTAAAATTTTAAATTAAAAAGTTGTTTTGTTTTATTTTATTTTAATAGAAACTACATCCAAGTCACTAAATTTCTATGTACATACAACGTTATTATTTTAACAGGAAAGATATAGTAATTTATAGGTATATAAGTATATTTTTACTTAGTTTTTTCACGAAAATATTGCACGTAAACATAACATAATGATAAAAATATCGTTTAAACAATTTTACTACAACAATTCTGTACAATGCCTATATATTTTAAGTTTGTCAAGTTGAAAATATATTTTAAAAGTTTCGGTTCTGTTTTCATTAAACAATATAAAAGTAGAAATTATTAAGTTAATTTAGGCTTTTGTATTCTTACATTATATTATTTCAGAGCTTATTATTGACAACAAATTGGCGAATTGGTGGGAGGAGGTTCGGTCGCATCCTTCTCCTTTCGGTTACGCTCGGTTATCCATCTAGGGTCTTGTAGTCCTCATAAGATACGCTGTATCTTTGCTAATACTGGTCCGATTTTGATGATTCTTTTTTTCTTTTATAGATAATTTAATTACCTTTCATGCAATTTTGTAAATTATTTACTATGAAATAAATGCTTTTTAAGTTAGGCACAAATAAAATATTCTTTTCATCATAAGATTTTTCCCTGCATTTTTTCGTTGATTTACTACATACTTGAATAGTTAAAGGACTTTAAGGAGAAGATATTTGGTATTTCATCAAAATCGTTAAGGCTGTTTACGAGAAAACTGTAAAATCCTTTATATAATTGTCACTTCTGGTTAGTCCAATGCGTTGTATCTTTGCTAGTGATTTTGGTTTTTTAAATAATTTTTAAAATATAATATAATATAATAATTTAAAATATACTTTTTTTTGTTTTTTAGATAATTTAATTACCTTTCTTAAAATGCATAATATACATAATTTACCATACAAAGCATACTTTTTAAGTTTAATTAAATATTCTTTTCATCATAACTTTCTTCCTGCATTTCCTCGGTGATATACTGTACTACACATATGAAAAGTTAAAGTCCTTTACGAAGAATAATTTAGGCAAGTTTCATCAAAATCTTTAGAGCCGTTTTCGAGAAAATTGTAAAAAAAAAAGTGTAAAATCGCTTATATAAAGTGGCACTTCCGGTTAGTCAATTTTGACGAAAAAGTTGTTGTAGCATCACATGCATGTGCCTACCCCAAATAGCTAATTTCAATATCGTACAGCTTTTCGTTTTTGAGCTAGGCTGTTCACATACATTTTGCGAGACTTGGTTATTTGGAAATCCAAAATTTTCACGATGGCAATACTTCCTCTTACTACGTATTTCATATATATGTAAGGAGAAGTAAGAAACGTTCCTATTGAAAACAAATGGATTTTTTAATACAAAGTTAATGAATTTCTGAAACATGAATTCATTCATCCATATATGTGTATATATATATATATATATATATATATATATATATATATATATATATATGGTTTCATTCAAATTTGTCACCCCCCCCCCAAAAATCTCTGCCTTGGCAAGTGCCTAGCCTGGCCTCTGTGTAAATCCGCCCCTGGTTGTCACTAGCTCCAGCAATTTAGCTGTGTCGGGGATAGCACTGACTACTGTATTTGTTTATTATTATTTCTTTAAATTACTTTGACGAGTAGCATTATTTAGCTCCGTGGCGTGTTGTAATACATCCTTGCCAATGCTGCTAACATTTAAAACAACTCCAATTATATCGTTGCGGCTGTGTGCTAATTGCAAGAGATCCATTTAGAAAGGTGTCGTCCACCTGATAATTTTTTAAAGCACTCGCTAACTGAAAAGCATTTTAACGCGTATTTAGTAAACATTTTTGAAAATATTATTATTTGCATGGAAAAAAAAGTATAATGCTGCTTTCTAACAAGGATGGGCTAGAGTCGATAGTACAATCGATAAATCGCTAATTGTTAGCCATCGATAGCGCATTTGATTGAGTTCATTACTATCGATTGTCTGCAAGTTGATTTGACGTCGCCATCTTTTTCAATATTCCTTCAAAGTAAAATTTTAAAAGTAATTTAATTATCTAACTAAAATCATTTAAAATATACTGTAATTACTATATTATATCTTGTTATAATGTAATAAGAAAATTTCTAAGTTCACTTCAGTGGTAAGTTCACCATGGTAGTGGTAGAGGTGGTAGATTCTTATTTTTACTGATATTATTTATGATAATTATTTTAGTCAATTTTCTTAAAAATATTTATATTCCTTTGACTTATTATAATATTGTAGTTCTTAATGGAATATAACTGTTCCTCTTGAAAGGAAGTTGTTATTGTAGTTGGTCTTGAATTTTTATTTGAACATAAAATATAATTACATGAATAATTTTTATCTTCTTTACTTACTTTGGTTAAACTTTTTTGTCTATTAACTAAATTTTAAGTATACGCCTAATCCAAACGAGAAATATTTAATAAACTCTTGTTTGAAATTTTATTTCAAATGAGTTTCGCTGGTATATTTTTCAAAGTTTTGTCATCTCTTTAGCCCTCCCCCTCCTCTTATCTATTATTTTAAACAATTTAGGATCTGTATACGTAAACATGCATTACGTAAATAAAAGTTATAAAGATATTGCAATCTTCATAAATTTGTCGGGTTTTTTTTATTTCCAATTATACAACAGCGTCAAATTTTAGCCGAATAATTGGCA
>OX411312.1:1262529-1355029 GCA_948150685.1 Rhaphigaster nebulosa | reverse complement strand
ACCATTCTATGCATAAGTAAATGCATCCCGTAAAAGATAGTTTTAATAGTAATTAATTTCCAAGAAAAATGTATATATATTTTTTTTTATAAAACATCTATTTTTTTGTGTGTTGGTGTATTGTATATTTGACCGTATGGAATATCAGAAAGAAGATGGTCCGTGTGGCGGTCAAGAATAAAATAAAATACTTGTACTATTTATTTAATGCCGACGTTTCGACCCACATTGTAGGTCTTCGTCAGGACTCTAGAGGCTGAACTAAGACTGAATTAGCTCAGTCTAAGCTGAGCCTTCATAGCCTCCAGAGTCCTGAGGTCCACACCTACAATGTGGGTCGAAACGTCGGCATTAAATAAATAGAACGACTATTTTATATTATTCTTGACCGCCACACGGACCATCTTCTTCCTCATCTATACTTACGCGACGTTTCGGGCAATTGTCCATTTTTTGGTGTTATAATTGCAGAAATATAAAAAAAAAATTGACACTCGATGACAGAAATAAAGAAAAAATTACAAATAGTAATTTTTCTACGCTAATAATGTATTAACAAAGAAATAAGACTTATTCATTTGTTCATGATTGGCTATTTTCTCATTATATTGTATTATATTGTATATTGTATTATATTATTTTCTCATTATATTGTTTTATAATATTATGGATGTTTTAATTTTTACTAAAAAAAAAAAACAACAAAATTGTAAGGTAATATGCTGATGAGGATAAATTAACAAGTATATATTAAATAGTTATCTAAATGTTGATAATAAATGTAGCTAATTTTTAGACAATGTAATTTGTAGATGAATGAAAAATGGGCTTGAAAATGAACAATTGTCCGAAAAGTCAAAATTGTAGGAAAATATAGATATTTTTTTTAAAAAAAGGTTATATACTTTTCTTGAAAATTAATGACTATCTTATAAACCTTGATAATCAAGAAGATTATTTAAAGATAATTTCAGTAAAGTTAGTTAATAGGATACGAAATGCACTCCTGTTTGTGCAGATAATAAGAATTAAAATGTAACTAGGCTAAGGACCTGGATCTGTATCAGATCCTCTTCCTACTAGAGTATCCTGCCTTTTCGACAATTGAAAAGGATAAAAACTAATAGGAATTTCAGGAGAAAAAAAAAATTATTATCATTATGGGCTTTAATAGATTAATTAAATTTAAATAATTTCTTTTGGCCTAGTGGTCAATGGGTTAAGTATACAATTTTTTCATAATTTATTAAATACAATTTATAACGTTTATAAATTTATCTATTATGCCATTCTCAAGAGCTACTTTAGACAATTATACATAAGAAATGTATAAAAAAACTCTATTTATCGAAACATAACAATAAATTCTCTGAAACAATTTCCCTCGAACATAGACATAGGTGGTTTTAGCAGGAATTAGCAAAGGTTTAGGAATATATAAGCCGACGGTATAGGAATATTTAATTTTTTTAAATATAAGGAAATTTCGTCGTATATTGCTCTATGTCGATGTCGTTTTTTGAAAAAGGCTTAAGCGCCAAAACTTCGAAATTTATAGGTTTAAATTTATTATTAGACGTAAACACGACCTATATCGATTCCCGCTCACGATATATCGAAGAAAAAATTGGAAATGGTCTAAAAATCGACTATTGATGACGTAAGCGCCAAATACTGACGACTCTCAGATAAACTCTTACTGCACATAACAATAAAATTAAAAACAAAAAATATGTTATATGGAAAAAAAACACATTTCATTTGATTCTTGTAAAGTTTGCTAAATTACGCTTTTTTTTTTAAAAAAAAAAACGACGTGGAAGTTTTGAGATGTCTTGGTGTGAAGTGCTTTCGTTATGTTGATGTCTTTTTTTTTTTTTTGATGTGAGATGTACTGTCTTTGGTTTGCGACTAGTTGAATAAAGTACAGAAAAATATAAGATCAATAATGCCTCAATTAGAGAAACGTTGACTGGCTATACGCCTCACTATTATTTGAGATTATTAAAGCATATTAAACTGTAATCTTACAATTGTATTATAATTATAACAATATTTTTAAATAAACATTTATGAGTTTCTACGATTAAATTTGATGATTGATTCATTTGTATGAACATGAAGGTTTAAAAAACAAAAAAAAAACCTTTACTTAATCATGTTTATATTATTATGTTATAAAAAAATTAATTGTATGTGAATACTCATGTGTCCAAGATTAAACCTAAAGGCTTTCTGAATCATAATAAATAATTAATCAACTTAAATGATTATAAATTGTAATTACTAAATACAGTGTTGTGAATACAATCACTTTCTAAGCCGTGCTATTCAAGGGTTCTTGTACAACATAGCCTTGTTCTAATTATGTATTATATTATAATTACAGCTTATATTATATTACTTAATGACTATTATTATAGGTTTAGTAAGAGAGCGTGTTTTATCGTAAGGCATATAGCGGTTCGCTAACCATAGAAGCGTGGCAGACATCTGCTCTAATATGCTCACAGTAACACCTGCTCACACAATACCCTCTGACACATCCCCGCCTAAAAGTAATTTTACTAAATAAAAACATAATCTTAGTTGATTTATATATTACTGTCACGTTTTATCTTTGATTTACCATTCTAAAAATCATTTACTTACTGTATTTATTAGGAATATTTTTATAAAATATTTGCCACTTCTATAATTTTGTTTTATTGAAAAGTAGTTTCGAATGTTATACATTCATCTTCAGTTCCAAAAACACACAAAAAATTCAAAAATAAGCAATTCAAAATATAGTTTTGTATTATTTTACATATTAAATTATATATAATATAAATCAGTATTATAAAACATTTTTATAAACATTGTTTTATAATACTGATTTATATTACATTTAATTTAATATGTATAATAATAATACCAAACTATATTTTGAATTGCTTATTTTTGAATTTTTTGTGTGTTTTTGGAACTGAAGATGAATGTATAACATTCGAAACTAGTTTTCAATAAAACAAAATTTTAGAAGTGGCAAATAATTTATCAATCCCTAATTAGATTGATCCTTCTATACCATCATGCGGATGTCAACTGATTATTGTATATATGTTTATAATACAGTTGTAAATCTCTATAAATGAAATGCTTAAAACATTGATTTTTCCCCATTTTATTAGACATTTTAATTAAATATATTACAACAGGGTATTATTGTTTGTCATTTTAATTTTTTTTTTATAAAATTGAGATAATTGGTATTATCGGTATTATGGGGACTGCATGATATTAATGTTCTATCCCTAGTACTGATTTAAATTTTATATATTAAATATGACTATATCGGTTATTTACCCGAATTTCATTTTATATATATATTATATATATTGCGAAATGTGACCATTTCAGTTCAAAAAACGTCTTTACGTCTATAGAAATAAAGTATTGGGTAGGTTATTTAACTAAAAGATAAATTGACTGGAGAATTTAGTAGACAACACGACGCCGAATTGCGGAGCAAACAGATACAGCCTGTATCGTATACAGGCTGTATAGGACGTCGTTTTTTGAAAATAGTTTTGAAAAAATGTCTAAAATTCGAAATTTAGGTTTCAAATTTTGATGGGACGTAAACACCACCTTTTCCCGCTCACGATATATCGAGTAAGAGAATTGGAAATGGTCTAATAATCAAATATTGATGACCTAAGCTAAATAATAACGACTCTCAGTCGTCACTCTGGCTTTGACCAGTGTTAAAAGCCTTAAAAGTATATTGTAATTATGCTCGTCAAGGTTTTAAACTTTAATAAACTCCTATTGTAGGCAATAAAAAAAAAGTTATTTGGAAAAAATCGATTCCTATGTTTTGTAAAGTTCAGTAAATAGTGCTTAGGCCTTTGTTAAAAACGGACATAGATATAATTGAAGTGATAATACCACAGCGGTTGAAATGGACTTGTAAAGTTTTGGGACTTACAATAAATAGCGAACGAATCACTAAAAATTTATGAGGACTGATCCGACTGGTATATATCCGAAGGGTAGGCCGAAACGTAGGTGGGAGGATTGTGTTGACGTAGACCTTGTGGATTTAAGAGGATATCGTTTATAACGACCCTGAAGGGGATGGTCGATTTTCGTCGTTTTAGCCGGTGCTCGTTATAGCTGATACCAACTCAGGATTCAATCAATTTCAAAGATGTATAAAGCAAATTGTCAAAAAAAGGAATTTACTTTAACTTATGAAATATGTATCATTTTTATGTAGACTTACACACCAATATCGCACAGAATGACAGAAACGTAATTCAAAAATATGTTTTTGTTAGAAGGAGCGTTAGACACATGTTAACTTCTAGATAAAAGTCTCGCTCTTTGGGAGGATACGTTTCCAACTATTTAAATTAATACGCTAACAATTTTAAGTTGTGCCTCCTCCATTCTGGATGTGCGATATGTAAAATAATTTTGTAATTTTTACACTATTCTTCAAACAAAATTTCTCGATTATAGTACAGAGATTGAACATTTAAGAACAACGAATTGAGCCCAAAGCATCTCTCATTGAAAGTTCCTGCTCATCATCTGTCTTTGAAATGTTTACAAGGTTTGTTTATATTTTGAGCTGACCCTTTCTTCCATTTTCTACCGCAGCGCTGTTATAACCGATGTTTTTATCACCGAGCTCAATGAAAAACGAGTCGCTATAACCGATACGTCGTTACAAGCGATGTCGTTATATCCAGTTAAAATCGCATATGATATGTATACCAAGTTCAACGGACCTGATGATCTAGTCGCTATAGTCGGTTCGTCGCTATAGCTGATGTCGTTATACGTGTTATCTACTATGTTATATATATATATATATATATATATATATATATATATATATATATATATATATATAATACCGGACTGCATCGAAACTGAATCGGATAAGATATAAGGTTATGGTCTGACCTTTAAAAAAAAGAAGTTAGAGAAAGGAATGAGAAAGTTGGTCTAGATTTTCTGTCTGCTGATTTAACATGTCGTTTTGCTCAGATCGCTGCGTAAGCGGGTTAGTCTATAGATAAATAGAACAGAATAGATTTAGTAGAACCCATTTCTGTTACTGCTATTACTTCATGTTAAGCTTTAAATCGCATTAATTACGAAATGTCTATGCTATTTTTATAACCTTCCAGTAATAATAATATTACGCTCTATAAGTGGTTTGTTTAAAAACAAAAAAAATTATTACAACAATATAAATTGAAGATTTCCCAAGCAAATTCTTGGAACAATGAACCAGTCGACGTTTCGTCAGTTCAGGCAAAAAAAAAACACATCTATGCAGACCAAATACAATACATCTCCCATCAACAGTATAAAAAGACGCATCAATTAAAGATAGTACCTCACTCCAAGACATCTGCACACATACTGAAGGAAAAGGGAGGCAACATAACAACAGCCGGGAAAGGTTATATTAAAAACAGCTTATCAGCATAAAATACTAATAGGCCAATTAAATAAATCAAATAATTAGGGATTGATAAATTATTTGACACTTCTATAATTTTGTTTTAATTGAAAACTAGTTTCGAATGTTATACATTCATCTTCAGTTCAAGATTTAAGTGAATTATATCAAACTGAAAAGTATGTACTGGTTCGTTCTCGAACTGAACTAGCTAGAAGTGGGAAATAATTTATGAATCCCTAATTTGATTGATCCTTCTATACCATCATGCGGATGTCAACCAAATCAAATAATAAAAATAAATAAGAAACACAGAACAAAAAGGAAGAGAAAAACTTAAAGTGCATTTTCTCTGTTATGCAGAAACTCGTCATCTACTCTTCCGCTATATACGCTATAATTTTCAGCGAATGTTACGTTTAGTGCAGAAACCCGACAAGTGACATCACATTGTTGGTGTTTTTCTTTGTTTCAGACACTTGAGGGGCTTTCTGAAATAAGCAAATTCAATTACAGTCTACAAATATTTCAATGTGCCTACAGATTAATATAACTCTAAAGAATTAATGGGAAATGAATAGTTGCTCTGCATTAGCAACATCATTAAATCATTTAATTTTAAACGCTCCTCCTTTTCAAAATATCTGATGTGTACAACACGTCTTATTTATTAAAATATTAAACTATTAAATTGGTGGCTCAAAAAGTGATCCTGAATTTGGTTACTAGTTTCCGAAGATTGCTGTAAAAACGACACTCGGCGCTTCTGGAGGTTTCAAATTATAAGTCGTTTTCTTTTAGTAGGTAACTAGTTCCCAAGAGATTTCTTCGTGTTCCGTGACAACATTAGAACTGTCAATATCTCTAGCCAAAGCATTTCCAAATCATTGGAAATCGACGGTTTCGACATTTTAAGCGGAAGAAACCGCTTAACTTATATCTTATTCTCCTGCTGCAGACTTGTTCCTATCACAAATGGGGAGGAAAACAATTATTTTACACTCAATTTTAACACTTAAAACAAGTAATAAAAATGTTTAATTAGAGTGAAACAAAAATCGCGATTGTAGCCTTTATTACCGAATCATATGATCTCTGCATTTAATTTAAATATAATTTTTGAAGTAAGTTTATTATGACCTTCAAGTAAAGTACCCTTTTCGGCTCACCAATTTTAACCAAAATCTATTATATTATTTATATTGATATAAAAGTCTTCTTTATGAAACGTGAGATGTTTTATATTATATTTTAATGTAATTTTTTATGAAAATCAATTATGACCTTCAAGTACAGTACTACTTCCGGTGATCATTCAGTGACGAAAAAGGGAGGTTCACAACTAGATTATATAATAATCCTAAATACAAAATTTTAACTTTCTACGGCTAACCATTTTTGAGTTATGCGAGATACGTACGAACGTCCGTACAGACGTCACGACAAAACTAGTCAAAATGGATTCAGAGATGGCCAAATAGATATTTCCGTTAAAATCTGGAAACCGAAAATTTTCGCGATTACAGTACTTTGTTTACTTCATACAAGGAAGTAAAAAATAAAGAAAATTGTAAGTTATTCATATAAATAATTTTGTAATATATTTTATAATATCAGTATTGTAAATTTTAACTATACTGTATAAATTTACCAATAATAATAATTATTATTATTATACAGCCTAAAAAATGAGTCCATCGTTCCATTCTATCAGTTTTCCTCAGTTACGTTCGTTTGGGGTGATTGGATTTTAGCGTGGTGAGATGGAGTTTAGGCCTCATGGAGTTCCAACCGCTCCTTTAAAAGCACACTGGATTTCACACGCGCAATCGTTCCACGTTCCATTTGGCCTGGAGCGGTTAGAGTATAGTGGCAATGGTCCCCTTGAGATGACGCCATTTTGTACAATTGCTAATTACTGTACCAAATATTTCTCTTTCAGTCTATTCTTTTAGGGCTTGGTACTCTCAGTTTAGGGCTTGGTACTCTCAGTTTTTAGTTGAGTCAACATTTTGCGAGCTTTTTGTTTATGTAAAACTGTTTATTAACTCTATAAACTTCAAAATTTCTTTTAAAAGTATTCAAGCACTTTTTTTTTTACACAAACTATGGTTCAGAGGTCAACTGTTGAACGTTATGCCTTGCCCGAAGCCTCTTTAGTTAGCTCGTTTCGTTTCGAGAAAGATGGCTACACGCTGTTCGCTGTCATAGAGCTGACAAGGTCAAGCTGAAGCCATTATGAATGCAACAACTCATTATTAATACTGCAGCTAATAATACCCTCTTCCAAACAGCATATTGCACCGCCATCTTCATTCAATCTATCCTTTGCTATTCAATCTATCCTAACAAATCTCGTACCATCTGTCTTTCTCTATTCAATCTATCCTTTGCTATTCAATCTATCCTAACAAATCTCGTATAGGTTAATTAAACATTTATTTTTTTGAGAATAATATCTTCCAATATCCAGGCATTATCAAGAAGAAATCAGATTTCCAAGTAGTTTCAGCTGGAAATAAGTAATGCTTAAAACAAGTTATACGTTACTCTCCTTGATTTTCTTCTGCCTAAGAAATATATTTTTTTTCAGTATTTAAAGTAAAGACAAATTGCCTGGATGGAGAACAATTCGGAAAAAAATTAAAAGAAATCAAGGTTCATGTGGAAAATAAAGAAATACGGAAGGGTATTGCATGGTCGAAAGGAAGGAAGCTAAGGCACGCAGAAATGATGAGAAGATACTCGGAGAAAAGAAAAGCAAAAATGAAAACGGAAAAGTAATGATATTCTCGTGATCTTGAAAGGCCGTTAAGTGAATGAAAAAGAAAGACAAATTTCGCTTCCTGTGCGATTTGGGGCTAACATTCAGGAAATAAAGGTAGATTGGTTGGGAACTGTTCTGCCTCGTTGGATGCATTGCAAGAGGGAATGAGGAGTAGGATATTATTTTGGGATTTCAGGAATTAGGAGTCAGTTTCTAATAATGGGGCTCACTATTTGTTTTGTGCCAGTCCAGTCAGTTAGTTGCCCTCAGGCTAGTCTAAGGCTGTTTATATCTGTTGGCCAACTCTGTGGCCGCTCTGGCGGGGCCAGAATCCTCAATAGTGGGTTTGGAGGCTATCAAAAATTTTGATATGCCTCCGTTTGATAAAGTTAATTACTGTCGGTAATTGGAGGATCGTATGGATTAAGTCTGTTTTTGTCTTCTGTAAGATGGTGTGTATCAGTATGCTGTTCTGCAACTGGTGGAATTTTGTAGGCGTTTTATAAGATAATTTGTTTTGATTTTTTTTTCCCATTGCCCCTTAAGAACATTTAATAGCTGTTAGTCAATTAACATCTTCTTTTTGATGATTTTCCTGTAACTGTAACAGTGTTACATTCTAAGGGATATATGATGTTTGAACTAAAGTATACAAGTATATAAGTAATATTTCAAAATTAAGTGAAATATACGAGAGAAAAAAATACTGTTAATTGTTAATTATTTTATCCTTTAACTTTGATCTACCTATTTTAAGTTTTGTTTTTTTCATTTTTTTATTCAACTTTAAGGCAATGCAAAACCTAAAGACATTGATGAATTCAAATAATATTTTAACCGTATTTTTTTGTGATTCTAATACATAACAATTTGAGTTGACATTCGCATGATGGTATAGAAGGATCAATCTAATTAGGGATTGATAAATTATTTTCCAGTTCTTTAATTTTTTTTTTAATGCTCTAGTATATATTAATAGCTCATGCTGTGGTGTTTCTGTCATCTCTAGTGTAACAAGAGTTGCAACATTAGAAAATATTATTTCTGCTGCATAATCCTTCCTTACCTGGTCTATCTTTCTAGTTTTTGGAACCTAGATTGGCTTTTACTTATTTATTATATGTTACATGTGACAATGTAATGTATTAAGTTTTTTATGAAATAAAGGTTGATTTATTGACAATATAAAATAATATAGATAAATAGACTAATAGATTGAAAAATAAAACAAATAATGGATTATCCCGAAATAATGGGGCAATTCCTGATGTGAAAGCAATTTTAATAAATATTAATATTTAAAGGAAGAAATTGACTTCACATCCATAATAAAATTTAAAATTATTTATCCTGTGTTTTCCTCGTATTTTCTGAATCTTCCTTCCTCCATTTTCTCAGCAATTCCTTGCAAATGGAAAAAATGTATATATAAATATTTCTTGAAGTCATATCGCAAGCTCTGCATGTTTCTTGTCTTAGTACCTATATTAGTACAAGTGGCAAATAATTTATCAATCCCTAATAATAATTTGAGCTATTATGTTAGATTCGGATAGCGAAAAGTTGAAAAATATTCAAAATTGTTATAAAAATTTGAATTTTTGCAAATTTCTCTGGAGAGACCGGATGATATGAATCGATACTTTATATATATATATATATATATATATATATATATATATATATATATATATATATATATATATCTGTACCTCAGAGCTGTCCACTTTTTCTTGAAAATTAGTTCTGTTTTATATTTCTGTAATTTTACATTGTCTTTTCCCTGATATAAAATCCAAAACTGTATTGTGCTCTAAATAATAAAGTTTTCTCAAAACAAATTTATAAGAAATTATCAGCTGTTTTCAAGGACTCATATTTTGTCTTCTACTGCACAATATTGTAAATGGGTCAATCGGCATTTCACCTGAGGTACAATAGATATATATATCCGGAGAGAAACTAAGATAGAAAAGAGACTAGTCGAGGCAACTAAAGACCTATAAAGCCAAGAGAAGAAAATGATCATAAGCCTATTTATAAAATAGGACAATTGAATAATACAATTGCGCAGCGCAACCATTTATCTTTCTCTTAATCAACATTTCCCATTTAGTCCGAACCGGCTCTATTTATCAACATTCTCTTCCTTTAAAGGTACCCTAGCATTGCCATTAATATCTCCGGCTGTGAAGTGGGCTGGAAGTTGGTAACCGCTCCTTCCAGGTACTCTTTGTCGAGGTCGGCCTTGAACCGGATGAAGGAGGTAAAAAAAAATGAAGAAACTAGTTCATTGGAGAAGATAAGAACCAGTCAATTAAATGTCTACTTTCTCCTCCTCCTAAGTCCTCCGCTACATCCGCCTCGGGAGCAGAAACGAAAGTCTTACAGGTTCCGGTTGGTCAGAGTAATAATAAGAAAAAAAATCAAAATAAACATTTGCTGAACTCGCTTGGTTGAATATTGATGTACTTCATTTGGTTGGAGAACTCTCCTTCATTAATTTTTAATTTATTCCTCCCGAAAGCGAACTACTTGAACATAGACTTAGAACATGTTTATCTTATTACTTTCCTCCCTACAGGAAGTTCTATATAGTGGCGTAGCCAGGATTTCGTTTCCAAGGGAGCAGGGAAGTGAGGTCCATCCGAGGGTGTACCGATGGATAATATTTCTCTTTCCATATAATATTTTCTAGTATATTATTAATGGAATAACATTCAAATAGGTTTATACAATTTCTGTTCACAGATCAGAATAAGCAAAAGTATTATGTATTTTCGGTGGGGGACGAAAGAATCCCTAAAAACTCGGAGAGACAGACCGAGGCATAGGTGGAGAGATTGCCTTAAGCCTTGTTTACACAGTGACAGTTCTCTGTCGTGGTAGTACTGTCCCGACAGTAAGGTGGCGTGGCAGTGCGGCATTGTCCTTCTCTGGGTGCTGACAATAAACCTTTGTGACAGTTGGCAAAAGGACGGATATTGAACAGCTGTGATCTTTTATAACACCAGTTACTTTTCAGTAACTGCAGTGATCGTTAGTAACTGTTAATATGAGATTCGGTGATCATATCGACGTCGTTTTTTAAAAAAGGCGCAAGCGCCATTTAGCAAATTTTACAGGAAACATATGAAACGATTTTTCCACAAATAACAATATATATATATATATATATATATATATATATATATATATATATATATATATATATATATATATATAATTTTTTTAAATTTTATTCTGTATTGTATAGATTAGGAGTTTATTAACCTGGCAACACTTTTATAATAACAATATATTTTTAAAGGATTCTAGCACTGGTTAAGGCCAGAGTGACGACTGAGAGTCGTTATTATTTGGTGCTTGCGTCATCAATATTAGATTTTTAGATTATTTCCAATTTTTTTTCTCGATATATCGTGAGCGGTAATCGATAGAGATGGTGTTTACGTCCCGAAACTCTTGTACCTAAATTTCAAATTTTTGGCACTTAAATATTTTTCAAAAAACGACGTCGTAATGTTTATACATAAATATAAATAACCATATGTCAGAAAAATGAATTGTAACATGAAAGATGTGCCCGATCGTTTTTAATATCGAAACCTATTCTACTTGAAGATGATGCACTGAAGGACAGACATTAAAATTTTGTGATCCAACCGACAAATGTTGGTGTTCAAAAATAAATTGTAGGAAAGTCTAAAAATTCTATACATGTTTCTTGTTTTATTATTTATAAATAAATTAAATGTTTCAATAACCTATTCATATAGTGTATTTGGTAACGATCAATGTAGTTGCAGAAAAGTAACTGGTTTATTTATTCTATAAAAGAAACAACAGCTGACTGAACAGTAGAAATTGTAGGTCACCAAAAAAAAAAAAAAAATTATATATTATATAAAAGAGCAAAAATATTTCTCAGGTGTTGTTGTTATCTCCCATTGCCTTCAGTATGTGACTGGATGTCTTGGAGGGAGGTACTGTCTCTAGTTGATACGTTTTTTTTAGATGTTGATGTGAGATGTGCTGTATTTGGTCTGACAGCGTCTGCCCTACAGTTTAAAAGGTGGTAGTTACCCGTTCAATGAACAACTATTGTTGATTGAACCTTCAAGTTCGCTACGCGTTTATATTATAATTATATATATTTTAATCGAACTTTCTAGAATCCATTGAGATAGATCTAGAAGAACCACCTTGTTTTTCTCAATCAGAACATCGTTGTAATAAATCTGCTTTATAGTTTAAAATGAATTTATATTTAATATAATTGTGCCTAGTTTTTAGTTAACTCTGGAATGAAAGACTAGTATATTCTTCACCTGACTTTGGATCCAGGTTAAAGAATATATTTGCCATAAAACGAGCCGATAAGAAATTACCTGAAGTGATAAGAGAAAAGAGATAAGGTGAAGCCAGAGATAAGAGTTGTACAGCCTGCTCGCTATTGTAGCCTGTTATATTTTCTGCTTTAAAAAGAAATCCTATTGACTATATTTGAGAAATAATTTTCATTACATTAAATCACCAGCGTATTAATACGTATTATTATAATTTATCAATACGTGTCTGAGATGAATCAGTATGCAGGATTTAAATTTTAAATGGTTATCTAGACATGAAATTACAAAAATGATTAATTTTCAAATGTAATTGGCACGAATATTCCGTATAAAAAACCTAAAAAACGAAAAGTTTTTTTAGTGATAAATTCTAGTCCTGAGGAAGTAGTTTTAGTCTGAGGACATTCATAGTTATTATCAAAATGAAATAATTTTGTATCTGATTGGAACGAAATATAATATAAAACAAAAAAAAAAAAGATACGATGCTATGAATGTACCTTTTTAATTAGACTTTTAAATTATATTAAATTCGTCGATTATCGAGCTCAACATCTTCCTGCGTCCATTTTGTTCGCAGCGGAATTCTTCGCGAGGGTTAATCCGTCAAAATTATCTAGTCATAATTTAAAAATATATATTAATAATTTCTTCCATTAAGAGTAGCTGACCCTGAACCACCTGAAAGATCTCTGAATACCTTTTAGCCTTTAATTTATTTTTTTGTCGCACGAGTCGATATAATTCGCTATCTTTTTATCCATTATACTTAAACGTACAACTAAGTAGAAGAAGAATTAAAAATTTAATACCATGATCTCTTCATGATTCAAAAGTTTAGCTGGAACGCAGCTATCATTGGTCCCGTATTATGGATTTCCTTATCAATACTTTTGTGTATTGATTATGTTTTCTTAAATACTGATCTACTTCAGTCCTTAATTTACAGCCCTGGTGAGGCGAGATATAATTTGACGAAATCAGTAAGGTAGTTCAGTTTCTACCCGAAAACAGCTGTTTAATTTCTATAAACCAGCTGTTATATTATATAATATCAGCTGTTCCGGCAGTGTTTCGCTAGTGCTAGATTTGAGTATATATGTTTATATACACAGTCGAGCCTCGGTATATCCAACTATATATTGAAAATCTCCATACATTGAACTTTTTTCAGGAACCTTGAATTTTCATTAGAAAAAAAATATTCTGTATATCGAATAAAATTTCTATATATCGAAAAAAAAAATCCCAATTAAAAAAATATAAAATGTGATTGTCATCAAAAAGAGTCCTTAGTTTACGTACATACGAATGGTTAATGATTAAATAAGAAAAAAAACTATTCCACTGGTTTGCAAAGCAATGGAAAATCAGGGAAGATCTTGTTTCAGAAGAAGCACAGGAGTACCTAAATTCTCTGAATCTCTTTCCTAACGAAGAGAGAAATTTTCATTTTAAATTCAGTTTAACTTTGCCTTTCTTGCTGTGAACATTGCTCTTAAGCATGACTTCTGTGATGAATTATACATAAAAAGACATTAAAAACTGTTTTGCGCGAAAACAAAAATAAATTAATTTTTATGTTTGCTTATTTTTAATACGTATATGTTATTAAATTATAAATGCCCATTTTAAAAAAATCTGCAATCATAAATGTAATTAGTTGACGTCCGCATGATGGTCTAGAATGATCAATAAATTAAGGATTAATAAATTATTTGCCACTTCTATAATTTATCAATCCCTAATAAATGTAATTTGTACAATTTTTCAAATAAGTGACATGGATTGTTCAGTTTGGATATTCTTTGACACTAAAAATTGCCTTTGATAATTCTTTAACTCTAATGAATAGCTGTGATTGTTTTTAGCCTGAAAAGTGTGAAAAATTGAAATCTTTCTATATATCGATATTTCCATTTATCGATTTTCTTTTTAAGGAACCTTCATGTTAAATATATAGAGATTCAAATGTATATATATATATATATATATATATATATATATATATATATATATATATATATATATATATATATATATATATATAATGAATACAATCGAAAGTTTTTTATTTTTTGTTGTATGTAGTTAAAATTAGATATTTACAGAAACATTATTATTTTTATGTTTTGGATCACATAAATTGTAATTACTATTTTACTCAATTTTTTACTTCTTTGCAATGCTCTTGTATAAAAAATGTTTTTGGTTATTCCATTTGGTCTAGATAATAAACAAATCCCTTGGCATGCAACGGTACAACTGCCAATGAGAAAAACATAGATTCTCCAAATTCAATCCATATACTTACTTGCAATGATTGAACTTTATTAACGATGCAATTAATGTATTTATTTCAAGCACTTCTGAATAAGTTATATTTCGAGTTTTGTCTCCCGTTGGTATCGAAGTGATTTAATTGTTAGTATTTCCAGTTCTGGAAAACCCTACATACGATTGGCCTTAGAAAGTAACATTCCGTACGGTGATCTACTCCAACGTATTTGTATGTTTGGTCTTGTAATTATTGCAACAAATTTTATTGTTTATTTTACGACAATAAAATATCATGTTTTCACACTCCTTTTTTTCCCTTATCATCCGATTTTATTCACGAAACATCAATTATAGCCAATAATTTCTCGCTTATTAAAAAGTTTTCTTTTTGTTTCTTTGTTGTCCATTTGCTTCCATAGCAGTTGTCATGGCTACGACGCGTAGGCAAGTTGGACACTTTTTCTCTTAACAATTTATTAATCATTATTTTAATAGCATTTTGTTGAAAAATTGGTAGATTTTATTATTACTAAACCTTCCGGGGACCATGAAGATGATCTAGTTAAAATTTGATGTATATTGGGTTCAGTAGTTTTCGCGGTTAACGGTTACAATCGAAAAATGGGCTGTCCTTTTATATAATGGTGTGATGATAAAGTACAAGAAGTAGATGAACGAAGAAGCTCGAGGAGGGGTACAGATGGCGGTAGGTGGTAGAGTGATCCAGCGGGGCCATCGACCTTGCCAACAATAGCGAGCCCCCCCTCCTCTTGGTCCCCCCCACCACTCTACTCTGCACTGCCTCTATCTATGTTCGGTCTCTCTTACTATTGTACTGTAAACTATACTACAATATACTTGATATTATAGTATGTATCTTTCTTGTTATATAGGTATTTTATATTATTATTTATTCAAGATCGGGGGACGGTGTCACAGAAATCGATTATGTAAGTTTTTCGATGGTTACATGGATCTAGTTGCATTAATATTTACAATTAAAGAGAAATATTAAATAATGGTTTATCAAACTTCCTAAATTTTAATTGGTGAATTGAAAAATATTACTGTTTGTCGAAGAACCGATACAAAGACTCGTTGGGGATTTGTTTATCTCTTGAGCGAATGCTCGATAGCTGTCATGTAACTACAGTCTATCTTACGTCATAAAGGTGCGTTCACACCTGCCAAACTATGGTAGGTCACTAGACAGACCATACGCCAAAGGTGTAAAAGAGGTTTACACAACCTTAGCAATCTAACCTATCTACACGCTACTGTTTCTGCTATTCGAACTTTTGTAATTTAAAATAAACTAATTTTATTTTTAAAATAAATAATTAAAAATATAAAATAAAAATATTTGCTATGTGGCGCTTTCCGCAAGAACCTGATCGGACACAAACGAAGACAAGCCAAGCAGAACTTTCCCGTTAAAACGTTTGATTTGCCGAGGTTCTTTAAAATCGTCACCACAATCGGTTTTAACGTTTAACAAAGATTTAACGTAGTGTATCGAAGAATGTAAACAAACCTTTAGATAGCATGTGTATGCATGCCAATGGTTGCAAACGATTAAAAATCGAAAAGGTAAATAATCGATTTCTCTGGCGTCAACATCGAGGTATGGATAAAACATACAGACTGGACATATGGAGATTTTACGCTCCAATCATTTAGCTATTTTGGATTGTAATACACAAGAGTAAAAAAACAAAATGGCTTCCCTTTATTATTTTTTATGTTTCCGTTCTACTAATTAAAGCCACAACCATGGCAAAACTACTTATTTTAACTCATGTCGAATGAAAAACCTTTTTAAAAATCAAGAAGTCTATTCGAGATAATTACCTATTTAGATATCAGTTTATGTTATTACAAAAAACTACACATAAAAGATCAAATACCTATATATCTGAGTATAAGATACCGTCGGTCCCATGTTAAATTTAACGATGTGATTAATTCGATTTTTTGTTTTGTTATCGATAGTATTTCGGTGGATAGAGCCTAGAGTAAAGTTACAAATCTGTAATGGCATTAGAAAGTGCCGAAATTGCAGTTGCAATTTTACGAAAAACGTCTGAAAGCCCGAAGCTTCCATGTTAAAATAACGAATATGCGTGTTATTATAACGGTAAAAGAATAATTTAACATGAAACTAGGAGATAAAAGAAATAAAACACCAAAAAAATAAAATTAAATATTAAACGGGATATGAGAGGTGTGGCTGCCGCCGTACCGCGCATTAAAGTCTCCAATAGGGCCGGCGCACAACTCGCCTCGTTTGGTCGGACCCTTCCAGTTTCACTTTCTTCGTTTTCACTCCAAACTGCTTTCTCTTCATCTTGTGGGTCAAGGGTCTGCCTCTGCCGAATCCTCATCGACCGGATCCTCTGGGTGCCGCCGGCCTCTCACCAAGGCCGCGTTTATTACATCTTAGAGAGATTTCTCGAATTCGCGTTGATAAGTGAAAATTTTAATCGATGACGATTTTATATTTCATTTTGATAATAACTGCTTAAGTGTTGCCTGTGTTTTACCTTGATGACTCCGGGAAGGGATCAGAGCTCTCACCTGACCTTCGGGATTTCCAGGTGCCCCTCTCCCATTGAAACTTTACGAAAATCTTCAAGAAAACTCATATTTATTCCTCACCGTACTCTAACCCCCATCATTATCGCTATGAATGGGTTCCGACCTCGGTATAAGAGGTCAAGATCATTTAATCGGTTTTTAAGATCCGAGAGAGGAATCAAGAGAGGAATCAAGATCCGAGAGAGGAATCAAGAGAGGAATCAAGATCCGAGAGAGGAAGCAAGAGAGGAGGATACTCTTCTGAACATGGCGGCATCTTGTGTATACAAATTAATTTAATTATTCAGTTGACATCCGCATGATGGTATAGAAGGATCGATTTAATTAGGGATTGATAAATTAAATAAAAATAGAAGTGGCAAATAATTTATCAATCTCTATTTATTTATTATCACCTCTAAAGATGATATTTAGCAAAGCAAGTGTAATCGCTTGATGTATTTAATGATGATAATAATAAAAGACTTGGCTAACTGGAATATTCGCTGCCGATTCGACCAATCGCCGCCTTCCACCAACACAATCCTCCCAGTTACGGCTCTTTCCACTTCCAGGATATGTATTCGTTAGTTCAGCCATAATTAACTTTTCTTATTAAGTTATTCAGCAGCACAACTGTACAAACAAATGCTAGCACAGCATAGCATAGCAGTGCTATTACTTCAGAAACTGGGTACATGTTCAGGCAGTTCCGCGATTCGTGGTCTCCTAAATTTTCCAGTGGACTCATTCTTTTTCGGCCCAAATATTCTACGTAATACTTTATTCTCTAAGACCTTTTACAGTTTGCGGCCAAGTTTCGCACCACAGTAGGAAGGATAATAGCTTAATAATTCTAACTTTGAGGTTTCTAAAAATATGGGCGAACTGAGTACGAAGTCCCAAGTTATTATACGCAGGTATTTAAAACAGATGATATCGTCGTTGCCATGGTGAACTTACGAATGTGAAAATCACTTTTCAGGAGAGGAAATAAGGGCCGATTTCGATTATTTAAATTTTATTTGTTGTTATTGTATTTCTTCTATCAGATAGATAGATAGATAGATACGTTTATTTAAAAAATATTTACATTTATGTTTTTTTATGTATAACGCATATTAGACAATGAACAATGTTCGTCTGTTGAGGTTTCTAATAAATATATTATATTAATCTGATTACATATAAATACAATAATATAACATTATTATTAATATTATTACTTCAATAGAAAAAGTTCTTCATTTTTCATTATTATTCACTAAAATACAATCTTTTGAATAGAAAAAAAAAAAAAAAAATCACATAGTTTTATGTGTAATTATTGTTTTAACTTTATAATAATACGCTTGTTAGTTACTTCAACATGGAAGCTTCAGACTTTCAGACATTTTTCGTTAATATGCAACTGCTTTACTGTAATGCAATTTCATTACTTTCTAATGTCGTAACAGATTCGTAACTTTACTACAGGCTATATCAATAGAAATACTATCGAAAAATAACAAAAACAAAAAATCGAATTTTTCACATTCGTAAGTTTAATAAATACTTAATAAACAGTAACGGATTTCATTGATATATGTAAAATATTTCAAATGTATATAAATTACGCTTGTATTAGGACAAATTATATTTCGAATAAATTTTATAATATTGGATAACATTTATTATTTTAATTCATTTGTTTTTTTCGATAGTT
Source organism: Rhaphigaster nebulosa (assembly GCA_948150685.1). Taxonomy (NCBI): domain Eukaryota; kingdom Metazoa; phylum Arthropoda; class Insecta; order Hemiptera; family Pentatomidae; genus Rhaphigaster; species Rhaphigaster nebulosa. The sequence continues at coordinate 1,335,884 of OX411312.1, read as the reverse complement.
TTTAAATTTTTCCCTAGCTTCAATTTCAAGTATATTTTTATAACCAAGTGCAATGATATTAGTTTATTTTTGTATAATTGGTTTCTAGCATATATTTTTTTTATATAAATATTGAAAAAAATAAATAAGGTGGTAAAATCGTATTTAGTTGATAATTTCAAGAACGAAAAAAAGAAGTACATATCTTTATCTATCATGGAACTTTTACAACTAAAGGTCACTGATAAATACCTGCGGTTAACCGACCTATGCTTCTTAGAATAATATCTAACCGGTCATAATATTCTGCAATACAATAATCCGATTGTGTAATATATCGAAACCAGATTATATCAAATATATAATATATACGTTGATAATATATATATATATATATATATATATATATATATATATATATATATATATATATATATATATATATATATATATATATAAAATATATATAGGTTTATAAACAATTTTTGCGAAGTCAATAAATATAAACAGAGTAACAAATCATTGGTTGTAAATATGTCTAATAAAGATAAATTACACCTATATAAGGAATTAGGGAAAATAATTCTATGAAGAAATTTTATTATTTTAAATTATCATTTTAATCCATCCCTTTTTTCGATATTTAAAAAAAAAAATGTATGTAGGAACTGAAAATAATTTGTTCTCTTGAGAATGAAAAATTCCTCGCAGCCGTTTGCCAAATTGGTCATGGATATAGCTTCCTCATATTTTTTATTGGCTACATAATTATCTATAGGCGTTTATGAAAAATATTAGGGTGTCTAGGAAAATACGTTTGAGCATGCGCTAGCAAAAGTAGTTGATAGAATTTTATTAAATGAGACCGCGTAGGTACCACTCCGCAAATCCCTGAATATTTCATAAAAATCGAATTAATGATTTTTGTTTTTGTTAATTTAAATTTATAGCCAGAATTATACATTATACCGACATCACCATTGCAATGTTATTTATATTAAATTTAATACCAAATTATATTTTAAGGAATATGTAAGGAATATATATATATATATTTATATATTTGGTTCCCACAGAACCAAACATTGAAACGTTCCGTTCTTGCCCGCTCTCTCATCCTCTGGAATTCCTTCCCTTCTAATATCCGTCATTCTTCTCATTCAAATCCCACCTTTTTCAACATCTCCTCACTTCGCAAAAATACGCTGTCAATTCATGAAATTTTATTTCAAGATCAATATCTTGATTAGTTGTAAATTATTATCATAAAAAGCTTTAACTCTGTGAATTATATTATTATTTTTATATAGTTGAATGAAATTCTGGTTAGAAGTGAGAATTTGTTGCTCTAAATCAGGATTGCTCTGCTCATATAATTTTTATGTTTTATTTTTTACGGTTTTTCTCTGTTTCTATTTTTTTTTTTCCTTTCTCTTTTCATTTTTTTTTTTGTCAGTAAAATTATGTTTATTATATTTTTTTACCAGAAGCATATTCTTTTTTTTTTTTTCGTTACTTATATGTTATAATTGAGATTATTGTAAATATTAATTGACTGTTATTAATGTAGTATTTGGCCATACATTTTTCCTTTTATCTTTTTTACTTGTACATACTTGTTATTCCTAAGGGAACTGGCCACAGAATAAAGTTTTTATTTCTATATATAAAACTATCGAAAGATAATTAGAATTATTTAATACAACTGTTTTCATTCCTCTTTGAGAAACCCGATTGAGATGAATGTGGTATATTGACCTTTATATCTTTTATAGCTCCGTGATAAATACCACGGGTATCTTTAACAATATAGCCTTTACAAAACAACGATAAGCGACAGAGGGACAAAAAACAAAAAATGTAAAGGTGTCTAGTTACCGAAGGGTTCCAATTTCCTTCACATTAAGTTACAAAACCCAACGTTCCTCTACGTAACTAAAAAATATATTGGCTGACACAAAAAAAAAAAAAAAAAAAAATGTTTGATTTTTGTATTTACTTTATTAATACCTGAAGCCGAGGAATTTGGATGTCAATCGATGAATGTTTTATTTGATATACCATTTGTGATCCTCGTCCAAAATTTTTATTTTTTTTATTTAGTTTAGTATGGCATGTTTTTATTTAGTTATCCATGTTTTTTTATATTCATTTTATTTTCCACAAAGAGGTCATTTTCTTCAAATCCGGCTTAAATTATTTCCTAATGTAGCTGAACATCACCGTGGATATACTGAATAAAAGGGTTTTCAAACAATACATTAGTTACAAACTAGGCAAAAAAAATAAATTCAATTTCAATCAACAACCTAGCTAACATTTTTTTATCAATCGAAAAATCCTTTATTTAGTTGATGTAATATGCGAGAAATAAAATTCATTCAAAATTTCATTTAAATAGTTGTAGATTTTATTTACCTGTAATAACCCTCCATCAGTGACCCCGTTAAAAGTAATTTCTCAATAATCAAGTATCTTTTTCATTTAATTTATTTTTTATATGTCTGTATTTTTATATTATTGGAAATATTTTAAATTGTCAATTATACGAAGAAAAATATTACCAATTTTATTTTTAATTAGAAAACATATTTGTATAAAATGATTATGGAGTAACTATGTGGGCCAATTTATCATAGACCTATAAATTATTCTAAGGGGACTTTAGTAATAAATAAATTTATTTTCATTTTATAATCGTCTCAAGGCTGAATACTTTGCTACGCCATAAATATTTTCTTCAAAACCAATTACAGTATTAGTTGTGATATTTCTTATTTTTTATTACCGATTAATCTCAATGATTCATTCATAAAATTGTTTTAAAAAGAACATGAATGATTTAAAAAAAAAAATAATAACAGACATAATATTACATTCCGTTAGAAGCAAAATAATTTTTCAAAGGGTATCTTATATTTTATCTTTTTTTTTTTTTAATTTCTAAGAAAAAAGGTAAATTTTAAGAAAAAAGAGAAATGATTTATTGAAAATCAGTGCTATAATACACAGCGTACTGATCAATCCATAGTGGATAATATATATGTGTGTGTGTGTGTGTGTGTGTGTGTGTGTGTGTGTGTGTGTGTGTGTGTGTGTGTGTGTGTGTGTGTGTGTGTGTGTATATATAAAAATGTAAAAAAAAAAAAAAAAGAAAGAAATGAAAAATTTGTGGATATATATATATCCACAAATTTTTCATTTCTTTCTTTTTTTCATTCATACACATAATTTATAGCATTTTCGTCTTTATTCGATTACACAACATTTTCTTCTTTCTTTTTTTTATCTTTTATTTTTTTTATCCATCCAACTACTTTCTAACCTATCCATAATTCTCTCTTCCAGTTAACAATCAACCCCTTCTTAATCCAGTATACAAACTCTAGATAATTGGAAAATTTATGAAACTAATCAAACATCAAAATTTGAACGCTAAATTTAAAATCGGTGAAGGGGAAGGATATTGTATTTAGCAAAAGGCAGTATAATGATAAAATGTGAGAGAATACAGAATAAATAATACAATATTGAAAAGGACAATATATTTTGTAATTTCATTATATTTCAATAATTGGGAATGCAAAATACATGATTTGGAATTTGGGGATGAACCAATTGGTTCAAATCGTTGTTTCTACGAAATAATAAACATCTTCGAAGTTTGAAGGGTTAAATTTTCCTTAGAAATACAAACAAAAAAAAAAAGAATTAGTCATGATAACATCCCAAAGTAGTCGGAGAAACAATATTGTCATCAATTAATCGAGGATAATATTTCTGTGGTGCTAATGAGACGCATATTAAACAAGTCCTTATCAATGATGCACACATACTCATGGTTTGTGGTTGCATCAGGTTATGTTGCACGAGGCTGCCTGCATTGCAACAACTCCTGTGGGAATATCCCTCAGTCCTGGAACCCAGCCAAGGCCTAATTGGTCGTCTTCCTCGACGTCCTACATCTTTTCCCGATGACGTCCATGCCACGTCAGTGGGTGCCAATCGCCTCCGACGTCTTCGTCGAGTACTGCTGTCAATAATAGGGACAGTTCTTCTCGTGTTTGTTCTGGAAGGTTCGCCCGATTGCACAACAGAGAAGGAGGACCACATCCTTTCGTAATCCTTGGCCCAACTGCTCCTACTTTCCTCAGCTGGCCTTCTTATTCCTCTTCTAGATATCTTAACAAACCTCTTGAGGGCTTTGTCTTTGTTTAGAATCCTTTCAATTAATTTATCATTTATCTCGAGTGATATATAAGCTCACTTATCGATTCTCAATTATTTTATTGAATTTTTTTTTTCTCTCTTACAATTTTAATTTGTAGGTGCCAAAAGTAAGTGGACAATCAGCAAATGAGCTAATAATATAGAAAGCAATAGCATGTGAGTGCCCAGCAGTACCTCTTGTTTGGCTTGATTCAGGAGATCTCTCATCCAGCACCTTTTTAGACTCCTCCTCGTAGTCATGGACATGTCGGCTGTAGTCGTATCTCTAATCAGTATGTCGATATGTCTGTGTAAGTTATTATAAAATCGTATATAAAGAGTCCTTATTTGTTCGTCGACAGTTGCTAGGTGTAAGTCAGTATGTAGGGTTTTGTTTATCTCGTACCAAGGTGCATTTGTAATGAGTCGTAATATTTTGGACTAGAATGTTTCGAATTTTTGTAAATGTGTCTTTATGGCTATAGCGAATATCTGTGATGATTATGTCCATATGGATTTAAGTAAGTATGTTTATGTATTTAGTTTCTGTCTCGGTTTCATTTTTGAAGATTTAGAAATAAGTGAGTAAAGTAGTTTGGTTCGTTCGTTACGGATTTCTCATTTCATTATTTCATATTACAGGTATTAATGACTACCTGTCGAAGACAAGTCCAAGATTGAATTTAAATTTTATTTAATGAGATTACATTTAATTCTGCATCTTCTAATTATTTTTTTTTTCCTCTGCCTCCTAAAGAAGCCCATTTCGGACATAATGTACTACCACATCCGTTTATTCTTTCTTTTGCTTTATCGCTACCGAGGATAGGGAAGCTTTGTATTAATGCAGGAAGTGAAATAATTTTATCTGCAAAGGATCTGAAATTTCCACTCGTCTTTTACGTTTTAGATGTCTGCCTGTAATGAAATCCATGTTACGGGCATAGCAGCTACTACCATGTAGATAATGCGCAGACGTATTTTTCTTGACACGCCTATCTTACGGAAGCCGAAAACGGCTCAATTTTTGTTCGCTACAAAAAGCCGATATTTTAACAATCTCAAAGTTCATACCCGTTGTAACTAGTTGGCCCCGAAAGCCTATTAGGAATCGCGTAAGGGAGGGTGGGTTACGTAAGAGGGGAGGAGGAAGAGAAAATTTATACGTATATTGTAACGTTCTAAAAATGATACTCTAGCTTTGGCTAGGATAGAGGTCCTTCGAGAGGTCCTTATTTCAAAAATAATCGGTTTTAACATTGATACAGGTTTCGGTAGATCCTGGTTATTAAATCGGAACGGACTATATTAGTCAGTAGAGAGAAATCATATTAAACACTATTTTAATACTTTTTGGTTAAATTTCAATAGTAAACAACTTCTTCCCGTATAAGAGAAAATTAATTCAAAGTTGGAGGAAAGTTGAGGATTATTGTAAAATGGCACAGTATCAATTTGATCGAATTGCAGATATATATCATAATCATTCGAAACATTTTTCCTTATACATATGTTTTTTTTTTTTACTTTATTCTTTCTTATGTAGCCAATAGAAATGGTGTGGAATCTTTAATGACCAAATCAGCAGATTTTTTATCCTGTTTTTATACACCTCGTTTCCTTCGGATTTCTCTTTAATCTGTTTAGTCTTATTAAAAAATTATTCATTTCATTTTCATTGTCTTGTTAATGAATTTAAGGAAAGTTGATCAAAAAAACTGCTCCTTTGAATATAATTCACTCGAATGATCTTGTTTCTTTACCTTCTGTAATTGGCAGCCTCATTTTCTACTTAATTAGGCGGATGAACAGTTTTTTTTTTTTTGTAGAAGTTTTAGAATTCTTGATTTATTATTTACCCTACTTCGACAGATTGTAACTAAAGTAGCATTATTTTTAACTGATACAGTTAACAATACCACCTGACTTTGTATGTGCATCACCATCGAACTCGAAAAAGTTGCCATAATCACCATTTCTAAATAATACCGTCAGGATATCATGAGAAGTTTCACAGATTTTACAATTCGTAAAAACATTAATTTTCATTTTGTTATAATTTTCTAGTCATCAACCGATGTTTGGTAGCTACATAAATGCGATACAACTTCAGTTGATAAATTATAAATAAATACTGAAAAGAGATTCCTTAACAAGGACCGGTTTTGCTTTTACTCCGGTATCAATTTATTAGATTTGTTTTGGAATTCACGGATAAGTTTTAAAAATATTTGGTAATGTTCGAAACGTTATGCGTTTTGGTTTATTATATTCAATAATGAACTTTTGTAATCACAATCTCTTCTCTCTCCCCCCCTCTCAAAATTTAAGTTTTTAAGTTTCAAGATACGTATAATTCATTCATTTTTTTTCATTTGGCACCAAAGTCTCTGTTTAGGTATCTCGCACAACTAAAAAACGGTTAGCCGTAGAAAGTTGTAATTTTGTATATAGGATTACTTTATAATCTAGTTGTGAACCTCCCTTTTTGGTCATTGTATGATTACCGGAAGTGGTACTTCGCTTGAGGGTCATTACGGATTTCCATCAAAAATTATATTTAAATATAATGCAAAACTTCTCAAATTTGATATACAAGACCTATATATTAATATAAATAATATAATAAATTTTGATCAAAATTGGCAAACCGGAAGTGGTACTTTACTTGAAGGTCATATTAGACTTTCATCAAAAAATATATTAAAATGTAACGTAAAACATCTCAAATTTGGTAAATTTTACTTTTATATCGATATGAATGTATTTACTATATTTTGGTTAAAATTGGTGAGCCGAAAAGGGTACTTTACTTGAAGGTCATAATACGCTTAAATCAAAAATTATATTTAAATTAAATACATAAATCATATGTTTCGGTAATAAAGGCTACAATCGCAATTTGGTTTCCAATCCAATTAAACATTTTCATTACTTGTTTTAAGTGTTAAAATTGAGTGTAAAATACTGGTTTTCCTTCCCATTTGTGTGTGTCTGTGTGTCAATAGGTGGATGTCGCTACGGCGAGTGTCGTTTTTGAGATACTGCAATCTTCGGAAACTAGTAACCAAATGCAGGATTATTTTTGAGCCACCGATTTATAGTTTAATAGGCGTACAAGGAAGTCATGTGTTGTCCACATCCAATATTTTTTTAATAGTTTTTTCTCATTTCTTTCCTTTAGGGGAGTATTTCGTAAAAATTAATGCGTATAAACCTTTCGGTAGAAATTGCCTAAACGATAGCGAAAACCGCACCAAAGTCGACAGGCTTCTTTTCGAGTTTTGCGAACATATGCAGGCTGAATATATATATATATATATATATATATATATATATATATATATATATATATATATATATATATATATATATATATATTAAAAATCAGAGTGTAATAATTTGTATAATTTTTAGTTTTTATGACTAATGTGTTTTACCTCAGATTGTCGAGATAGCTTGGATCCAAAACACTGTTTCTAAGCTGAGTTATATCTTCTTTTTTTTTTCCTCTGTGGTAATGATACCTCTTTGTCTTATGTAAAACAGCTGCCATGATTTCCAAACGATGACGGCTGTAGAAGCGTTAGTCATCGGAACTGCGGCGTTGAACTTTTACTAGACTAATCAAGTCAGCTGTTAGCTCTCGAGGGCAGTTTGTATTTATTAACTTTTAAAAGCACTATTTTCTGAAGGCCTTGTTGCAGTCATTCAAGGACTGTACTGAAAGGTCGTCATTTTTTGCTCTTTTATTGCTAATATAAAACATTTTTTTTTTTTTATAAAATAATCGATTTTATAACTAGAGGTTATATCCTTACGATAATTCAAATCAAGGAGTGGTAACTGGAATTGTTGTAATTGATGCTGACAAAGAAGTATTTCTTTTGTAGCCATTATATATGAATGAATGAATGAATGAAAAAAGCGTTCATTCACAAAATAAAGGAGTAAAAAACATGAAGTTTAATTGTCTAATAATCTCGTGGAGTCTAAGCTCAATTTACTTAAAGCATAAACGTTATAAATAAGTAAATTTCCTTAATTAATTATAATATAATATCTCATGTGGACTGCCCATGGCTTCCTCGTACGCCTATTAAACTATAAATCGGTGCACATTATTACTCTATAATTCGAAATAGTAATATTTAAAACAACAAATACAAAATTAAATAATTTATTTATTTATTTTTCAAAGGCTTTGGTATAATTATTTTAAAATAGTTTATATTTTTCCTCCAACTTAATAAATATCCCAGATATGGGAGAATAAAACCTTTAATCGGCCACCATTTTGAAATCATCTTAGGATAGTCTGTGACTGGTACCGAATGCCAGTTGTCTCGTAGAAAAGCTGCGAATGGCGGACGAATTTTTTTATTTATTAGTTTTTTGCTTTCTACGTATAACTTAGATTAATTTTATTTTTCGATTACAAAGGTTCATTATTGAAAACAATAAAGCGAAATGGAGACATCATTAGGTTTGTCTATGTCACAATGTGTTTGATGTCTGTTATTTATTTTTTATTTTTTGCTGATCAGCTGCTTTAATATAACATTTCTGAGTTGTGTTAATGTTACCCAAGGTGAGTAAATGAGTAAAGGTGGGCTCACTTCGCAAGGGGCAATATGGCGGACGGTGCCAATTACGTCACGGGGCCTTGCTGTCCTTTGACTCCTTGCTCTATTGACTTCAGTTGTTTAGGTTTAGTCTTGTTGTTTTGTTTTTTTAATTGTTTTGCAGTATTTTCAGTTAGAATTACATTTCTAAATAAAAAAATTTTTATTTTGAAATGATTATTTAATTATTTCAACTGTCCTTTCTTATTTCGGTTGGACAATACGAAAAAATAAGGATGTTAAGTATGTTAAATCGAGTACCATTGCTACGGAGCAGCTATTGCTGTGCCAATGACGTCAGCGAAATATGTCGTGCGGGTTTGCAGACCCAAGTGAGCCCATCTTACCACCCTTTTCCTTCAGTATAAGTTTAATTTTCTTGAAGTGATTTATTATCAGTTGACGTCCGCATGATATCAATCCCTTATTTGATTGATTATCTCTGTTTGGTAAGTTTGTTTTATACTGCTGAGGTGAGATGTGCTGTCTGTGGTCTATATTTATTCGATCTTCTTTTTTTTTTGTCCTCATGATGCCTGAGTTGGCGAAACATTTAATGGATTGTTATTTACTTGTAATTCGGAGACTTCTTGCACATCTAACAAATACTTGATCTCATATTTACATCAATAGCATCTCAATGTTAATTGAAAATAAATTAGGCTCCTAACTACATGTGCTTTCTTCCTCATTTAAATAGTGCATTAAATAGATATATGTGCGATCCCTTAAGCCTCGTTTACACAGTGACAATTTTCTGTCGTGGTAGTACTATCACGACAGTGAAACAGTGTGGCAATACAACAATGTCTTTCTCTGCACGCTTACAATAAACCTTGTAGCATTCGGGAAAATGGCGGATGTTGAACAGCTGATTAAACACCTGCAATTTGTAGGTCACCATAAAAACTAATTTATATAGCTTTTATACATCCTCCAAGAATTAAATAACGAAACAAACGTTGAATACAATTAAAATGAAGTTCAAAAATAATCGAAACGTACAGTTGATAATTAGGTAAGGTTAGGTTGATAGGTAGATGAGGTAAAGGCAGTTCACTGTAAAGACTTATACATGTGGCAGTTAACAGATGAAACCTGATAGTGCCGCAGTACCTGTACCAGCACCACGACCTTAAATGCTGAAATGACGACAATTGTTCTACGATTTACATCGATGGCAGTACAGGCGACAGTTGTCATGGGTCTTTACGCTAGAAATTAAAAGTTCGGATGAAGTAATCAGCTTTTTCTATTACATGTCGATTTTGGTGAGTGCCGATGGCTTTTCCGCTTTGCGCTTTAATACAAAATTTCTAGCAGAAGGCGACTTTTCGCTTTTAAATTTCACAGATTTCACCAGAAAAGCTTCAGTAAATTATGGCGAAATTCCGGACGTTTCACTCGAGTATTATTTTCCTTAAAAAATATACAAAGCGTTTATAGCAGCTTGGATAAATATCTTTTAGATTGAACGAGCGTTGGTTGAGATGTTGCGTTGTGTAAAGGTTAACAGAATGATGGAGGTCTCGCCTTGGCTCTATGCAAATGGATGCAGTTTGAGTTCCTTAGATAACTGCTTTCTTGTCTTCTCGCTGAGGAAATATCATTAGTTTCTGGATTTTTTAAGTTTCCTGGCAGTGAAAAGCTATGTTTTAAACTATGTTTGTTGTTAGTATATCCGGAACAATTAGTCATCTCTAGCTCAAGTAATATATCGGACCTAAGGCAATTCTCCCATCTACGTTTCGGTCGAACTCTAGTAGGTGGAAAATGACGAACACTTTATTATTCGAATATTCAATAACAGCTGGATAATGCGGTAATAACATAAGACCTATAATTCTGTATAAAGTGTAAAAAAAAAAAATCAAGAAATAAATATTTTTATTAAGAATTTAAAAAGTTATGATATAACAGTTTCCTTATATAGATGTATAATGAGAATAAAAAAGAAAAAAGGTCTTTAGGGAAACTTTTTTTGAAGTGCATTAGCGCATTGAGGGTAAACTTTTTATTGTAACGGAAGTAATGTACCGGATATGTGACACAATGAGCTATCAACATAATCTTACCTACTTATCTACCTGACCATTCCTACTTAGCAACTATTTGTTTTGATTGTTTGTGAACTTGACATTGCATCGTTTTGACATTATTTAATTTTTGGAGGAGAATTAAAATCTACATAATGTAGTTTTTAATGTGAATAAGTTAATTAGGGATTAATAAATTATTTGCCACTTCTATAAATTTGTTTTATTGAAAACTAGTTTCGAATGTTATACATTCATCCTCAGTTCTAAAAACACACGAAAAAATCAAAAATAAGCAATTCAAAATATATTATTAAGTCGTACCATCTTACCATAGACTGCGCCACCGTATCTGTTTAGCAAGGTACGATATTAGTTACAATAGATTTATCATAATCCTGAATTTAGCATGCTAAATAAAATTGAGAATTCCCCTATAAATTATGATTAGAAGATTCCAAACAAAGGCTTTAATATTTTAAATTGCTGTTAATAATTAAACGTTCAACGTTTCGTGATGTCAGGCATAATGAGGAGTACAATAAAACTAAATCACACAAATCCAGACTAAAGCGTACCTCACGTCAACAGCCTAATACAGACTAACCAAACAGAGATAGCAAATGATATAAATATAAATAAGATCCGGTGATGAGATATATCTCTGTGGTCGTTGATGAACCAGCTGATTCAAGCCATTAATCCCCATAAATGGAAAAGCAACAGAAATCTCTCATATGTAGGGAAGCACGCAGAATTATTTTTGGGGGAATTTAAATTTTTTTGGGGTAAGATTTAATAACAAGAGGCCAAGCAATGTATACAATCGCCAAATTGGGAATAAGTTTCAAAATAAGAATCAAATTTGATAAGTATCAAAATTGGATTAAAATTATTGTTAATTTAATTTGGTAGTTAATTGGTAATAATTATTAAATTACCAAAAATAATACTTGAAATACAATCTTTATTTTTGTTTCATACATTTCTGGAGAGAGATATATTCCCCAAACCTCCTTCCCCTCTCCCGCGTACGCCACTGCTCATAAGGATAGAAACACATCAGGTATATGATGATACATAGAAGAACCTAAACGAGAAAAAAAAATTGTGAACGTGGCATCGCTGTTTCTCATGCCAGTCATCTTCACTGCTCAAAGAAAATTCAAGGATTTTCAAAGGTTTTTCATGAACATAGGCCATTTTTTACATCCCCTCCGCCCTTCCTAACATATTCTGGAAAATAATTTAGTAAACAATTAATACCGTTTCAATTGCCTTACAGTTTTAAAACTAAAATTAATTTAAAATATTTTGAATTATAATTATATGTTTATAATTATTAGTAGAAACTTATATTTTTTTATAATTATTTACAAAAAATATATTTTGACAAGAAATTAATTATTCATCTGTAAAATATTTTTACAATACGCAAATCTGCGCTCATCCGGATAGCGGTTAAATTAGCAAGTCTCTAATCCACCGCCTCGAAAGACGTCGGGGTGGGTTGTATCAGTCCGTGGTGAGTGTGTTTGTGCTAAGGTGTTCATGTTTTGCAAGTCAGTCTGTGGCGGGAAATTTTTGTAGCATTCTGTGGCAGTATCTGAAGCTGTTAGGATTTCCAAGTTCTTGTGTAGCAAGTCTTTTTTAACATAGAATAATGCGTCCATAATGGAACGACTGAATTGCCTGGATGTTTGAAGTTTTGCAGAGCCCCATAGCTATATCCTCTATGCATATATATGTGCATACTTGAGGACATATTTAATTTTTATTTTTATTGTTACTGTACAATATTAAAAGTGGATTGTAAAATTTGTACAATATTATATTTTAACATAGATAAATTCATAAAATTAATGTCTAGGCTCACTTGGTACAATAGACCACTCAATGAAGTCATTCGGGGATAATATATATATATGTATATATATATATATATATATATATATATATATATATATATATATATACAGGTATCAAATACCCAGGAATCAAAGAACCATGAGGTAGCAAAAAAGCAAAGGAGAGGTTTTGTATACCTTCAACTTTGAGACAGAGCACCATACTTGAAACTATAACAAAAATGTAAATTAATAAGCGGGTAACTATTGAAGCGAATTGGTCTCTTCGTATCATAGACTCCCAAGGGGGTTCTTCCCCACCACAGTAGACCACGGGACATTTACATTGTGCCGCAAAGCTTAGTTTAGTTTAAAATAAAAATTATTTCGTTATTTGCCGAACACTAACTATATATTTACTGATTAAGTCACTATGGAATAAGATGAACGACGTTAATTCTCATCAGATAATTTTTTGTTCCTTTCAGTGGTGTGTTCCTTCATTTCCTTGCTATTTCCTCGTCGTATTGTCCTCCTTCTTAGGCGCTACCTAATGCTCCAGTTGCGATAGGTCATCAGTAGAGCGCAGAGAGGTCCTTCGATGACCGAACCTGGGTTAGACATTAAGAGTTAGACCGCAGACGACCGCATATTGCGGCATCGATCTGGTCCTGTTATGTAACACCTGGTGTTATATATCTATTGTAATCTCTTCGATAATCAGTATTGATAGGCCGTTACCTCACGCATATCCAGGCCACTGGACAGGCAGGTAGGTTAACTTATAGCGTAGGGAGGCAACCTTTCCATCCTTATCTTGAAATTTCCGCATTTTTCCCTCAGCCTGAGCCAAAATATCCCCTCTCGCCCAAATATATACAAACGCATGAGTAATGTATCAGGTCATCCCATAAGTAATGTCGGTTTTTAAAAATCTGTCTGTTTATGTTAATATTAATAATCCTTCCTTTACAATTGAATTGTGTTTACTTATTTTGTTTATTATAGCATTACGTACTCTTTATCATGTTTTTGTTGGAGAAAGTTAGCACAAGCATAAGTTACCACTTACGCCATTTTATGCTTTGGGAATTCGATAAAGGAGAAAATGCTGCTTCAACATATCGGAAACATGCAGAAATATATGGAGAAAACGTCATTAGTGAACGGCAAGTGCAGAGAGGTAGTTTGAAAAGTTTCGGGAAACCGCAAACTTGAAGAGGAGCCTCGGACAGGTCGACCAATAGAGCTTGAAGACGAACTGTTGAAGGCTGCTCTTGAAGAAAATCCTGTTGTAACAGTTGAAGAATTAGCAGAAATACTTTGATCGACACATTATACCATGATTTACCATCAGAACCATTTTAATTGAAATTTCAGCACAGACTAATTAACTTTCTCCAACAGAAATATGATAAAATAAAAGAGTATGTAATGATACAATAATCAAAATATGAAAACACAATTCAATTGTAAAATAGAGATTAGTAATGCCAACATAAACAGAGAGATTTTTAAAAACATGGGAAGACCTGATATATTAATACTACTATAAATACTATCTATTTGCGTATTAAATGTATATATTAATGTTTTAACTGAGTTTGATAGCCACTAATTTCTAATTATGGGTTGATAAATTATTGGCCACTTCTATAATTTTGTTTTTATTGGAAACTAGTTTCAAATGTTATATATTCTTCATCTTCAGTTCTAAAAACACACAAAATTCAAAATACAGTTTGGTATTATTATACATATTAAATTAAATGTAATATAAATCAGTATTATAAAACATTTATGAATTCAATTAAGACAAGAGATGAAATACATTACATTAGAGATGAAATTTCGATATCTGTGCTTATCTACTATTACTCTGAGTATTCGTCATAAAAAAAATAAAAAAAAGCATAAACTTTAATAACAGTTATAATATATTTATTTTTATTTTTTACAAAATATATTTATTTTTACCTTTTTTAGTAAATAAAAAAATATAATAAACAAAAAATAAAATTCATTCATAATAAAATATAAATAAAAGTTATATTATACATAACATTTATTAGGATCTATAAGAAGAATGAAATTGTATATGTTTATACAAAAGATAGATGAACATAGTTTGATTCCCTGGTTGTTAATTTTATGCGGTCCCACGCTCAAAAGGCTGTTACTTTATTTCGACTTAATGTCTACTACTGTTGAAAAAACAACTTTACATAGATATATATAATACTACGTATATTTAATATTAACAGCTAACGAAGTTTTTAAAATTCTTTTTCTATGTTCGAAACTCGTTATCGCACGCTATCTTGTCAAATTCTTCCCATACCCTTGGGAGTACGTATATCACAGTTTGGGGAACAATGTTCGAATGAAATGGCTTAGATATTACATCTAATTTAATATGTATAATAATACCAAACTATATTTTGAATTGTTGTGTGTTTTTAGAACTGAAGATGAATGCATAACATTCTAAACTATTTTTCAATAAAAACGAAATTATAGAAATGGTAAATAATTTATCAATCCCTAATTAAAAAATACACTTTTTAGTCACCAAAAATAGGTATTTCTCTTATCTTTAGCATTGGATTTAAATTTGTCCTTATTTATTTGAAAATTATACTCAATGACTAATAAATGATACTTGTACAGCTGAGATATCATAAACATGTTGCAAGGAAACATATTATAAATAATAAATAAGCCTGTACAAAGTCCTTGATACACCTCAATCGAAGGGGAGCCATTCATCTTTCCATCGGACATTTTTTTATTTTTTATTATCTACGAGGTTTACGATTGACATTAAACTTTCTTGAGATAATATCCAATGAGTCGGCGTCATGGGCGTAGTAACTACCTTGAGGAGAGGGGCAGGTGCCACCAACAAATATTGATCTATAATATATATATATATATATATATATATATATATATATATATATATATATAATCTCCAATTACGAAATTGCAATTTAAGATTAACATCTAGATCAGAAGTAAATAATAGTTTTTAATAGATTACCTTCAACTTTGCTAATCAGCCCATTATTTTTGTATTTTTCGTTTTCTCTCATTTTCTTTTCTTGCTTTTTTTTTTTTTATTTTTGGCTAACATTTTTTATTCTTTTCAAGACAAGAATTTATATTGTTTGCTTATTATTTTATTGAAAATATTGTAAATATTAATTGATCTTTATTTTATATCTTATGGCCAGATACTGTTTTTGTTTTGTTTGATTGATTTTGTTATTCTTAAGGGACATAGTCCCAGAATAAAATTCATATATATATATATATATATATATATATATATATATATATATATATATATATATATACACACGTAAGTTTTAATTTAATTACCTTTCATACAATTCTATACATAAATTACTATTAAACGCAAACTTTTTAAGATATGCGCAAATAAAATATTCTTTTCATCATAACTTTTTCCTTGCATTTCCTCGGTGATGTACTTCAGGTATGAAAAGTCAAAGGGCTTTAAGGAGAAGAATTTAGGCAAGTTTCATAAAAAAAATCGTTTGAGCCATTTTCGAGAAAATTGTAAAATCGAAATTAAGTGGCGCTTCCTGTTAATCGATTTTGACGAAAAAGTTGCTGTAAAATCGCAAGCATATACCTACCTTGAATACTTAATTTCAGTTTCGTAAAACTTTTCATTTTTGAGCCTGGCTGCTCACATAAAAAAAGACCATTTTGCGAGGCTTGATTATTTGAAAACTCGAATTCGAAAATTTTCACGATCGCAATATTCCCCTTGCTATATATTTCATATATAGGTAAGGAAAAGTAAAAAAATACATAAATAATCTGTACACGTAACCAGTAATTACAAAATACATAATATACTAACAATAACTATTAATTTATATTATTTTAGGATTTGATGTTATTTAACTGATATTTTTGCTTGATATTTATGAGTAAACATTTTAGTAAGCCGTTTCCCGAACTGTAAGACCATATTTGTGTGACAGGCTCTTGTATATTCTGCTTGCCAGATACGATCTGGCTCTGCAGTAAAATCTACTTCTCTGGGAAGTTCCCAAGCGAGGAAACAATGGATTGCGTTAGAGATAATTAACAATATTATAGTAATCGTAATCATACATCCCTCTCTACTTATAACACTTCATCATTTACAAATATTATTAGTGAATAGTAAGTAAATAAATAAAAGTCATTTATTAAATAAATTATAGAAAGTAAAAGGACTGCTGTAATTTAGACACGGTCTAGGCTGCTAGTTTTATGTTAAATAACACTATTTAATTGATATTTCGATATAATCGAAATTTTTTAATGATATATTATTATCAATGATCATAAACTATATCTGTACATCAGATGTAAACTGTCGTTACTACAATTTTACTAATATTGATTTTATTATAGTATTTTCATTATTATGGCCGTATTTTCCGAGTATAAATATGGTAAGTAAACTAAAAAGCTAATAAAATATACAACACTTCAAATTTACATTGACTACCATCAGCAACAAATAATACAAATCTATAACTTCTTTTTGCCCTCTTATAAAACTCTAAAAATGTTACTTACTTACAGTTTACCTCTGACGTACAGATATATATTATAATCCAAACAGTTATTATAATATAAACTGTAATATAATGATATCCCATCCTTGAAAAAGAGCCTCTGGAGCCTAGTGCAGGCAGATAGCAACGACGAGTTATATCTAGCCCAACGTATAATATTGTATTTAGTTCTTTCGATTAATCGATTATTTTAATTGACATATATTAATCGATGTGAAAGAGGTTTATTATATATATTAGTATAAGTTTGGGTATATTGAATATTATCGATTTGATATTTATTTCGATATTAATAAACAATATTTCATATCCGTTGTCCAATTCCTAATTAGTGGCTGTCAAAAATAAAATATAATGCCTAGGAATATATAATTGTACTTAGATACTTATTTATTCTTTTTGTAGTTAAAATATGAATATTAATATATTGTTGTTTTTCTGTTATAGGTGAGTGTTTTTATTGATATCTTGAGAAATTGTGCATGGACGTTTATGTAAGTGTCATTTTTTTTGTTGTTGTATTTTATGTTTATTTTATTTGATGGCTATGAAATTATTATTAAGAAATATATCCTACAGCCACTTTGGTTTCTAACAACTCACGGTTCTATTTATTAAGTCAATCAAATATCGACAAATCGAAATAATATGGACTTGCATCATTGTTTCCATAAAGGCATATGAAATAAATATGATATATATTATTGAAAAATAATAATAAATTGTAAAAAGTATATTTGGAAGCAGGTATTATACTTCGCGTATATATGTGGATCATACATAGCAAATGATATTGTCAACTGGGTCAATGAAATGATTTTCATTGCTTCAGGTGATATATTTCGCGATGCAGTCTGCCATATCATTGCCAACCATTTTCTACTCTTCATTTATTTATTAATTTAAAAAAAAAAAACTGATAATTTGCTAGAAAAAATCTTTTTTTTTATGTGACCGAAATAACTTCGATGACTTAGGTCAGGGCTATTTTTCAATTAAAATGACACGATTTTGATCGGCAATGACATTGGTAATTTATCCTTATGTTTTTGGATTGTGAATTTGTTTTTAAATTGAATAAATAAATTTTAATTAAAGAAAAATCAAGAAAAGGCAAAAAGAAAACTTTTGTTATATTCTTTTAAGATGTATGGATATACGAAATTAAAAAAAAAACACATAAATAATTAACATTTCTGAAATTAAATTATAAAATATTTATTCTTCAAACTCAATAATTTTGGATGAATATAAATAAAAGATAATATAAATATTCAAAATTAAATCCTAGAGCAAAGTAATTAAAACTTGTTGAAAAACCTTCACTGGAGTCTTATGAGATTAAATTAGGGATTGGTCCTTCTATACCATCATGCGAGCGTCAACTGATTATGAGATATAAGTTTTTCCAACATGAAAAAGAAAAATCAGAAAACTCTTCAAAGTTGGCATATTTTTTTCAATATGTAATTTGAAATAATTATTAATTTTTTCAACTGATCTACCTTCTTCAGTAAGCTTAATTTTTTATAAAAACGATTAAATTTTGTATTCTTTATTGAGGGGGGAGGGGAGAAGATTTTGCAGATTTTCCGGGAGATGTGACCAATGTCACCCTGGTGGACCGTATATATATATATATATATATATCACGATTTTTTAATATATCGAAATATCAATTAAAAACTCATTTAACATAAAATTTGCGGCCTATAGTGTGCCATAATTACAGTAATCCTTCTTTTACTTTCTATAATTCATTTTATAAATCGGGTACTTTATAATAAGACGATTGGGTATTTTATAATACGACATATTGGTCGAATTATAAAGTCTAAAGCCTTCCTTTATAAACGGTCTATCTAACGCAGAAAGATAATCCTATATTTCATAATGTTCTGAAATACACTGAGGAAAAACGTTTAAGAATCTTATCTCATAAATTATAATCACAAATATTTATTTATAATTCAGTCGTTAACATTTATCTTATTTCTTCTTCGAATCGTTAATAAATAAGCAAGACTGTCAGATTTCAAGATAAATTATTCGACAGGTGTCAATCAGTTGACAGGTGTTATTAAACAGTGTTATAAATAAAATACACTTGACATTATTTCGCTGTTAATTGTATTTATCATATCCAATTTATTCAGGTCATAGTGTTGTTATTATACCTGAGTTTTTATTAGGAATTAACAGTTTATGTTAGGAATTTTATAGGATGTAGTAGAGGAAGATTTTAGACGTTTCAGCTTTGAACTCTCATTTCATTTTTATTATTATTATTATTATTTTAAATCTATGCTTTTATATAAAGCTGAAAAGTTTGTCTGATTTTTGGAACTAAAGGTCCTATTTGCAAAAGTCGTTTTGCGTTACATAAACCGTTTATTGAAGGAGGCTTTAGGCTATATAACGTCGCGCTGTGACTATGGTCGATATGTCAATATCGAAAATATATATCGATCTATATAGTTTCAATATTTTATTCGATATATCGAATAAAATATTTATATTTCGATATATCGGACCTCGATATTTTTATTATTTTAAAGAGACACTTCATTTAATTATTTCTGTGCCGATATAATTAAGATATGCTTTCAGAATATCGATGTGTTTTTTCAACATCCTTAGCTACGTCCCATAAGAACGGAATTTATCTAACCATAAATAAATTTCTGAGAGAAAAAAATCCCCTATTTGCGTACGCCTCGTTGTCATGACAACTTCATACCTGTGGAAGCAAGATGACAACACAAAATTTTAAAGTATGAAATTATTGTATGAAAACGTTACTTAGCAAATAAAATGGGAAGTTAAGAAGGAAAAAAATGTGCGAAAACGTGACCCAGTTCCCTGAAAATGTACATTGTATTTTAGAGGTTAAATCCAAATTTAGCGCGGGTGTAACAGTGAAGTTCAGTTTGTATAATTTAATATTAATCGGCTTGATATCTTATTGATTGATCTGAATAAAATGGGAGATATGATATTCAAAATACTTTAAGATACTAGGTCCAAAAAAAAAAATATTCTCCACGAAAATTCGTAAATATCATGGTTGGGGAGATATCATGGTTGAAAGCGACCTACAAATTGGAAAAGGTCATAATTTTCTCTGTCGTAATCCAATGCAATGGTTCACTTCCGGAAGTGATTGTTCATTCTTTCAGAGAACTAGAAATGCCGATGGAAAACTAAAGGAAGTACAAAAGGTTCTTGATTCAGCAATTGGAAAAGTTCTAAAATTGAAATTTTTTTCCTGACTTCCCCAAAAGCTTTTACTATAATTTCATAAAATAATTATTTAATTAATTTTTAAAGTAAAGTTTTAAGTAAATAAATAAATCAGCCATGACTGTCCTATTTGGCTTGTAGATACTGGTTGTGCTGTGTTGCTCGATTCCGGAAACTTTGGTCAGTACTGAAAAAAAGTGATGCATCGATATTTCATAACATCGAAAATCAAACATCGATCTTTCCTATCGGCAATTATTTGTCATCGTTTTATAAGTTTTTTTTCTCTAAATTTAAATAAGAACTTTTTATTATTGATTTTTATAAATTAAAACCAACATATTTTTGGTTCATCTAATCATCTTATTTAGTACAAAAATTAACAAATTTTCTTATTGTACATAATCTTTATTGCAAAATAAAATCAAAACACTTTATTTTTTAGTTTACAAACACTTCATAACAATGATTCAAACCTAAGTCGAATTTAAGAGTTTTTATTTATTTCTTTTTTTCTTTTTTTTTTTTTTTATAAATTTGAACTTTTTTTATAATATATATTGTGGAACTGATTAGTTATAACAATTTTTTATTGATTTTTTTGACACTGACTGATGGAGGAGTTAACGTCGGATTCTCTTAGATATGAAGTGTTTGTAAGTTCAAATTTTGAATTAAAACTTGTTTTTTGGAATTTTTAATAGGCATGCTGAATGAAAACGTGTTGAATTAAATTTTAAAAAATCCGACTGCATAATGAACCGAAATTAATTGATGTCAAAATTATTTACCAGCACAGCCCTAATATTAAAAATTGAAAACATTGATTTTTTTTCCTATATACTATGTATAAACATATTGTTTTAGAAAAAATCTGTATGTAGCAACCTGATGAGAAAATTCTTAAGCGTGCCGAAAAGTGTTTTTTCCCCCGTTTAATGTGGAAATATTATTATTGAAATTAAAAAATAGTGTGTAACAGCGCTTAAAAAGTCGAAAAAAAATGCTTTGGACAATTGAAATCGGTCAACAACTTTTCACAAACAAATTAAAAACCGTGAAATATGTTCATTTTTGGGCGTTTCATTACAGGGTTTACAATTGTCATAGGAATATGTTTCGGGGCTTTTAATTTCATTTTGTGAAAAGCTGTTGGCCAATTTCAATGGTCCGAAGTTTTTTTTTTTTCTTTTTAATCCCTATTTCTTATTTTATCACAAAAAATAGACTATTTCCACATCTTAAACGGTGGTGGAGGGGAAAACACATTTCGACACATTTTTAATTTCTTTCACTAGATTGCTAACAGCCAATTTTTTTGCAAAACGTATATAATTTTGTTTATACTATTTTTCTACTAATTATGGCGTTGAGAAAGTCTATTTAGCATTTATTTAAAACAATAACAAATCGCAACTGGACTATATTGATAAGAGATGCTTGTAAATGAGGCTATGAAAGCAAAAGTCCACAGAATCACATCATAGAATCAAACTTCAATACACATATATATATATATATATATATATATATATATATATATATATATATATATATATATATATATGAAAAATAGGATTGGTAAGGTATCAAATACCTGTATACACCTATAGGGTGCACAGTGTGAAAAAAAAAAAAAAAAAAATATATATATATATATATATATATATATATATATATATATATATATATATATATATTTCACACTGTGCACCCTATAGGTGTATACAGGTATTTGATACCTTCCCAATCCTATTTTTCAAATATACCCATAGATATAAGCACATGGTCTGTCCAAATAAGGTCCGAATAGTCGAAATGAAACGAAAAAGTGGCTCATAGCATCCGATATGCATAAACTATATTAAGAATAGGAATAAGAAAAATTTAATAACATTTGTTTTTGTTTACGAAGTAATGATAGGGATTAAAATGGAGCAGGAGGCTTGGTTTACACTGTGGCGTTATTTACTGTTGTTATCGTATGGATCCCCTTTATAATACATTATATAATAACATAAATTATAATTATATTTCGGTTTTATATATATATATATATATATATATATATATATATATATATATATATATATATATATATATATATATATATATATATAATATGACAGAGTATTGAAGGAGGCAGAATGGAGGTGCAGAGCGGCGAGGGAAAGTAGGAAGAGACGCTGGCGGGTAGACACGGCAACATTGTCTTGTAGTCACACAGCGCTCCTATATATACAATATAATACACTGTACACTATACACTGTACAATATAGTATAATACACTTCTATATTATATATCTATCTATTCAGTATATCCTCTGCCTAATATATAGTCAGTTTACTAATTTAGTCCATCTTTCATTTGAACGATACGAAAAAGTGAAATTTGACAAGAAAAGGATTTTAAGTTTAGCTATCTAGGTTTATCGCTGTACCATTGATAAAATACTGCATACATTTTTGTTCTTAAAAAAAGATTATTTTATTTTATTTTTTTAATCATTTAATCGTGAATTATGAATCAAATTGTGACCCTTATTCGTTAAAAAAAAAAACCACTTCTGGCTCCTTTAGAGTTAATGGATAATAAAGACACATTTTTAAATAATATTAGTACAAAGTAATATTTTTAGCATTTATAATGAGCAGCGGGTCTATTCATATATCATATATTATTTATTTGTGTATTTAAGCTGGTTAAAAGTATTTATTTATGCATTGTTTATGTTATAGTTTTAATTTATGTTATTTTAATATTGTTATATGTTGTATTATATTATTGTATATTAATACTATATACTTATGTCTGATCGTATTTGTAGATGACATTGACATAGCAACGTAGTCACATAATATTTTTGACTTTAGCACTTAAATATTTTTACAAAATTATTATAGAAAATTATTATAGTTATTATGCCAACTCTATTTGTATGGGGCATACCCCGAAAGCAAATAAAATGTTCATTCATTCGTTACCTATTCAAACAGAAGCAAAATATTGATATTTTTCGGCTGCCTGAAAAAAAAGAATAATAATATTAAAAATTATTTATCATTATCTTTATCAAAACACCCTTAATAAAGTTCGTACATTCGTACGTATCTCGCATAACTCAAAAACAGTTAGCCGTAGAAAGTTAAAATTTTGTATCTAGGATTACTGTACAATCTAGTTGTGAACCTCCCTTTTTGGTCATTGTATGATCACCGGAAGTGGAACTTCACTTGAAGTTCATTATGGATTTCCATCAAAAATTATAATTAAATATAATGAAAAACTTTTCAAATTTGATATACAAGAACTATATATTAATATAAATAACATACTAGATTTTTGTTTAAATTGGGAAACCGGAAGAAGTACTTTACTTGAAGGTCATAGGAAACTTTCATAAAAAATTATATTAAAATATAATGTAAAACATCTCAAATTTGTTAAATAGAACTTTTATATCGATATGAATGTATTTACTATATTTTGGTTAAAATTGGTGAGCCGAAAAGGGTACTTTACTTAAAGGTCATAATTAGCTTCAATTCTATTGTTATAGTAATATTTTATTTACAGAAGCAAAATATTGATATTTTTCGGCTGCCTAAAAAAAAGAATAATAATATTAAAAATTATCTATCATTATCTTTATCAAGACACTCTTAATAAATTTTCTCTTATACCACAGTTTGAAGAAAGTCATTATGTTTGACCAGTAAACTTATAATGGCTAAACTAACATTAATTTGTTATTTAAAAAAAAAAAAAGGCTAATATTTTTATTAAAAAGGGGGTAAAAACATACTTCCGAAACATGTAACATTTTCTTTTAACCGTCATCAGTTTGGACGCGCGTCAAAGTGTCAAGTCGTTATTAAACAGCATCAACTCCTTATCATTTTCATACTATTTACCTACTTTTTTGTTTAAAAAAAAAAGTTTATTTTCATTTTTTGATCATTTAATCATAAGAACCGTTTGTAACAATAACCTTTTGTTATTGAAAGAATGTAAAACAAACCAAAATGTTTAAAATAAAAATCCAAGATGGTGCATTTGGTATGATAGCTTTTGAAGTTATGCAGAGAGAGAATGCTTTTCTCTCCTTGAACGCAACCTCCCGGCCTAAGCTCCGCCCACAAGTTGTTTGTCCTTTGTAAGGACTCAGGATCTCAGGCACATTCATTCATACCGATTAAGATGTTCATCAGTTTTAAATGTCTTTCTTTTCCAATCCGTTAAAGCGAAAAGCCTACCTATATCATCCCTAATTCGATCATACAGTTTTCCTCTCATAACTTTTTCAATAAGGATCCATTAGTCCAGCTTAATAAACCCTCTTCAATTGAACTGCTTTCTCCAGAAAATCATCAATTGTCTGGTAAAAGTGTATCATTTTTTTTGCGAAAATGGGTTTAAGTTATATTTTGTTATTTTTAATGTAATTTACCTTTGAGCAAAATGAATATGTCAGTGGAACAGTATTCATTAACATTCCATGTGAACACTGCTTCAGTGATATTAGACTTTACCTCGAAGATAAAGTTCATTTAAAATAACAAAATATAACTTAAATCCATTTTTATTAAAAAATGACTTGTACTTCTTTACCCAAACATCACAGAATTATTTTTGCTACCTCTTTCTGGAATATATTATCTATTTCTGTCCGTAATTTCTAATTTATAGAATTGGGGATAACGCCCCTCGAATACTGCTTATTTCTTTCTCTGCTTAAATACCAATTCACCGCACTTATGTAAATAATATTTCGTTTTAAACAAAGAATTATTACTGATAAATGTTATCAATAATTAATGAATACGTGCTTCTGATATACTCGTACTTGAAAGTATTTGTAATAAATATCAAGAACCACCCACCCACTATCAACCAACAGACCGAATTGATTATATGTTTTTGGAATTCATTTCAATCTATGGCATATTTAACCAACCGGTAATTAAAGCTTTCCCCGTATATAAATATATAATAATGCCCGTAAATAAAGAATTTTTGATCTACTTTTATAATAAAATGTATTTTTAAATATAGCCATACTAATGTGTAGCTATATATGTACTGGTATATATACCATATCAATGTTAGCTCTTCATTTCTGCTGTTTTCATCGTTCTTTGTGATCTTGAAGAAGGCCTGAAATTTCGGCCGAAACGTCGGCACCTAATAAGTAATTGTATTACAAAGTGGTTACGCATTATACATTACCTGAATAATTATATCGATGTTCCTATTTAGGCCAATACCGAAGCCCCCTCGAGAGCTTTCTCCCTATAGAGGATCGAACATGTATCCTCTGTTGACTTTTACTTTAGAAAGGTCTCTCTTCTGCAGTTTTCTTTCTCGAAAGGTAGGCACTGTCCGAAATCAATTTCTCCTTCTTCTCAATGACCGGTTGTTATATTCTCTTATCTAACCATCGCCCTGTCTTTTTGCCTTTTGCCTAACAAAATTGGGCAATAGATTCAGCCTCCGATATGGGAAATCCTCACAAGATGTGCCCTTGAATCATATTTATTACTAGGCAATTGATCTGTAATATATAACTGATTTTATTTACAATTTTCGTATTACTCTGGGCCGGAACTAGGATTTTTGCCGGGGAGGGCAAGCTTAATTTTGCCCTCCCTTCTTTCATACCCCCCTCAATAAAAGTCGAAACAGTATTTTAGGTAATATAATTCGAAATAAATATCGCCGCCTCATAACGTTAACTCATTTATTGACTACAAGTAGCCCAAAACAGATAAAACTCAGAAATTAGTTTTTGTTATTCTAAAAATAAAATTACTTTCGAAATTTGCCGTCCTCTTAAGTTCTGCCGCAGGGGGCAAGTACCCTATTTGTCCCTCTTTGGTTCCGGCCCTGTTATTACTTGCTCAGCTATCTCAGGTTCGTTTGGTTTAGTAGATTGCGACTGGCATTTTTTAGAATTACGCCATGCTATAAATTTAAATTATATTATATTTATTTATGACAGCTCTCTCAATATGTTACAAGAAAATCAGAGAAAAAATGCTTTATTTAAAGACAACTATCGGTTTGTTATATTTGTTATATACAATGAACACATGGTATTGATTGAAATGAATTCCAGAAACATATTATCAATTCGGTCTGTTGATTGATATTTAGTAGTGGCTGGTTCCTGATACTGATTACTAATATTTTGAAGTATATCAGAAGAATATATTTATACATGTATTTATGAATACATGCTATTAGAAAAAGAAACATTATAAATATTACTAATACTAACTAGCGTTAAAGTATATGATTGTAGTATAAAAGTTTCTAAATTGGATATAACGGGTTCTGCTGCGAGACAAGACAGTTTAAAAAAAAAACAATAAAAAATAAATTAAAAAAAATAAGTATAGAAAAAAGAACTGAAGAACTCTTTCATTGTTTCTTTTGTCCGATGTTTCTTTTTTTTTTGAACTGTGTCGATGACCTAACCAAGTCAACTTCATCAGAATGGTATATTAGGAAAGGAAATTCTAATCTGTTAGAAATTTGTTTAATTTATTTGTAATTAATATGGTAAATGCTTAACAATTACAAATTAATTAAACAAATTTCTAACAGATTAGAATTTCCTATACGATTGTCATGAAGTTGACTTAGTTAGGTCTATATATATATACATATACATATACATATATATATATATATATATATATATATATATATATATATATATATATATATATATATATACACACACACAATACAATTTGAATACACGTTATTGATTTTACTCTGAGTATTCCAGGAAAAATCTTTAAAAAATTACAGAATTATAGTGTATTACGTTCTTAAATTCTTCTTAAGTTGCGTGAACAGAAAGTCTATCGACGCGCTAGTACCAAAATACTACACTTTCACTACTAGTTATTATATTTAAAACATGGGATTTCCTTGGGTCGAATTACACCGACTTTTGATGATAAGTTCAATATTTGTTGTGGCTCTTGTTAAGTTCTACTAAATAACAAAAATAATATTATTATTCTAAAAATCAAAAAAATATTAACAATGAAACAAAAATACGTTTTTCATAAGCTCATCCTTCTATCAATTCGCCTCAGGTATATAAATAGTAAATAATATACATTATGACAAGCTGTATAGGATATGATAATATACATTATGACAAGCTGTATAGGCAGATAATCACAAAACAATCTATAGTATTAAATGAAAGTCAATCTTTAAGTAGTGAACAAAACATTATATACAGAAGAAACTTACAAATTGATACAAAATATAATTATCAATAACATATACCTCCTCAAGAAACATTAGTCCATTTTTCTGAAGAAATAAGGATTTCTCATATATGTAAATTTCAATGGAATGAATAATGTGTTTCTCCTTATTTTTATTTGTTTGCGTCAGGAAGCCTTTCTCTTTATGGCTTCTAAATACCTTGTGTAATAATTTCAGAAGCCTTTGCAAATATCTGTCCCTGTTCTTTTTCTCTATTTACATAAAGTTTGAAATAAAGTCTCGTACAAACAGTGACAGTTTTCTATTGTGGTAGTGGTCACTGTCCCGATAGTGAGATAGTGTGGCAGATTGCCAATATAACTTATCTACACACTGACACTAAATCATATGACAGTTGGAATTTAGAACAGTTGGCAGAACACTAGCACTGTAAAAATTCAATTCATAACTTTTATCCCCCCTCCAAGAATTAAATAACGTCAGAAAACATTAGTTACAATCAATTTCAAGCTCAGAAATAATCGAAATATAGTTGATAAGTAGGTGAGGTTGGGTTGATAGCTGGTTCAGGTGCGATAGTTACTGTCAAAGCGTATACGTGCGACAGTTAAAGTGGCCGTAGCTTCCACTGCTGCAACAGGTACTGTCAACTATCACGTCAAACTTGATAGTATGAGAGAACTTCCATGACTGTAAATGCTGTCAAAACGGTACATTGGTACAGGTTACACGATAGCAGTAGCTGCGACAGTTGCAGCCATGACAATTCCAATTCCGACATTTCGATGTATTTTCGTTGTGAAGCCGGCGGCTAGCGATGTGGCGAACCTGAACTTCGTATTCAGCACTTCAAAAAACATTCGTAATCGTTGAGAAAAAAACTTCTATATTTTTTTCTTCGGAAAACCTTTGGACTAATAAAATGGCCTTTTTCCGCACGCTCTAGCGGCGTCGCAAGTTGGCCGAAAATTAAATGAAATATACGCATTTTTTGGTAAATGTTTTCATCTTTAATTTTGTATATAGATTTTTTTGTCGTAGATTCAATAGTTTTCTAGATAAAAGCAAAAAATTGAAATTTTTTCATGTTTTCACACCAAGGAGAAAAAAATAAAAATAAACGCAGAAGGTCGAGTACTCTGATTTTTTTTTAATGTTTTTTTTTTGGTTTGGATTAGCTATAAAAATCTAAATTTGCGACTTGAGATTTGCGAGATTTATTTTATTCAAGAAAACCTTAATATTTTCGTTAATTTTTTTTTGTTTTTCATATTTCTGGTATCTGGGAAACTACCTACCGTAAGATAAACATTATTCATACCATTTATTTTTTAAGTACAGTAAATTTGCAAAAAATCGAGTCCTAATAGAGTTGTGTACCCGAGATACAGTTTTTCAAAAACCAGCAGTTTTTTTCTCGAAAAACGAGAATTCACCATTTTGTGATATTTCTATGGATAATGTCATGGAAAATGCTATTCTTACAAAGAACACCTTAAACTATTTTAAAGTGAGTTTAACAAGCTTCATTATGAAGACTAATAGACGTCTCTATGTCTAATAGTTCCTCAGATCTCAAACTTTTCTCGAGATGTATAACATTTTGTTGACGATTGTAGCATAATGTCAAAATCCAGTAAAAATTTTCTGAAAAACACAGACTAGATACGAGGTTGCAAAATTCCTAATCTGATTCACCTCCCGAAAAAACATATAGGACCGTTTAGAAAAAAATTACATGATTTTTTTTATGAGATCGCCCTTTTCGAACCCTTGTTGACTGGACTACTTCCAACTCTACCAATCTGTAGGATAGCACGCCCTGCCTGCCTTAATTGGAGTGCAAACTGACGTCAAACTCCAAATAAACAAACTATAAAATAGAAAATGTTTGTCTTCTTTCAGTAATATTAATTGTCCTTAACAAAATGGCTCCTGAGACAGATCCTTGGTTCGATCAGCGCAGGACATTGTTCAACAGGACCTCTTCCAGAACCAGCTCCCAGTCCTCTCCTTTCTATTCCTTTTCACCGATGACCTCACCCCCGGTCACGACATGCCGTTGAACGGATCAACTCAGCAATAGTTCTTTCATGCCCTGTAGAGTTCGCCAGGTCGTCCAGTGAGCGAGGAATGGGTCGAGTTTACGAATCGATGATGGTGTAGCTTATAGTAGTGTAGAAGATCGATTTCACCCTTCTCTTCGATCTGTCGAGTTCAAAACAAGCTGTCATGAAATTGTAGATTGTTTTGAAAAGTGAATTATAGTGTCAGTTTAATGATTTTGTAATCCTCATTATAAATGATTGGTAGGATATTTTTTGGAACATTCCGAAGCCTTGAGTCACTAAAATAGCGGTAAACAGCAAAATATAACATTTCACCAACCAGGCAATCGTCAAGACTGAAAAAACAAGATCAGATGCATGCAAACAAAATACAGCACATCTCACATCAACAGTTTCTAGATTGTTATGTTATAATAAATAATGAGAGCAACGCATTGAGGGTTTTGAAAAGAAAGTAATGGATAGAATATTTGGGCCGAAGAAGGACAAGCCAACGCAGGATTGCGTGACTTGCACCAGGTAAATATAATTAAGGTGAGAGAGAGCCTCCCTGCGGACGAAATGGTCGATCAAAGATGTTGGTACTTACATTTCGATGTATTCAATGAAGAGAAGTTTGTAGGCATGGGCTGTCGGTGTTATAATGAAGAATAACTCCTTAAAGCTCAGGCACACAGAACGCGATCTATCGCGACGATCTGCGATCTCTCTAGCTGTATAAAAATGGATCGCTGCCTGGCTCGATCAAGACTACCTCGCTGCGATAGATCGCCAGCTCGCTGCAGAATGAGGTCGCAGATCGTCACGACAGATCGCTTGAAGGTTTATAGTTAGTACACTTGAAATAGTGTATTACTTCAAATACTCGGTCAATTTACAAAACTATTATCTGTTTAACAGTTCTTTGTGGCTACGAAAGATGGTCACTTACGTTCAAGAACGCCTTGAGGTCTTTGACAAATATACTTTAAGTTAATATAAATTATAGCTTTTAAGTTTATGGAAAGAAAGCGCAAACTATGCAATTTTGTAACTGCGAAATAACATTCATTACTCGTCTTTAACCTCGCTTTTATTTCCTCTTTATTTTTGTAAGTTATTGTAGAATTTATCTTCGCATTCTCTGTTATATCAACGTCGTTTTTTTTTTTAAAAAAAGACTGAAGTGCCAAAAATTCGAAATTTAGATTTCAATTTATTATAGGTCGTATAATCCATATCTATCGGTTCCCGCTCACGATATACCGAAAAAAAAAAATTGGAAGTGATCTAAAAATCGACTGTAGATGACGTAAGCGCCAATTACTGACGATTCTTAGTCGTCACTCTGGCCTAGGCCTAGATCAGTGCTGGAGGTCTTAAATATATTGTGATTGTTAACGTTTTGCCATCTTAATAAACTCTTACTGTATACAATAAAAATGAAAAAAAAAAATTATTTGGAAAAAAAAGATTCATTTGTTTTCTGTAAATTTTGCTAAATGGCGCCTCCTTCCTTTTTTTTTTTTTTTTTTTTTTTTTTAAATGACGTTGATGTGTTGAGATGTCTTGGCGTGAAGTACTTTCTTTAAGTTGATGTGCTTTTTTTATTTCTGACGTGAGATGCGCTGTCTTTGTTCTGAAATTATTTGCAGAAATGTCTTTTGTTGCAATTAAATTTTGCAATTTGTTTCCTGTAAAGTTTGCTAGATGGCGCTTAAGTCTTGTTCAAAAAACGACGTTAATATCTATATCACCAAAATCATGGTCGTTTTCGTTACTGACCGACTTTCTTCAATGTTGTCGAATTTATTAAAGAGTTTCTTAATGGTATCAAATCGTCAGTAAATAATAATAAATCAATTAATTCATATAAAACTCCCAGAATAATATAAATAAAACGGTAGGTAATGAAGTGGTTTATCCGATAATACGGAGGCTGTCTTGTTGATAACGAAAGGCATCGCTATCTTGTATTGTTGTTGGGATTAAGACTAAGAAATATTTGATCACCTCGTACTTTTCAGATTAATTTATCATCGCCCTCAATTCGAACAACAGAGTTCAATTGAGGCAAATATTTGAACAAAAAATATGATTATGTTGGTCGTGTATTTCAATCAAGGTTAGATATTTCAATGGTGGTCGAGGTTAGAGGGATCATGTATTTTTTATTTGCCAACGTTTCAATCCACATTCCAAATCTTCTTCAAGTTTAAACAATAAACGATGAAGAGAATGGGCTAGACACATTTATGTTACATATTATAACTTTTCTTCTTCAGAAAGAGACCCTTAATTACACTTATGTTAGCCATAATTTTATTTAAAGGGGAAAATGCTACTTTTGCTTGATCAGCGAAAAATTTCTTATCTCAAATAACGATATAAATATATATATATATATATATATATATATATATATATATAGAGAGAGAGAGAGAGAGAGAGAGAGAGAGAGATAGAGATATTTGGAAGAAGAATGCCATAATACAAAAAAAAATTAATTTTATAGGGAAAGCGTTAGAAGTTTGCCTGTTTAGGTTTATCACTGACTGATAAAACATAAAGTAGGACATTTTCTTAGCCAATACTACTAATTTGTTTTGTTTAAAAAAAAAATTAATCTTCATTTTAGATCATTTGATTATGAATCGTGAATTAAATTGTGAGAATTTTTCATAAAAAACAGTGCCATCTACTTTTGAGTTAATGTATAATAAAGACAAATTTTTGAAGAAAATAAAAAGTTTTTTTATTAAACAATAAATTAAATTTGAAAATAAAAATCAATTGTAAATATTTTATTGAATGTTTCAAAGTAGAAAATAATCAAAGAAGCAAAATTTAAAGGAATAATTTATTATTACCATTATCTTGAGAGTCTTTATAAAGTAACTTGTAATTTTTTTAATCATAGTTTGAAGGAAGTCATTACGTTTGACAAGGAAATTTATATTAGTTAAATTAATAATTTTTTTTTATTGTGGTAAACATTAAAACTAAAAATCTGACATTTATTCTCAAAGAAATATAAGTCAATTTAATCTTTCCAAGCAACAAAAAATAAAATAAATAAATAAGAAAAAGAACAATTTTCGTACTATGACACTCTTCTTCAAAGTGGACGATTTGATATGAACCGTAGACTTACTATCTGCTTTGGATGTGGCCTGGCCTGCATCACTATCGCACGGTCCAGTTATCGCATTCAGTGTGCCTTTGCAAGCGCAGTACTAGTTAGAAATCCTGTAGATTTTCGTTATGTCAGGTCAGTGTTTACTCAAGATGTATCTTATTATAATCTCTCCCTTTATCTATTACTAAAACCAGATTCAAAAAATCTATTTTGAAAAATAAACAAGCTTTTAGTTAAAAATGAAGTGTTGTTGAGGTTTCTTAGCAGTAATAATGTCTGCTACATCTGCTAGTTTCTTGATTAAATGTTCGATACATTGTGTTTAAGATTTCTATTATTATATTAAGCAAAAACAAGATGTTCTTTAATTTAAGGGAGTTAACAAACTTATTTCGAGCAAATCTGCAGCATCTGCGAGCGTTAAGATTTCTATAGATTACTTGATTTATGACACTATTCAAGATTTTCCGAAGTTATCAGGTAAAATTGAGAAAAATAAATCATACATTCTTGACTTCGTTGTAAAGCCTTCACTGGTCTGTAATATGGTTGGAATATCGAAACGCGACATATCGATATATCGGAGTTGAAAATCCTATATTTTCTATCGATATCTTAACATTCCATATATCGATGATATCGATATTTTATAACGATATCATCGATGACACCGAAACTATATTATATTGTTAAACTCTAATACAGTAGAATGTCGATAATTCGTATATCCCTTTAATTCGTATGGATTTTCTGGTCTGTTGAAACTCTCCCTTTATTTCGTATAAAAACACTGCAATCCAGTCCCCTCGATAATTCGTATTAATTTTTGTCTTCCAAGTAAAGTCTAGATTTTTAAGATCAGTCAGGTCCTGTAGTTTTACCATTAAATATAAGAATAAACAATATTTAGTAATATATACCAAACAATAATTAGTAGATAAGATGTATATAAAAATAATATTAATTAATCCTATGTAAAGACAAATTGATAATTATATAAATGATTATTGTACTCAGATGTATATCTAATAAACTACATGCTTTTAGATGAATGTTTTCAGAATGCACAATATAGTCGGAAGTGTTATAAGATAAATAAATTTTTTAGAAGTTTGATGGCTTTATTATTTAAAAACGCCTAGAAGACTATAATATATGAATTATGGCTAAAAGTCTTCAAAATAAAAATATTTTATAACTTTTTTTTTTAAGTATAATTCTTTTCTATATTTTTTATTATGATTAATGGCTAATATTGTTTTATAAATAATAATAATTATATTATTTCTTAACCTTCTTCACAGTTTAACATTATACTCATTTTATGCAATTTTCTTTGCTTTTTCATCTATTTCCTTTCGATGTATCGATATATATATATATATATATATATATATATATATATATATATATATATATATATATATATATTTCCTAGTGATTATCGGTGGATATCGATATTTGGTTTAGCGATATCGCAAAATATCGAATATCGATATTATACTTTCGATGTTCCAACCCTAGTCTGAAGTCATAACTAAAACCGGTTTTAATAATATATTCAAATTCAAATTCAAGCATCAATATTTTCAAAATCCTTGGTAAATCATAAATCGCCATAATAAGATCGAATGTGTCATTTCAACCCTATAACCATATGATCATACTGCTGTTAGTGTTAGTGTGATTCGATAACAGCATCATATGTGTGTGTATGTATATATATATATATATATATATATATATATATATATATATATATATATATATATATATATTGGAGAGCATACCATCACTTTTTTTTTAAATTATAGTAATACGTTAGTAACTAGTTAACCCATGTGAAAATTTTGTACAAACCATAGATTTTAATACACTAGGGGTACAGTACAACTATTTACATTCAGTAATATTTGTACACACAGAGATTTAATACTTCTATTTATTAATCTATTAGTAGATAAATATAATCTACACTGTGCCATGAAGCAAACCGTGCTTGCTTCATTATAATGTAATACTATAATTAAAATATTAGTTTTCCCAGCACAGTATTATCAACAATTTATAATATATACACATATATATATATATATATATATATATATATATATATATATATATATATATATATATATATACACAATAGTGAAAGCAGGTGAGATAGAAAATAGCCGTATCCAATTAGCTCTCTAAGCTAGAAGAGATTAGCTTTTTTTTAGTGATATCCTGGTGGGCCATTTCAGATCGGTTCCTTTCACTAATGTTTTCCAACTATCTCTATCGGTAATGTACAAGAAAGCTTTCCAAAGGGCGAGTTTAAATGCCAGTTAAAAAATGGCTGAAAATCGATAGGGTATGTTCGTACGTTTTATTTTATATGGCCTATCTCCCTAAGAATATCCTTCGTATAATAAAATTTTTAAAACTTTATACAGTATTATTCTAGTATTATTCAGTGAGTTGTGACAGTACAAATAATCGATATATTTCCTTATTTTAACGTATGTATTTCACTAAAATTTTTTGTTTTCTTGTGTGATAGTCTAGTTCAGGAGTGTCAAACACGCGGCCCTCTGAGTAATTTTTTGTGGCACACAATTTTCTGAAATAAAGTGAAAAAAAGAAAATGGTTAAGCAACTTTATCGATCACTGACTCTCCGGCGCTACAGGCCAGCATAGAGTTATATTAAATTTTAAAAAAAATAATATCATACAAGATTTAAAAGTCAATAAACTGCTAGTAGATTCCGACAACTCCAACATTTCCTTTACAAGCTCTCAAAACTTCAAATGTTTTACAAAAAGCTCATGCAAATCAATTCCTCTCGAAATCAATCCTTAGAGTCCACAATCCTTGGAAGAATCCTTAGTGTCCCTTATTATAGCACAAATAAAATTATGAATATATCATATACTGCAGATTCGGCCCGATATAGATATACCTTCTTTAATTATAAACTCCTTGCCAGTGGCGTAGCCTAGGGGGGAGAGGAGATCCGGGGCACGGGCCCGAATTACAAAATACTTTTACTTATTCTTATCTGTAAACATAAAAAATAACATACCGAGGTACAGAAAATATTATATAATATATAGAGTGAGGGATCCCTTACATCCGCGGTTAGGATGGATTTATTTAAAGAAAATGCTTGAATGGACTTCTCTAAAATGATATCCAGGCTGCGCTACTGCTCCTTGCCCGCACAAACCCACTAGTTCGTAAGCTTTCATCCCAATCTATTCCCGATAACCTGCAGAGATTTCTGAAAAGAAGATGGCCACGGGACCTCCTAACATAAAATAGTCATTTAAGTACCAATGGATACATCCTTCACAAGCTATTGCCATATTTTACAAATCAGATAATACATTCACTTTTGACAGGTATTTTTAATATATTTGTAAATTTCAGCTTTTAAAAAAAAATGGTTTTTACTTTATTTGTTGAAGATAAGTTGTTAAATAATTACTGTTAAGTACTCGAAACAGTGTTACAGTCTCTCTCTCTGACCTAAATGATAGTACCCGTGTTATCAGTTATAGATACGTACAATGTATATATGTTGAGGTACCTTGGGAGTTATCAGTTACCAATATAGGCTGGTCTTTCTCAATTCAACACGTTTAAATTTAATTTTTATTCCGTCCAAAATTAACTCACCAATCAATGTGAGGTTACTGTTGTTGGATTTTATTTAAATACGTTAATCGATCTAAAAAATAAATATAAAATAAAAAATTTCAGATCTGACAGATTTTTTTGTTTAAATCTGCCATTGTCCATTATAGAAAAATGCCACGTTTCGAACCCTAAAACCCACAACTGTTCGTGGTGATACCTGAGTGTGTAACTATTATTTAAGATTCATGAAGAATGCTACGAATTTCGAGTAAATTTTTTTAGAGTTGAGATTAGATGAGAAAGTTCACATATGTATGTATATATATATATATAATATATATATATATATATATATATATATATATATATATATATATATATATATATATATATATATATATATAGTCGTTGTTTGAAAAAGGCGTAGGTGTCATTTAGAAAACTTTACAGAAAACACATGATACGTTTTTTCCTCAAATGGCAATATTTTTTATTTAATTTTATTTGTTATTGTGTGCAATAGTAGTTTATTAAGGTAATAAAACTTTTATAATTACAATATATTTTTAAAGCTTCTATCACTGGTCAAGGCCTGAGTAACGACTGATAATCGTCAGTATTTGGTGCTTACGTCATCAACAGTCGATTTTTAGACCATTTCTAATTTTTTTTTTCTCAATATATCGTGAGTGGGAATCGATAGAGTTAGTATTTAAGTCCAATGATAAATTGAAATTCCGAAATTTTGGTGCTTAATCTTTTTTCAAAAAACAACTTGGATATTTACATGTGTGTATAGTTTCTTTTCTGTGCTAATATTTTCCTCTGAACGGTGCTCAGTATTTTATTGTTAAATCTTCTTGAAAAGAAATGTTTCTTGTTGTAATATAAAGATCCATTCAATCAAACGCTGGTTTCAAAATGAATGCGATAGGTAAATAAAAACAAAAAATTATAAGTGTACCATTGATAGGGTTCAATCAGCTGTTCGACATCCGCCATTTTATCAGCTGTCACAAGGCTTACTGTCAGGTTATCGATAATGGCATTACCGCACTGCCACTCTATCCTACTGTCGTGACAGAACTACCACGACAGAAAGCCTGTCATTGTATAAACGAGACTTATATTGCAGCATTATATCTCAGGTTTGTAGGTTTCTAACAGTATTAAAATATCTCCCATTGTCGGTTTATTTCTGTTTATCTTCTTCATCAACTGAATGAATCCTCATTTTTCGCATGGCCTTTCGGCAGATAATGTTTGTCTTCCGCTGTTCACAGGCCTCAAGGCTAATACACTGTTAACAAAATATTTAGGATAATAAACTGCCAACAGGGAAAATTATACTTCAATTATTCTTTAATTTTATATAATCAAGTAATAGATTAAAATCTTAAACAATCGGGATTTGTACTACTTCATAGCGATTTTCAGATTTCATAGTTATAAGCTTCATAATAAAGTACAAAAGTACAATCAGTTGACATCCGCATGATGGTATAGAAGGATCAATCTGATTGGTCAGTTGACATCCGCATGATGGTATAGAAGGATCAATCTAATTAGGGATTGATAAATTATTTGCCACTTCTATAAATTTGTTTTATTGAAAACTAGTTTCGAATGTTATACATTCATCCTCAGTTCTAAAAACACACAAAAATTCAAAAATAAGCAATTCAAAATACAGTTTCGTATTATTATACATATTAAATTAGATGTATTAATTACACTAATTAATTATTTTTAATTTAATTTAAAATTGATTAAAGAATGGCTTGTAGATAGATATTTATGATAAGATGTACAAATAATTGTAACTGTTTCAGCTCGTCCGTTCGGCATTTCGTTTTTCTTTCAATTTGGCACAAATGTTCCTCGAAGCAAGGAAAAACGACATATGTGTAGGGATTTTTATTTGTTAGTTCCTATCCAAGATGGCGATCTTTTTAATGGCCCCATTTCATCAAGAATCTCTTTGAGCACACAAATTCCCAAAAACGTTGTGCAATCGAACAATCATTTAAAAAATATATCTGATGTGGACAACACATGACTTCCTTGTACGCCTATTAGACTATAAATCGGTGGCTCAAAAAGTGACTCTGAATTTGGTAACAAGTTCCCGAAGATATCTCTGCATTTTCGATGTAATTTTATTTTTAGTAAAGTACCACTTCCAGCACACAAATTTCAACCAAAATCTACTATATCATTTATATTGCTATATAACTCTTATTTACCAAATTTGAGATGTTTTACATTATATTTGAATATGATTTTTGATGAATGTTTATTGTGACCGACAAGTAAAGTACCCCTTCCGATTTGTTAATGTAGACCAAAATCTATTTTTTATATGAATATATAAATCATCTATACCGAATTTGATTTTGAAAAGTTTTGTATTATATCTTAAAATAATTTTTGATGCTATATTATGACCTTTAAGTAAAGTACCACTTTCGGTGATCATGTAGTAACCAAAAAGGGAGGTGCACAACTAGATTTTACAACAACCACAAATACAAAATTTCAATTTTCTGCGGCTAGTCGTTTTTGAGTTATGCGAAATACGAACGAACATACGCCACGACGAAACTAGTCAAAATGGATTCAGGGATGGTGAAAATGGATGTTTTCGCGATACAACTTTGTTGCGTACAAGGAAATAGAAACGAAACATCATTGAGCGAAAGTATTTCAACTCGACTGTTCGTCATTTTGTCCTGCAATAAAGAGGAGATTTTACATTTTTCGCGAGATCTATTGTTCACAGAACTATTAGTATGAACGGTTTTAAAAACCAGATTTTTTTATTATAATGTTGAATAATAAATTAACTTTTCACGTTATTTAAGACAATCTGTAACTTTAACTGAACCAGCTAGTATTCCATATAGTATATACCATATAGTATATTCCATATAGTATATACCATAT
Source organism: Rhaphigaster nebulosa (assembly GCA_948150685.1). Classification (NCBI taxonomy): domain Eukaryota; kingdom Metazoa; phylum Arthropoda; class Insecta; order Hemiptera; family Pentatomidae; genus Rhaphigaster; species Rhaphigaster nebulosa. Next base: position 1,296,326 of record OX411312.1, on the reverse strand, counting down.
AGTAGTCCAATCTTTGCCGGAAATAATATTTTTAAATTTTATTTTTTTTTATTTCTGTTCTTTTTAAAAAAATAATTTCTTGTTCATCTTTGATGTAAAATACAATGTTCAATGAGATTTGTCCCGATGAATTCTATTGATCGTTCATGAAGGGAGCGTCCGGTTGCAGCTGCCAGCTCTCATATCATTACTGTTCAATGGCGGCAAATTCAAAACGTACTTGTTTTGTCTTTAATCGGTGATTATTTATATATATATATATATATATATATATATATATATATATATATATATATATATACATGTATCGACGTTGTTTTTTTAAAAAGCGTAACCGCCATTTAGCAAACTTTACAGGAAACACCATGAAGCGATTTTTTTCCCCATATAACAGTATATTTTTTTTTAATTTTCTTCTTTATTGCATTGAATAGGAATTTATTAACCTAGTAAAACCTTTATTATTAAAATATATTTTTAAAAAAATTTAGCAGTGGTTAAGGCCAGAGTGACGACTGAGAGTATTTAGTTAGTATTTGATGCTTGCGTCATCAATATTCGATTTTTAGATCATTTACTATTTTTTTTCTCGATATATCGTGAGCGGGAATCGATAGAGGTGGTGTCTGCGTGGCGTCCCAAAATCAATTGAAACCTAAATTTCGAATTTTTGGCGCTTAAGTCTTTTTCAAAAAATGACGTCTATATATATATATATATATATATATATATATATATATATATATATATATATATATATATATATATATATATATATGTATAAAATTATACATAAATACACAGTTCTGGATGCATAGTTTCTGAAAATTGCAGTTGTAACGTTTTTAGATTGTAACGTTAAAGATGATTATATACATCTAAATTAAATTACTTTCCCCTCATTAAAAAAAAAAAAAAATATATATATATATATATATATATATATATATATATATATATTTGGATATGGCGAAAGTAATTTATTTTATATGTATATAATCACCAATTAAAGACAATATTTTAGCAAAACATTTACTGATGATTTGAATTCTCCACCATTGAACTGCAATGAATGATATGAGAGCTGGCAGCTGCAGCCGAACGCTCCCTTCATGAACGATCAATAAAATTCATCCGGACAAATCTCATTGAGATATTATATTTTCCATCACAGTTGAACTAAAAGAAAACTATGTAAATTTATTTTTCAAAAAGGAACAGAAATCAAATAAATATAATTTTAAAATATTATACGTTCCAGCTCGGTAAATATAAATAGCTCCATCTATATATCGACAATGTTTTTTGAATAAGGCTTAAGCGCCAAAAATTCGAAATTTAGTTTCCAATTGATTTTGGGACGTAAACACTACCGCCTATCGATTCCCGCTCACGATATATCGGAAAAAAAAAATTGGAAATGGTCTAAAAATCGAATATTGATGACGTAAGCAGCAAATACTAACGACTCTCAGTCGTCACTCTGGCCTTAACCAGTGCTAGAATTCTTAAAAATATATTGTAATTATAAAGGTTTTACCACTTTAATAAGCTCCTACTGTATACAATAAAGAATAAAATTAAAAAATATATATTGTTATTTGGAGAAAAATCGTTTCATTTGTTTCCTGTAAAGTTTGCTAGATGGCGCTTACGTCTTTTTCAAAAAACGACGTCGATATGTCTACATATTATAAATAAATACACTCATAGTAACACCGTTTGAAGATTTTCGCCCCCCCCCCCCCCTGGATTGACGTGACAGGGAGGTAGAGAGGTTACTAACAGCCCAATGCGATGCATATTATGTCTGTTATGTAAATATATATTTGCATAATGTTCATCTACTGGAGACGGCTTTATTCGACAGCTGTCTTGAAGAAGATTTCAGTCTGTCTTAAGCCGTCAATCTCTTAATTTCATTTAATCATTAATCTAAAATTATAATATTAATAATACATTTTAAGGATAATATTAAATGATAATTTACTAATTCGCTTGTCAGTAAACAATTTAACTTGAATAATTCCATCTATTACTATGTCGTTTTTTGAAAATGGCGTTAGCGCCACCTAGCACACTTTACTGGAAACACGTGAAACGATTTTTCCCCAGATAATAATATATTTTTTTAATTTAATTTTTTATTGTATACAGTCGCAGGTTATTTACCTGGTAAAATCATTATGATTACAATATATTTTTAAGCCTTTTAGCAATGGTTTAGGCTAGAGTGAGGACTGAAAATCGTTATTATTTGGTGCTTACGTCATTTTCCAATATTTTTTTCGATATATCGTGAGCGGGAATCGATAGATGACGTGTTTATGTCCATAATCAATTGAAAAATAAATTTCGAATTTTTGGCGCTTAAGCCTTTTTCAAAAAACAACGTCGATATCTTTTGGTTGAATACTTAATGTTTAAATATTATTAATATTTACAGTATTTACTTTAAATTTAAATACATTAATTGAAATCTATCTGGATATAGATGAGGAGAGAATTGGATTAAATTACCCTAAATAAAAAAACGGGGGGATAAATAAATAAGAAATGTTTGTATAAAAGTAAAAAAATAAATAAATAATGTTTGATAGAGTCAATTGTTTTTATTTTTATTTATTAATTTTTACAAGGAAATCCTTCCTGGATGAGACTCTAAAATTAATTTTTTTATTCGACAAGAAAATTTTGTTTCAATCTTCGAATAAACTACGCTAGCATTAAAAATATAATGCATAAACTTCGGAAGTTAAAGTCCAATACTTCATGAGATTTCATTGAAGGTTTTTATCATTCCCAAATAAAAAAACATTACCAAAATTGATGAAATAATTACTAAAAATCATGATCGATCAACATAATTACTGTATAAAATAAAATAGATAAAAGTGATTAAATTGTTGAAATCGGAAAATATAATCCTAAAAACAATTGCCGAATCTCGAAGCTAGTTTTAAATGGCACTTGTAAATTATTTTTTTCGGTAATCAAAGAACCGTTATGGGATACTGTTAGACTAAAATTTTCTTGTTTAATTTTATTATTACTAACAGTTATAAATTATAATAATAGTAATAAAGCCTGCTAAAAATGATTTCAGTTGCCAATTATTCCTAGCTATTACTTTTAACGGATCTTTTTTACTTCGCTACCGCTAATCACTTTTCAATAAAAACATTCATGATTTCGGTTTATATTGGTTTTAACTGTTACCGATTGGGTTATTTTTTGTATACGTTCTGGTGTGTAAAGATACTTTAAAAAAAAAAATGAATCTTTTCCAATTATCTGCTGCATTCCAGAGTGAAGAAAAAGTGCTTCAACAACTCTAAGAAGCAGCGATAGTGCAGAAGTCAAGAAAATGGTCGAGAGACCACGTAATGAGTTGTATTATCGACAAGGAGACTACTCTCGTTGGAGATATCATAAGGGTTAATAGTATCTATAGTGTTCTATCAGAAATATGGTTTGAAAACTGTCATTTATCACTGACAAAAAGTTTATTGTTTATTTATTCATGGGCGAATGAGTATACTACCATAAAGTTCTCTAAAAAAGAATTAGGTATAAGTTCCAAGACTGTTACGGATTGGAAGAAAATGAGGTTATAACTTCGTAACGATATTTATTAACAAGTATGTAAACAGTGACAGAGAAATCATATGTTTTTATTGAATGTGATTTGCGGTAGCCAAGTAAAATATCTGATGTGGACAACACATGACTTCCTTGTACGCCAATTAAACTATAAATCGGAGGCTCAAAAAGTGATCCTGAATTTGGTTACTAGTTTCCGAAGATTGCAGTATCTCAAAAATGATACTCAACTTTGCGACGTCCATCTATTGACACATACACACACACACATAAGCTCTTGTTTATGGAGGTATCATTCCATTACTATATGTCGTTTTCTGTCTATTTCACTAAATAAAGCATTGGAAATCGACGGTTTAAACATTTTAAGCGGAAGAACACGCTTAACTTATAATCTCCTGCTGCAGACTTGTTCATCTCACAAATGGAGAGGAAAACCAGTATTTTACAGTCAATTTTAACGCTTAAAATTATTAATAAATTGTTTAATTAAAAAGGAAAAAAAATCGCGTTTATAACTTTATCACCCAACCATATTATCTCTTTATTAAATGTCGATACACCTTTTGATTTAAGTTTGTTATGATCTTCAAGCAAAGTACCCCTTTCGGCTCTTCATTATCAACCAAAATTTATTATATTACTTATATTGATATAAAAGTATAATTTATCAAATTTGAGATGTTTTACATTATATTTTAATATAATTTTTTATGAAAGTCTAATATGACCTTCAAGTAAAGTACCACTTCCGGTTTGCCGATTTTAACCTAAATTTATTATGTTATTTTTATTTGTATGTGAGTCTTAAATACCAAATTTGAGAAGCTTTGCATTATATTTTAATATAATTTTTGATGAAAATCAATAATGACCTTCAAGTAAAGTACCACTGCCGGTAATTATGGCTAAAAAGGAAGATTCACAACTAGATTTTACAAAAATCCTAAATACAAAATTTTAACTTTTAACGGTTTTTGAGTCATGCGAGATACTTACGAATTTACGTATAGGCGTCACGACGAAACTTGTCAAATGGATTCAGGGATGGTCAAAACGGATACTTCCGTTGAAATCTGAAAACCGAAAATTTTCGCGATTACAATACTTCCTTTACTGCGTACAAGGAACTAAAAGGACCTCTTTACTAAAGGACTGCTAAAAGGACCTCTTTACTAAAGGACTGCTATTGCATTTAGCCGATGGAGGTATTCTACCTACCTTTCTACATTCTCTACTAGTTGATTCATCCTTTTTCAAACTAAATATTCTAGGCAATATTTAATTTTTTAAAACCTTAATGTATTTTTTTATATATTTTTATTTGATTTTTTTTTTTCGATTTTTCTTTATCCAATTTATTTTGTTAATTTTTTGTTATGTTAGCATATTGTACATTCAATTTGTAACCTAAATTTTTTTACTAGTAAAATAATTTAAAAATTTACTACTATTTCAATTATACGTATAAAACAAACAATATATGTAGTATACCTCTAAAAGGCATCGAACATGTATTTATGTATGTATGTATGTCGAACATGTATGTATGTATGTATTCAGTAAATAAATTCACCTTTTATGAGGTTACCATAAAAGGAAATATTTAAGAATTAAGAATATACTATATTATATTTATAATATACTATAATAATGTAATTATAATTTTAATAAGATTTATATATTATATAATATGTAAATATAATGTAATATATATTATAGCGATAGTGTGCGTGCGCGTGTGTATGTGTGTCCTTATGCATGGGGTGTATTTATACATCTGAACTATTAAGAATTGGAATAAATACATTGTTGAATACGTTATTATATCCATTACGGCTCCATTACGTTATTATATCCATACGTTATTATATCCATTTCGACGTAGGTAAAATGAGGCCTTAATTCGCGTATAACTCGAAATGCTGTCATAATTTTTTCGGTGTCCGTGGAGAGTTTTGCTCGAAATGACAAAAAAAAATGTCAAAGCTTGATAAAAAAGGAAAATTTTCTCTCTTTGAATTTTTCACCATTTTCTCTGAACCTTAGAACTTCTTTAATAAGGGAAATTCATTCACAAAGTGGAAACCCTGGTAAGAATGGATGGTAATTCGAAGTAACTAACTCGGTCCGACCTTCTAAGCACGCAACTCTCTCTGGAACCCTAAAAGTGTACCACTTTCAAAGCGTCCCGATACTTGGCTAGTGTCCTGGAGGACATCCAAATTTTGCCAGGATATCCTCTGGAAGAAGTGGAGCGGGCAAGTAGAGCGGTAGGAAGAGATCCTGCTGACCGGTCTCAGCCCGTTTGGAACACAATTAATTGGCCCCTTCACGCTTTTTAATCCGACCCTAGAGCGCAGTGCTGACCACACTCCTCGCTAATAGCGCCCCCGCACGAACCTTCTCTCTCCTCTGGCTGTAATTAATCGAGCACGTATTCAATTTAAGCAGGAGGTGGCACGCCATTTTTGGAGGAAAAAAAATAAGACGAATCTCGTTAGTCATGAACCCCCCCCCCTTCGCCCCCCCTCCCTCCGTCCCCCCAACCCTATGTTGGTTTTAGCCACTTCGCTAATTGGATAGTCAATCATTTTATCAACTTAATTATTTTCTCTCCTGCCTCATCCGTCATCATATCATTCCCTTGATCACATTTCAGCTCAGAACATGCTTTAATACTTTAAGATCATTCTGGGCTGTAACATCACGAGTCGGGCTCTTTTTTCACCAGATTTACTATTTTTTATTATAATAGAAATTGCCGCAAGGTTTAAAACTCATATTTACAAAAAAAAAGTAAAAAAAATAATGACTAATGATGAAAACAGTGATTTTTTAAAGGAAAATTACTTTTTTTTATTGCTCCAGGGTCACGAATTATGAAATTGAATTCATTTGTTTTGGATATTTTTTAGTGATTATTCTGGAACCAACAAATGCATTCCTAATTAGAGATTGATAAATTATTTGCCATTTCTATAATTTTGTTCTTATTATCTTCAGTTCTAAAAACACACAAAAATTCAAAAATAAGCAATTCAAATTACAGTTTCTTATTATTATACATATTAAATTAAATTAATATAAAATTATATTTATTTATACAGTTTTTGAAAGAATTTAGTTTTACATTAAAAAATATTTGTATCTAACGAGTTTATTTACGATATTTATAAAATTTCTCTTATGGTTTCGATATTAAGGACTTAGCCAGACTTGGTTGAAAAAATAATTCTTGACTCTCTGGAAATCATCCAGCACCACATAGTGTGATATCCAATGAAGTGAAAAGTTCATGGAAGATTGAATGGGCATTGTATGACTTATTTAATGATTTATTTATTTATTTTTTATATTTGTAAATATTTATTAAATGTTAAATTTTAGTTATATTTCATTCCAATGTGCTGAAATTTTATTAATTTATTATAGATCATATTTTAGCATTACTCAAAGAGTTTTTAATTTATATTTATTAATAAATTATCTATTGATGTAGTACACGAAGAGATTTATAAGGGTTAATAGAAAGAATCTATTTAGCAAAAACGGAAAAAAATAATAAATAGAAGAAAATTATATGAAAACCACTAAATATATATATATATATATATATATATATATATATATATATATATATATATATATATATATATATATATATATATATATATATATATATTTATTATGTATATTGTAATTATGCTGTATATTTATAATATTTTTTAGAATTTGTCAATATGATGCTAATAGTATTTTATGTGTGTAGCAACCCAATACAGTTGGACAGTAACTCTTTAATAATAAAGTGTTTTTCTCTGGTAGTTTTTGGGTAAGCAGTGCCATATTTACCCCTCCCCCCTCGCATTATCCCAGGAGCTTAAAGCCCCGCCATCCTTAGGGCCCCCTCCTTCTTGTAAATGTTTAACTTTTTTTTTTCTTTTTTTTTTGTTACTTTAAAATATTATATAGAATAACGACTTTCTGCTGATATCCCAAAGTTGCTGAAAAAATAATTTCTCTATTATGGGGGAACCCCATATCTTAGAGTTCCATGAGCCCTTAAAGCAAGAAAGGCCCGGGAAGTAAGCTTTTGTTCCGCCGGATGAAGAATACGCCGTTTTCCTCCGGAAAGAACACGGAATAACCTTCGGATGTGCAACATCGCTTAAGTGCAATTCATTATACTGATATTGCGATAAAAAATGAAACATCCTGTTGTCGTAATATCCTTCGCTCTGCTGGAAGACATCGCAGTGGGCACCAGAGTTCCTCGACCTCTTGTAGGTATCGCTCCAAACCACAATGAGCAATGTCACACAACAGAATATAAATAATGCCACCACCTTCTCCTTAATATTTTATTTATCACGCGTATTTCCAATATGGAATAAGATTTTAAAATCTGTAAAATCTTATTTAGCATGCTAAATTCAGGATTATGAGCTGCCTAGTGTAAGTACTATCGCAGCTTGCTAACTAAATTCGGTGGCGCTATCTGTATTAAGAAGTATTATTTTACTAACCTTGCTTTAATGAAACCTTTACTTGCGTTGCCAGTTGATGGATGTTTTATTTATTCAAGTGCATCTTACTTTATGTTTATTGTTTGCATGTTTAATTAAATGAATCATGTCTACAATTAGTGATGAATCAGTATTATGTGAATGTTTGTTAGAACTCCTAGATCGTGAAAGAGTAGAGGCAGGGAATGTGGCTTGTACTCTTGTCTCTCCTTTCCATTTCATGCTTCTCGATTTAATTTAAATTAAAGTAACTTTTAAAATTATATAAAAATGACAATTGCTTACAACATTTTAATTGTAAAATAAAGAAAAATAATTAAATTTACACATATTAAAGCAAGTAAACAAATAACCAGTTGAAACTTTGAAACATCAAGCAGACAAAATGATCCTGTGAGCTGACAAAACAATATGGCGGCCATTTAGCAGAGTGGCACTCACGATGACTTTTCTTAAACTGAGACCGTTATTAGACTTGTTTTCTATTGTGATATTTAGCATGCTATTGTTGAAACTCGAAGAATAGCACGATTTAGCGTGCTAAACGGGAGATTCTGAGTACCGTTAGTACTAAAAATTTCTTCTGGATAAGCGAGCCCTATAACGCCATCTTTTACTATTGAAACATCTAAGAAATTACTGATAATCGTTGAAGATGTTTATACAGTCGCCGCCTGGATGAGAAATATCTCTTCTCAAGCATCTTATTATTTTTTTTAATTTATAGGATTATAATATTATTAGGTATTGATAAATTATTTGCCACTTCTATAGTTTTCTTTTATTGAAAACTAGTTTCGAATGTTATACATTCATCTTCAGTTCTAAAAACACACAAAAATTCAAAATATAGTTTGGTATTATTATACATATTAAATTATATGTAATATAAATCAGTATTATAAAACATTTAAGAATTTAATTAAGACAAAAAATCAAATACATGTTGGTACTCACCAATGTTTAAATGGATAGATAGATTGGTCCTTCTATACCATCATGCGGATGTCAACTGAATAATATTATTGTAATTATTATAGCAGTAATAGAGGATTCGCCGAATCTATTGTTACTTTGAGGACAACCAGGTAAAATGTCTGGTTTCTATTTCTACGCTAGTATGTAGGCCTCTGAATATTGATGAGGCAGTACCTGTACTGGTACCACGGATCTGGAACATGATGTATTTGTTCTTCAGAAATATCCTTTTCCTCCCTCAAGGACTGTTGAGAATTTCAATTTCGTTAGCAGTGCGTTGTTTCCTGGGACAATAGAGTTCGTTATGACCTACTCAGCCTATTGCCGCGACTTTCCAATTTTAGGAATCCAGTTCTTCCATTCAAAGCTATTTCTAGATAATTTTTTTCTTAAATGGAAATTTCTTCAAAGCGTGATTTGTACATTAATCAAAGAGACCAAAAGTTCAATATATATATATATATATATATATATATATATATATATATATATATATATATAAAATAATATTGTGAGGGTATTATTGAAGATTCCAAAAACTAATAAAGAACTAACTAGTTAAAGTTTCGGCAATTCATACATCATCAGGACAGAAGAAGAAAATATCGCATACGTAGATGTAGACCAGAAATAGCATATCTCATATCAGCAGTCTAAAAAGGTTCACCAATAGCATATCTCATATCAGCAGTCTAAAAAGGTTCACCAATAGCATATCTCATATCAGCAGTCTAAAAAGGTTCACCAAACAGAGACAGTTCAACACATACTATATTTGCATTTATTCTATTACATAAATATACTTTATTCAAAATATATGTTTAATCCATGGCGAGAATCATACACGTTTCATGGCCATACTCATCAGTGTCATTTCAGCCTGCTCATTTTTATTACATTTGACAGGTGAAGATCGTTATAAAGATCATATGCCTCTTTACTTTGGTTTACTAAAAAGAAAAAGAAAAAAAACACAGTTCTATTTACAGACAGGTAATAATTGTCTCTAATCCCATTTTAAATGAAATTTGTTGACTAGTCTCTTCTGCCTGGTTCGCCAGTTATCCAGTTCCATGGCAGCTCCACAGATAACTGTAGCTCAAATACGAATAGTTATACGAAATTGAAATTATGTATTTATGATAGATTACAGCAACTATTTCATAAATCGACTTACTAGAGTTAATTTTTCTGTTTGTAAATTTTATTCTTAATTGTATTAATATTAAATTTGTATTAATTTTATATTGTAGACACAGTATACCTAAAAATAAAATAATTCCCAATGGTACTAAAATGGAATTTGTGGTGCGCTAATTTTGACCAGGAGTTTTTGAACATTAGGTAACTACCATTGGGAGTTATTTTTTTCAGGTCTACTGTGCCTACAATATAAAGTAATATATATAATATTAGCAACATAATATTATATATATGTATATATATTGCTACGTTTCAGGTAATCTGCTTTTTTAAGACAGGTGGAGGTTCGTCGGAGCGTAAGAAAGAATAATATAATATTTAAGAATAAAGGGGAAGGGGGGCACTCAATTGTAGAGTTAGACGTAGCGTTGGGTTGCGTGTTACTGAAGGTGCCAGTTCTGACAGCTTTTCTTTTCCTTTTACCTTATTCATCTATTTTCTTTATCCATTTTCTTAATGAAATGGAAAATTGTCATTTCTTTACTTCAATGGTAATAGGTTGTTTACAAGATAATCTTTAGTCATATTTTTTGTTGATTATTTTACCTGTGTTGTTCTTTATTAATATTTTCTTTACTTATTTTCCTATCTAATCCGACATCAAAAAGCCTTTTTAAATTTATTGCAAAAGGATCTGTGTATATATATATATATATATATATATATATATATATATATATATATATATGTGTGTGTGTGTGTATATATATTTCTTTTTTTTTCCCCGCTACATTTGAGCACCTCCCGCGGCCCCCTTTGGGTCAAATCAGCTGAAATTCTCAGTATGTAAGGTTTTCTTCCAGGCAGAACGATACCATAAAAGTATGGGTGAATTCCAGTCTAAATTTCGGTATATTCACCTGAAATTTCGGCGTTTGTAAAGTTTTGCGCAGCTCCACCAAATTAGTTTATAAGGTTGATAATTTGTATATTAATTGGGTTGGTGTTAGGGAAGTATCTTTTGAGGATCTCAATTCGGTTTCGCCAACCCCCGAGTTTTTCGATTATTTTTAATATTTCCGCACCTCCAAAACCTCTCCAAATCCAGGAGGCTGAAAAGCTATTTTATTTGAAAGGAAATTAAATTACCTATAAAATAAAAGAAGTTTCATCGGAATCATGGCTATTTCAAATCCAGCGGCCCCCTTTGGGTCAAATGAGCTGAAATTCGGTATGTAGGGCTTTGTGTTTCGTAGTCAGCGGAGAGGTATTACTATATTATAAAACTATGAGTAAATTTCGGTATGCTAGGGAACTGCCTTTTGCGAATCTCAACTTTTTTTTCTCACTCCTCTGTTTTTTTAATATTTTTTATATTTTAGTGAAAATACGAGTTTAGTGACGGAGCTTCGTTGCTCACGGATTTCTTTTTGTTTTATATTTTTCATTTGATCTATATAAAATGAAGTCAGTTGAAAAACGGTGAGTTATATCACAATTTAGATACGAATCATTCCAGGAAAAAAAACATTGCTGATGAACTTTTGAAGATTTCATAACTCCTCCGTGCAATATATAATCGAACCGACAGAGTACAGTAGCAATATATAATTATTGTTGTAATTACGGAGCTGCAAAACCACAGTAACATTCCACAACAGACCCATCAAGATTATCCTCGATTATTGCTTCGGAAGCGAGCTGGGTGGACTGTAGTTACAATTAGATCTAGGGTGGTCTCTCGTTGCGCAGAGAAAGTAGCTACAATATTACTGGAACGAGGAGCAACATCCGACCCTTATATAAGACGCCATTGTTATATTGTTCCTCTTGCTTCATCCTTTACAAATAGTTCTTCTTACAAGTATCAAAGACTTAATATTAAAATAATAAATCATTCTCTGAACCATACGGTGTTCTTGGGATGCAGTGTAATCAGCATTTTGCTACAATCGCATGGTTATTTCTCTTATTAACGTCTTGTAGGTACACATTTCAGCATTTATGCAAAGAAAGCATTTCCCAAACCATGGTATTCATTCTAACAAGCCCACTAATTTCTAATGGATATAATTAGTAGATTGATAACTTTTACGAGTACTTTATCGCGACTGGAGGAATTTGACTAGCGATATATTGAGTTTGTAAATATACAAAATGAAAATATGAAAATTGATTATGTTGGAGGAACATTATAATAAAACAGAATGAGACAGAGGAATAGGGATTGAGGTAAAGTTATGCAACGGTGTTGTTTTTCAAATCAATATTTACTCAACGCTACCGAATTCAAAATGTTGCATAACTCTTACACCCTAGAAGAATCTTGTACATATGTTTTAGTATATATATATATATATATATATATATATATATTAGTACAGCGCCATTTTGAATCTTGTACATATGTTTTAGTAAGTACAGCGCCATTTTGAATCTTGTACATATGTTTTAGTACAGCGCCATTTTGATATTTTGTATTTATCATTATTCGTTTTAGCACTATCATTCGTTCGCTAAACTACTTCCTTGCTTTTCTTCTTTGCACGCACCTTCCCTCCACCCCCCTCCCAACCAATTTCTCCTTGAATTTTGACAATATCTCCACTAATACTTCTCTACTAGTTTTTGAGAGTAAATTTCGTTAAATAATTTTGTTTGAGATACACTAACCTACACTAAAAAAATACTGAGCATAACTAAAATTACGAAATATAAAAGATAATCTTTAGTAACAATAATATAATAAATTTTTCATTGGTGTTAGGCGATGAGCTTTTTTTTATTATATACTTCCTTTGCTGTACAATTTTACTTCCTATTTCTTTTGTATTTATTGTTTCTTTCATTTTTATTATTTCAATGGTCTTTAAATACATTTTTGGTTGTTTAATACGTGTTATTTCTGGTGTTCAGCTGTTTTTAATGTAGCCTTTCCCAGCTGTTGTTATATTGCTCCCCTTTTCCTTCAGTATAGGTGTCTTGGAGTGAGGTACTGTCTCTAGCTGATAAGCTGATGATAGTGCCTTTTTACACTGTTGATGTGAAATTCATCTGCTGTATTTTGTCTCCATATGTGTGATCTTATGTTTTCTGCCTGATGAAGCCTGAATTAGTAAAACGTCAACTGGTTATATTCAGTTGACATCCGCATAATAGTATAGAAGGATCAATCTGATTGGTCAGTTGACATCCGCATGATGGTATAGAAGGATCAATCTGATTGGTCACTTGACATCCGCATGATGGTATAGAAGGATCAGTTTGGTTGTTGTATGGTTAGTTATATATTTATAAATTGATAAATTCAAGGCATATATTTTTATTTTACAGGAAATGTTTTATTTCTTTGAAGTTACGAATGACGCATTGTCAACGAAAATAAAGTATTGGGTAAATTGATCCTAAGATAAATTGGTCCTAAGAATTCCGAGTCGACTGGAAGCCTTAGGCGTGGCTTTGCGGCGACTTAAATGAGCGTGTAAAGTCGTTAGGCTTAATAATGAACAGTAATAACTGGTGAGTTATCGTCTGAAGGATAAACCGAAACGTAAGCGGGAGGATTGTGCTGAGTCTGAACTGTATATTTTGCTAAAGCGGAGCCGAGTATGTAAAGGCGAATGATTGATAGTGGTATCTGCATCGAACCTTAGGTTTCCCTTATTATTTATCTTATTTTTTGCCCTCATACTTAAGGTTCGTTTACACAGTGACAGTTACATGTATGGCAGCAACTGTCGCGTACCCATTGACATCATCTAAACTGTATGACAGTAACTATCATGACGTTATCAACTGTCATGGTTATTACGCTTAAAAACATTGTTTCGATTATTTCTGAACTTGATTACTTCCTTATTCAATTCTTGTTGGATGAATAAAAAATATATAATTTAGTTTTTAGCGTTTATTATAAATGTCTTTAATTTTTTATTTAAATTTATTTTTATTAATTTAGTTTACATTTAATTAGTTACTAAAATTAAGTTTCTGGATTTTTTGGGTCTTTTCTACTTTAGGACACCCAATTACTTTTTGGTAACGTATGTTCTCACTTAGGTTATTTTACATTAATCCCTATCCACTAGCATATGATTAGAAAATATTAAAACAGATTAATAGAATATTTATTTTAAGGCATAATATAAACAAATTCTGAAATAAATTACAAAAAACACTTCTTAGGCCCTCATTCAGGGGCAATCTTGCTCCCTAAAACTGTGTATTCCAACATATTTTATGATACGAAGTTCGACAGGTTCGTTTTTCACAAAACCACTTCTGTTTCTTCATTGCGTGTTAGACTTTTTTACCTTGTAGATAAATGATAGAACTTTTTTTTCACAAGTTGAAGAGTTCTATTAACTTCAGGGTGTTAAATTACTAATGTAAACAATAGCACTAACATATCCACGCATATTCTTGATACCTGTCAGATGATTTAATCAGTTACTGAAAAATAAACTAAGTGATAACATAATGTTAATAAAAAGGCTGTCCTAAAGTAGAAAAGGCCCCATTTTCTTTAAAAATATATATAAATACATTACTATTTTTAAAATAATTATATCAGATATTCTTTTAGTGTTCGGTCAGTCTCAGGGGCCCGTGTTATGTGAGAAAAAACGCTGCAAATTATAATATTTATAATTAGTAATATTTCAAAAATATCTATTCTGTCCAAGTAAAAAAGATAAGCTTGCCACAAGATGATACGTGAGAGTACCGAACTGGGAGTGTTAATTTAAAAAACTATGTCAATGCAAGTAGGCTGTGATGGTTAGGGCATGTAATCAGAGGGTGAAATGATACAGAGGAAACATTGGATGTGCACTTCAGTGGGGAAAAAAAAAAAGAAGGAAAAACTAAGGAAGTGCAGAAATAATCCAAGAAAGGATAAAGCAGAGAGATACGAAGAAGGCAGAAGCCAATAGATAAGTCAGGAGGCCTAGGGCCACGATGACCAGCCGCCCGGAGAATCAGTCTACGAAGTTCATTACGCTATATCTCAGCTAATACTGGTCCGATTTAAATGATTTTTATTTCGTTTTGTAGGGAATTCCATCAGCTTTCGTTTAGATACAATAAAAGCACCAAACAAATTGCGGATGGATTTTTTTTTTTATTCGATATTTGGATTCTACGTATCTTGAAATGTAAAAACTCAAATTTTGAGAAGGGTTACACAAATTTTTTCCTTGGTTGATTTCAATGGTCTATTATGGAAAATAATAAACCAAAAATAAAGTGAAGTAGTTCTAATTTACTTCTCCATTTTTAAGGTCCATTTTTAAAGAATAACAATTTAACAAAATGAGCTTAAAAGGTTCATACTTATTTTCTCTCTAAAATGAAACTCAATTACACTGACAGGCACAGGCAACTCCTTCAACATTACTCGACAATGTTTCAATATTATTTCAGAACGCATTCCAAATTAACTCCACGCACTTATATATTATTAAGTTTGGAGCAGTGATTAATTTCTGTTACTTTCTTATGAAAAAGAATAATGAGGGATTCTACGTATTTAGTCGTTCATTTTTCATTTTGTTCAGTCATTGCGACCGTAAATTGTGTACAGTTTTCCGAATTTAGAAAAGAATGCGACACATTTATAGATAAATTTTGCAAAAGAGTGCTTTGAGAAAGTCGACGAAACTACATAATAAAGACATTCATATAAAAATATATAAAACTATAATTACATCTTAATTGTAGGAATAATAGAAAGTTTTTGTAAAGATTTAGAAAAAAATTAAAGTTTTAAATTAGACTATGCTCCTGTGATTTGCTATTTCGAGTTCCTCTAGAGACTTAAGAACTGACCTAGAGAAACGGGACACTTTGCAGGATAATGACAGAGCAGAAGACATCCTGATGGGGGAGAAAGAGTGGTTGGTTCACGCTCGACGACTTTAAGTAGGCGACTCTAATGTCAGTAATTAAGCTCCTTTCTTATATTCACTATTCACTACATGATAGCCAATCTCTGTAAAACATAAATGCTCCTCTATCTCTCTCTCTCTCACTCACTCACTCTCTCTCTCTCTCTCTCTCTCTCTCTATATATATATATATATATATATATATATATATATATATATATATATATATATATATTTGGATTTATCTCTAAAATAACTCTTTAAACATTAACCTATAATTTGTTGTTCAGTCTCATTTGTTGCAGACATTTTCAAGGAACAGGGTCAAAACGACAATACAGCAATTTTTTTAATTTAGAAAAGCCGTTTCAATTACAAGCGTTTAAAAATCAGTATATTGAATTTCTTGACAAACTTTGTGAAATTTGTTGTTTTTCAACCGTCGATTGCGATCATATTCCTGAACCAAATTTATTATATTAGATACTCATTCGACTCAGAATTTAATGTTGTTTAATTCTTGAAATAAAAAAGTGTTCCCTAGGACGCACTGTTTTGGAGTTAAAAATCAATAACACAGGCCAACAAGAAATTTTTTTGAAAACTTTTTTAACTTTAATAGTTGATCTTTATAGATTTTTATGTGCTGAATCTAAATCTGGCCTTAGTTTTTTTGTATCACCCATAATTTTCCTTATGTTTGAGGCTCATCAAACATCCTAACTTTTTAAACTTCTGTAACATGTTAGCTACAATAGAAACATACATACTTTTTCATTTCCCAAGAACTTTGTAACGACTTGCTTGAATGATACCCATGCTTCTTTCTCATTTAAGGTCATTTTGGATTCAAAGCTAACATCAAACATCATTTTTCTAATGTCAGGTCCGACAAAGACGCCTTCTTTTAGTTGAGCTTCTGAAAGGCGTGGAAACATTTGGCAGAGATACTTGAAGCATGGTCCATCTTTAGGCAAAGCCTTTACAAATTGTTTCACGAGCCCTAAGACTGAAAGCTGTTCAATTCTTTAAAAATCTCTTAATTTAATAAATTTAACTATAAAATGTGAAGAAATTGTTCGTGATACAGCTTTTTTAATATCATATTTGGATTCAGCACGCTAAAAACTATAGGAATAAGGTATTTTCAGTACAAAAGTTTTTTCATCGCTGGCCTGTGTAATTGGAAAAAGGCCGTAAATTTCGTTTTTTTTTGTTTTTTTTAATGCTATAACTTCCGTTTGCTTTCCGACGTTTAGTTCGACGAGTTTCAAACCAGATCCCTATATTATTTATTATAATGATTGAGAAATTCAAAATGTAGAACTAGATGTACAATCTACTTTATAATATTTCTCCATCTGGAAGTACAGTAGGAAAGCCATAACTAAAACCGGTAGCTATATAAAGCTATATTACCTAACTACTGTAATACAGAAGGCATTAGAGATATTGAGACATTAAATAAAGAAAAAAAATTGAAACAAGTTCTAGTAATTTAGAGAGTAGTTTAGCTCTGCGTGGGCGTTGCTCTAGCTCCTACCTCCTACCTCTTTGATCTCTTTTCCTTCAGGTCGTGGATGAGGTTAACTGCGACAAACTGTCTACTTCGCCAGTCAAAGGGAACCGCTCCAGAGAACTCGTTATATGACATCCTTAGCTCGACCTCACATCTACGCGGCGGAATGTTCTTCAAAATAAACATGTTTAAATTATGTATATTTACGTTGCGGTAAATACGCTTAATCCGGTTATTTTCCATAATTGCCGATTATTATAGGTTTATAATCACCACTAAATCTGGTAAATGTGGCAAATTATTGAATATCCATCAAATTAACCGGCCGATTTACATAATTAGGGACGTATGAATGAACCAGTAATGGCGAATGAAATAAAAATCCATAACTTTACCAAAATTGGTCCGGTTTGCGCAGCTGCTTGGCTTCTTGCATCGCCTAGAGCTAGGGTTGGAACATCGAAAGAAAAATATCGATATTCGATATTTTGATATATCGCGAAATATCGATATCCACCAATAATCGGTAGAAAAATATCGATATATCGAAAGGAAATGGACGAATAAGCAAAGAAACCGTGCATTAAATGAGTATAACGTTATGAAGTTTATGAAATAATATAATTATTATTTATAGACCAATATTTTTATTATCCATGAATCATTATAAGAAAAGATAGAAAAGAATAATATTTTGATTAAAAAAAAAGTATCATAATACATTTTTATCTTGAAGGTTTTTTGCCATATTTCATATATTATATTATTCTACAAATTTTTCAAAGTTAGACAAATGACGCTAGAGTGTCCGGCAACGATCGGGTGACCTCGGAATGAACAAGTAATAACGCGCCCCTAGTCTATAGTTGTACCGATTAAATAATTAAACTATAATGTAAAGTACGGCTCACGGATAATAATAATATGATAAAGAATAAAGGAAATTTCTCAATAAAATAAAATAATAAAGTTTAAGATACGAATATAACCGATATATCGGTGTAAAATATCGATTTCATCGATATATTGTGTGCTCGGTTATTGATTTTTGAAATAAGATATATCGATATATCGCGTTTCGATATTCCAACCCTACCTAGAACATTGCCAGGTGGTGGCAACTTACAAATAATACGTTCATATATTGACGTCGTTTTTTGAAAAAGTGTAAGCGCCATTTTGCAAACTTTTATAGGAAACGCATGAAAGGATTTTTCTTCAAATAACAATACCATATATATATTTTTTCAATTTATTCTATGTTATATACTCTATGAGTTTATTAAGGTGGCAAAACCTTTATAATTACAATATATTTTTAAGACTTCTAGGACTGGTTAAGGCCAGAGTGACGACTGAGAGTCGTTAGTATTTGATGCTTACGTCATCAATAGTCGATTTTTAGACCATTTACAATTTTTTTTTTTCGATAAATAGTAAGGAGGAATCGATAGAGGCGGTGCTTAGGTCTTATAATAAGTTGAAACCTAAATTTCGAATTTTTGGCGATTGACCCTTTTTCAAAACATGACGTCGATATGTTATGTCTGATAAGTGCTAATGTAAAAAATCTGACCAGCTTATTAATAGTAATATTATATGCTGTTACAATTTAGATCATCTAAATAAGTAAACTTAAAATATTTAATTATTTGTAATATGTAGTCGCAATAAAAGTTATTTAGAAATTATTTTTTAATAATTTGGATTTATTTTTTTTTTTTTATATGTAACAGTTTTGTATAAAAATAAAAATAATAATAAAATTATTTTCCCTATTGAAGCTGATTACAGGTTCTATAATAGAGGCTCGAACTCCGCCATGTTGGATGGCTTTGACCCTACCACCCCAAAATGAGAAACGCTATCACTTAGCTGATGTATTTGAAATATCGAAAAAGAAAGAGTCCGAAAATTAAATTTAGATAAATAGTACGAATTTTTTTGGAGATAGTCACCTGAACAGAAGGGAAATAAGATAAGGCTGATTTCGCACAATAATTTATATAAAATGTATTCTTCGGTTGAAATAAAGAGTTTTCCTTCATTTTTTTTGTGTTTTTGCCAAACTTTATAATCGATACTAATATCTGGGAACTAATATTTACTGATTAGTATTTGTAGAGTAAAATATCTCGAAGCTGGCGGGGAAAAAATACTTATGAGCTAGAGATGGTCAAAAAGTACTCTTGAGTAACTATTACCGAGTATTTTACTTGAATACTCGGTAATCGCTACTCAAGAGTACTTTTTGACCATCTCTCTTAAGAAATGGGTAGGAGCGTCGTCTGGATGTTCGCCTCAGGTTTATTCGACCTTAGTTATAGTTACTGATGAGGAGGATCAGTCATATATTAATTTTATTATTATTTTGTATTTAATGTGTATTATAAGTTGCCTTTTTTTTCTTCTTTTTTTTTATATTTCGTAACTTTTGTTTTTATTATTTGTTTGTGTTGTTTTTTTTACCACTTTGATGATTTCTTGTATTCAAATTTTACTATAGAAATCCACGCTATTAAAGTTTATTATTAATAAAAGTGCATTATAGTTTGTAATATTATGAAATAATTCTGTCCACCTAGGTTGTTCGGTTGGAACACTGTATGACTGCACAAGAAAAATCAGGATAGGATTAATATATTAATTATTAAAATTGTTCGCAATTCATTATCCTCCTATGAAAGGACCATTTGGTCCTTTTGTCCTGACCTGATTATACTCTTGCGGTCACTCTAATCTCTTAGATTTTTGGACAGTGGTATTTTGGGTTTCAAGGTACAGATACAATTATTTGGAAATGATAAAAGATAGTGTAATAATTGGCAACGTTTTTAATAGCGACCTAACGGTATGTTTTATTTGTCTAGAAGTGCAAACTTCCAGCTCGGCTTAAGTGTCACCGAGGTGTCATGGCCACGAGTCGATCAGATCCGGGTCGTGTTAGCGCACGCGGCGGACAAAGAAGTACGCTTGGCAGGAAACCGAGTAGCCATCTTAGTTATAGACCATTTTCAATTTTTAAAAGAGATTCACTTGTGTATAAAGAAAGCAACCGTTAATTGATATTACATGGCCGTGCCTTGTGAAGAAATTACTCATGGGAAGGTCTTCTGTGTCAGTTGTATGCCAGACGGTCTCGAGGCCATCTTCTATTAAGAAGGTTTTGACGATTATTTTAAATGAAATGGGATAATTTTATTGTGACATATTAAGTAGTATTAAATAAGTAACGAATTATTATGGATTGTAGAGATGGGCAAAAATAACTCTCGGCTAGGGTTGGAATATCCAAACGCGATATATCGATATATCGGAGTTGAAAAACCTATATTTTCTATCGATAACTATACAACTGATATATCGATATTTTACAACATATATCGTTGTAAAACTCACCGACATGTTAAACTATATTACAGTAGAATGTCAATAATTCATATCCCGGTAACTCGTATATCCCGATAATTCGTATGGATTTTCTGGTCTGTTGAAAATCTCCCTTTATTTCGCATAGATGCACTGCAATCCAGTCCCCTCGATAATTCGTATTTATTTTCGTCTTCCAAGTAAAGTCTATATTTTTAAGATCAGTCAGATCCTAAAAATTTAAAAGTCCGCCATGTTGGAATCACAATTCTGTAGTTCTACCAGTAAATATAAGAATAAACAATATTTAGTAATCTATACCAAACAATAATTAGTAGATAAGATGTATATATAAATAATGTTAATTAATCCTATGTAAAGACAAATTTATAATTATATAAATGATGATTGTACTGAAATTTATATCAAATAAATTACATGCTTTTAGACGGAACTAAATAATTTTTTTTAGAAGTCTGATTGCTTTATTATTGAAAAAAACACCTAGAAGACTATAATATATGAAATATGGCTAAAATTCTTCAAAATAAAAATATTTTATAAATTTATTTTTAATTATAATTCTTTTCTATCTTTATTTATTATGATTCATGGCTAATATTGTTTTATAAATAATAATAATTTTTATTTCTTAACCTTCTTCACAGTTTAACATTATACTCATTTAATGCACTTTTCTTTGCATTTTCATCCATTTTCTTTCGATATATCGATATTTTTTTAAAGATTATCGGTGGATATCGATATTTGGTTTTGCAATATCGAATATCGATATTACACTTTCGATGTTCCAACCCTAGTCTGGAATAAAATTCTCGGTACTCTTTACTCAGAGTACTTTTTCCCATCTCTGATGGAATGTAAAGCAAAATGCCGGATGAATTAGTTTTATCGAAGTCCTATAATCGATTCGGTATGTTCATGTTGATCAACTTCTTGTAAAAGTGGCAACTGACGATCACTGCAAATGTCTGGCATTAATGGAATATTTTTGAGTTGGGATTAGTTTTGAATACGGCCTGTAGGAGCGTGGTTCACTCACTAGCTGTAGGTAAAAAATGACATTTTTTATGATCTATGGTTTCTATTATTCTTAAATTATTAGAATTAACAACGTTTAGATTGCTATAGATATAAGTTTTGCCTGGAGATATCAAAGGTGAACAAATCAAAAACCCTAAAGTAGAAAATTTCGACTTCAGAGGTTTTTATGGTAAGCTTATTAGAAATAAAGATTTTTATTATTACGTGTTTGTTCTAGGCGTGGGCTAATTATCATTATAATAAAATGTATCATATCAATCTGATAACTGTAAATCTGATAAATAAACACCACATCTGTGGCTCCTTGGGCGAATTTTTATCTGGATTGAATGATATCGGATCTTGAATCAGTTGGAAGGTGATCTCAAAAATGATTTTGATCTAAATTGATTCGTATTCAGGTTAAGTTAGTTGAAATCGCGAGTCCATCAATGACACACAATTTTACAATTTGTATCAGCCCAACCATAAAATAA
This sequence comes from Rhaphigaster nebulosa, assembly GCA_948150685.1. Taxonomy (NCBI): domain Eukaryota; kingdom Metazoa; phylum Arthropoda; class Insecta; order Hemiptera; family Pentatomidae; genus Rhaphigaster; species Rhaphigaster nebulosa. The sequence goes on along the minus strand of OX411312.1, from coordinate 1,273,756 downwards.
ATTTAGAGACTTATGGTTTCTTTTGAACTGCATCTTTGATATTTTCATAACTACATAATTAATTTTGATTTTTTATATTTATATATATATATATATATATATATATATATATATATATATATATATATATATATATACACACATATAGCTGTTTTGTTTTTCGTTTAAGCAAATTTTTAATAATTTTTCTTTTTTTGTTACAGGTGAGTTCGTTGCGTTCAGTTTTAACAAAATCTCTTAGTGAATGGTAAATAAACCCCACATTCCAATTATATCAATTGATTCTATAAAATTAAATTAACTTATTTTTGTTATATGATGCATATAAGATATTCTGGAAACCAACATCAATTAATATTGTTTTATATATTTTATTAAAAATCTGTTGATTTTGACAATTATGTCCAGTTTATTCCGTTGTAATTATTTTAAAACGTCAAAGGATGTTGACCTTTTGAGTGGATCGTTAAATTACTAGACCGCGGATTTTATAAAACAGCATAAGTTTAATACAGTTTTGTGAGGAATTATCAGTTATAAGTAATATTAATTTTTAAATAATTGATTCAATGTACAATATGTAAAGCAATCTTAATCATCATTAAATTGATTATTTTCATTATTTTATTATAAATGGCCGAGATATAGCTGCATGAAATCGGCCACCATTTTGAAATGAAATGGCGTGTTAATGTCGAGTTCCGAGGATATGAAGTTACCTGTAAAACCAGTCCAGTAGTCTTGGAGAAAAGATTTTTTTTTTCCTTGGTAGATTACAAAGATTTTTTATTGAAAACAACATTGATTATTTTGGCCAAAACTGTGAAACTATGAGAGCCCAAAACGTTTTAATTTAGAGTTATTTTATATTATTTTTGTATAAATTTTATTCACAACAATTAATTGTTTTTTTTTTTGTTTTGTTTTTCAACTCGGTAGTATATCACTTGCTAATGCACACTATTTAAAAATAAAAAATATCAATATGATGAAAATTTCATTTTTTGGTTGACGTCCGCCGCATGATGGTACGGAAGGATCACTCTAATTAGGGATTGATAAATTGTTTGCTATTTCTATAATTTTGTGTTTATTAAAAATTAGTTTCGAATGTTATACATTCATCTTCGGTTCTAAAAACATACAAAAATTCAAAAATAAACAATTCAAAATACAGTTTGGTATTAGTATACATATTAGATTATATGAATAATATTTATATTACATTTAATTTAATATGTATAATAATACCAATCTGTATTTTAAATTGCGTATTTTTGAATTTTTGTGTGTTTTTAGAACTGAGGATGAATGTATAACATTCGAAACTAGTTTTCAATAAAAATAAAATTATAGAAGTGGCAAATAATTAATCAATCCCTGATTTAATTTTTTGGTTTATTATTTTTATTATTGTTCCTTATGTTACTTCGGGATTGGGCAGTTATCTTGTTTCATACTTTTTCCGACATTATGCTTCTAAAATAACTGTATTTACCAAATAATTTAATTTCATCCAAGGATTATATTTTAAAATAGTATTTAACTAAAGGTTGTATTTATATTTATAGGTATATGCATAAAAATATTTGTGTATATAAAATTCATAAAAACATAATGTCTACCAGAGATCTTAACGTGTCCCTCTGCACCTATAACAAAATACAACTGCACTTAACATTAAATAAAATTACTTTGCTTATATATTTTGCTTTATTTGATGTACTTCGTATTATAATGACATTGGTTTTGTTAATTAGAATATAAAATAAAATTCTATTGGTTGTATTTATAATTCACAAAATGATAAAGCGATTAGGCTAAAAACATGAAATGTATTCCAGTAATTAATGATAAGCAGCGCAAAAAAAAGTGCTATAAAGCTATAACTGGGGGTAATAAGTAGTTAATTACGGGGGTAATTACCCGATGTAAAAAGTAATCAACCGTCCAACGACTTCCAGGGAAGCTATCACCATTAGGAGATCTGAGAACGTACGTGAAATTACTAAAATTGACTCATAAATTTACTAAAATTTACTCATGGAGTTACTAAAATTTAAAACCATTTCGAGTTAAGAAATTTAGATTTTATCGATACAATATTTTGTTTAAATAGAAAAGAAGATTATTGTTGTCATGATTATTGTACTGATTCGTAACAGGCAAGTGAAAAGTTCAAATCCAAAAAAGTTGGGAAAATAAAAGTATTTAATTTAGTTGAGAACTCCGGTCGAAATTGTTGAAAAATTGTAGGTTTTTTCCTCCTCAATAATTTTTTTAGAAGCATCCCTATAAGTTCTTGGCTATTACAACTGATAACTCTAATGAAAAATTTCCACCCGTTCAAGAATTCAGGCATTTTAGTCAATTTTCCATGTTTACAATGCGACACAAAAACATTAATATAGTACTTGGTTTACTTTTAGTATATCTTTCTCCATTATATCTAAAGTAGGGAGAAAAATCATAATAATAAATAATTAAAGAAAGTAAAAATTCAGGAAAAAAATAATTATTCTTAGTTTGTGTATTATTGGATGATTTAAAAAACAAAGCTTTATTTTTTTCAATTACCAGTAAATAACTAACTAGTCATAATTAATTAATGCAGACCAGAGACAGTACACCTGACATCAACAGTACATCACTCCAAGGCAAATCAGCTGATAGAGGCTATATATTATGAAACAGCTGATCAGAAAAAAAAAAAATACACAAACACGGATAATAAAATAAATTTAAAAGGCAATCTTGAAAGATTTATAAAATTGGTACTTACACACTTCACGGTTGACCATTTGTTGAGATTAAAATCTGACACCATAAATTGATTTGTATTTATGCAAATTCAGGCCCTGATCTCAACCGAAAAAGATCCGTTGGGGGTTTGTTTATCTTTTGAGCGAGCGGATATCTTCAGTATTATCACCATAAGCCAATTATCACTTTTTCGATATATTTGGTTTTATCAATTATTTACTGTTACTATTTATCATTTTTACTTTATCAATTATTATTTTTCAATATATTTCTACATCTGTTTTGTAACTCTTTGTTATAACAGCTAATATTATTTTCACCTTTAACTTAATTGCTTCTATTTTCTATTTGTTCAATTTTAAGTTTGTTTTTTTATATATATTTGTATACTCTACATCACTCCTTTGTACATTTATTTTTAGTCCTGATGAAGAACTACAATGTGTGTCGAAACGTCGGCATTAAATAAATAGTTACTATTATTTTATTTTACTCTTGACTGCCATCCGGACTATCTTCTTCATAAAAAACAATTAAAATTTTTGTTGTCATTTTTAAAATATGGCAATATTCAAATTCTGCACAATGTTTTTCATATATTTTTTTAGATAACTCTAATTAACAATTAATTAATTCACAACTTAAAAATGTTTAAAGGTCATCTAAGTTGTGAGGAGTATTTTCTAGTATTTAGCTTTTACTGATCAGCTGTTTGAATATTGCTTTTATCAGCTGTTTTCACGTCACTTCCCTTTTCCTTCAGTATATGCGATGTGCTGTCCAGAAGCCATGTTCAATCTCTTCAATTTGGTGATTCTATTTTAGGCTCCTGATGTGAGATGTACTATATCTTGGCTGCATTCATGTTATTTACTGCTAGTTGAGGTATTTAACGCTTAGTTTTTTAGAATCTTCCAAAAATATCCTACGGCTGATAAATGGTTTCGAGTGGAAAAATGAAATATGCTGTATTTTTCATGTTCGTGAGATTTATTAACGAGATTATTTGAAGTTAAAAATTTTTCTAATGATTTTAGATTGAAGTATTCTGTTTACGTCTAAGTATTTTGTTGTACCTTAGTTCACTTTCGTAAATCCAGGTTTTATTAGCGTGTTTTAGATAAATCACTTATTTCGTACGTTTATTTATGTATTTATTGTATATAAGGTAATCTGGTATGAGTCCGCACTAATTTTTTATTAAATAAAAGTTTGACTTTAAGTGGCTATAAAATCTTTAAATCAGATTTTTCTTCTTTTTTTTAATAAAATTCCTGATACGATTTTTTTTTAATATTACATTTAAGCCCACGTTTCAGTCACTTCCATTTTTATCTGATTGATAATTAAATTTAGTTGCCCCTACATGCGTTTCTACGAGGTATCTGGAAGGCTAATTATTCAAGCAGCAGCGGTGTGAGACAAGTGCAAAATAGTTCGTTCCCGAGGGTTTATTATGCTGATATAATCATCGAAAAAGGTTTGAATTTTTCTGAGATCCTTAACATTTTACTGCCTGAGAGTGATGAAAGGGGAATGCGGAATATAATTGAATTGATTCTATGGCACCTCGATATGCAGTACTTCAGCGACCTCTGGAGGTTGATTTGTGAAACATCTGTGTTCCAAGGCAGCTCTTTCCAGTTCAGGATTTGGATTTAACGAGACGATAAAATGAACTTAGCTCAAAAATACACTTCCATATATTACCTTACAATATTGTGTAGGTATGGTTATATATATTACTTCCTTGTACGCAATAAAGGAAGTGTAATCGCGAAAATTTTCGGTTTTCAGAATTCAGCGGAAATATCCATTTTGACCATCCCTGAATCCATTTTGACTAGTTTCGTCGTGACGTCTATACGTACGCTCGTACGTATCTCGCATAACTCAAAAACTGTTTGTCATGGAAAGTTAAAATTTTGTATTTAGGATTGCTGTAAAGTCTAGTTGTGAACCTCCCTTTCTGGTCACTGCTTGATCATCGGAAGTGGTACTTTACTTGAAGATCATAATTGATTTCCATCAAAAATTATATTAAAATATAATGCAAAACTTCTCAAATTTGGTATTTATAATTTATTTATTAATATAAATAACATAATAAATTTTGGTCAAAATTGGCAAACCGGAAGTGATACTTTACCTGAAGGTCATACTAGACTTTCATAAAAAAATGTATTAAAATGTAACGTAAAACATCTCAAATTTGGTAAATATGACTTTATATCGATATCAATGTATTTACTATATTTTGGTTAAAATTGGTGAGCCGAAAAAGGTACTTTGCTTGAAGGTCATAATAAACTTACATCAAAAATTATATTAATGTTAAATACAGAGATCATATGGTTCGGTGATAAAGGTTACAACGCGACTTTTTTTCCACTCTAATTAAACATTTTTATTCCTTTTTTGAAGTGTTAAAATTGAGTGTAAAATAATTGTTTTCCTCCCCATTTGTGAGCTGAACAAGTTTTGCAGCAGGATAATAAGATATAAGTGGATTTTTTCCGATTAAAATGTCGGAACCGTCGATTTCCAATTGTTTATCTAGTAACATTGACAGTTCTAATGCTGTCACGGAACACGAAGAAATCTCTTGGGAACTTGTTACCTACTAAAAGAAAACAACATATAATAATGGAATGAAACCTCCAGAAACAAGAGTATGTCTCTGTGTGTGTGTCAATAGATGTCGCGACGCCGAGTGTCGTTTTTGAGATTCTGCAATATTCGGAAACTAGTAACCAAATTCAGGGTTACTATTTGAGTCACCGATTTATAGTTTATTAGGCGTGCAAGGAAGTCATGTGTTGTCCACATCAGATATTTATTGCAAATACAAACGGTATTTCATAGAAAAGGTTAAAAAAGTATAATAAAAATGTTAAAATAGAATAAAAATCTTGAAAATGTTATAGTGCTTATTAATCTAACTATTAAACTCGTATGGACAATCTATAGTTTAGTAATTAGTAAAGATCTTTGGAAGATGATAGGAGCCTACCTGCCCAAGAGAAAGCCTGCCTGCCGTAAGGGATACTTATTGGAAAGTATTTCTTGTATAACAGTATCTATTGTTTGCTAACAATAACTTTACACAATAAATACAATTTCCCATCCTGTTATTGTATTGTTATGGTAAATAAGTGAGTTTCTTTGACGGGAAGCGTTTCCGCAATCACTTTATTCAGTTTTCCTCCAAGATACTTCATGAAGTAACCATCTTTTGGTAAATTACTTGTACCTGACTAAAGTCGATCCCGATTCGCCTTTTCTTAAATTATTGATTATTGTTAGGATATAATTAGAAGATTTCTTAAGTCCCTCAGATACCAGTAAATGACTAACCAGTCAACGTTTCATCAATTCAGGCGATATGCGTGAAGCACATCTCACTTCAATATTCACTCCATTATCAGGCCCTCGAAAATAATCAAACATGTTTTTTTTTATTTCGATGAGGTTCGACTGGTTTAAACAAACAGAAAGATACAGATATTTCAGGATATGTGCATCGTACTGAATTTGAATATTGGCGTAAATTTCTAAACTGACTGCAGAAATTGTTTTTACTCTGAAACGTTTAGAATTTTAGATAATTCTAACTATATTGCCTTTATTTGAGTGGTTTTTGAGTATTTTCAGTTTTTTTTTTTTTAGATAAATTTAATTTATTTTATGGTCTTTTAGATGAGCTGTTTGAATATAACCTTTACAGCTGTTGTGTTAATGTTACTTCGGTTTTCATTCAGCATCTGTTGGGATTTGTCTTGAGATGTGTGCAGTCTCTAGTCAGTGGGTCTTTTCTGTATGGTTGATGTGAGATGTGCTGTATTTGGTGGGCATTTATGTGATTTTGTCTTGATGATGCCTGATTTGACGAAACATAGACTGATAAGTTATATTCTGACAGGGCCGGAACTAGGATTTTTTCCCGAGAGGGCAAGGTTAATTTTGCCGGGTTTTTTTCTTCCTCTCTAATAAAAGTAAATAGTTTTATAACAATATTTAAGATAATATATTTCGAAATAAATATCATCTCATTTTAATGACTGAATTAGGATCTAAACAACCAAAAAGCAAATACAAATATGTTTTACTTAACCTGAAAATAGAATTTAGCTCATAATTAGCCCCCCTGGGCAAGTGTCCCTTTGGCCCCCCTCCCTCCAGCTCCAGCCCTGATTTCAGGTATTTGAGAGACCAAAGCTTTGTTTTTGGAATCTTCCAATAATATCCCAACTATAATTGTTATCATTTTTTTTAGTTTCAGCTCTCTTTAATTATTTCATTACTTTATATATATATATATATATATATATATATATATATATATATATATATATATATATATATATGTGTGTGTGCATATGTACACATATATATCAAGGACTGTACTGTACCTATACCAGTACCAGCTACTACAGACGGACTGAGACGAGATGGATCAGCAAAACAGAGGCGTGGTTCAACTCGTGGCTATATTGATCCTTTTTGTCCGATAAGGTGTTACACCGCTCAATCCGGCTCTCTCTCCTCTTGTAATACATCATTAGTTATATTATTATGTATAATTAATAATAATTATTTTATATTTAAATTTAGCATTAATTATACCAGCTAGTATTAATCCGCTAGTATCTTTGCTAATGCTAGTCTGATTTAGATAATTTTTTTTTTTGTTGTAAAGAATTTAATTATCTCTCAAATGAGCATGTATATTAGGGATTGATAAATTATTTGCCACTTCTATAAATTTGTTTTATTTAAAACTAGTTTCGAATGTTATACATTCGCCTTCAATTCTAAAAACACGCAAAAAAAAAAAATTAAACAATTCAAAATATAGTTTGGTATTATTATATATATTAATAAATAAATAATGAATAACCGATTTTTTCTTATTTGATACATAAAATTCAAAGCAGTACTAGGGATAGAACATTAATATCATGCAGTCCCCATAATACCGATAATGCATAAATATGACTGGGGAAACGTAAATACTGTTTGAAGAGTCAGTCATCTGCACCTGAACACCCCATCAACTTAATGTTTGCATTTAGAAAGCTTTGTAATAATATATTATATTTCTCTCCTAAGCTTCCACCCCATTGAGAATTGTTAGGGCTTATTTCCTTACCCTTGACGAAGACAAACGATGTTTTCCATTTTCGAGTGCGGGTTAACACAGTGCGAGCATCTTTCGTTGCAAGTTTACCGTTACTGCATTGTCTACTAGCACGGTCAGTTACTGCTTTCACGCGGCTGTTTACGCGAGATATTTTTATAGCGATTACAGTAATTCGCACACCAGCTGCTGTCCTACTGACTATTGACAGTGAATCGCAAGATATGTTCACACAGTGGCAGTAGCTGTCCAGCAGTTACTGCCCTTTGCTACCCGCAAGCAACTTATAGATGTTCCCCATAAGTTCTTCGATATTACGTAAAACTTAAATCGGACTAATACATGTTAAAACTCTAAGAATTTCTCCGTTTTTCTTATGTTTGAAATTTCAGTACATTTTGGATTTCGTGTACATCAGAATGAGTGTGCTCGAACGAGATAGGCGTATTACTTGCACCTGTTCAAACAAAAAAATATTTTTGTCGGTCCAATGTCAAGTTTTTTATCAACAACACGTCAACAAATTGCGTTAACTATAGTTCAAATAGTTTGACGTAACACCCATTCGCCTTGGTCCGGGAGCCACTCTGCAAAAAATGTATTTATTAATATTGATTTTTTTTTTGGAGCTTAACAATAAAGGAACATACTATTGTAGCCGTCATCAAATTAAGAGCATACTTCAACTTCCCAAATCTCTCTTTGACATCACTTGCAACCTCAGAGAACGTTTATGTTGCGTAGTCTCAGATGAGGCGGGGTGGCTCCTTTTTGTAGTCTCAGATGAGGCGGGGGGGGGTGGCTCCTTTTTGTAGTCTCAGATGAGGCGGGGGGGCTCCTTTTTGTAGTCTCAGATGAGGCGGGGGGGCTCCTTTTTGTAGTCTCAGATGAGGCGGGGGGGCTCCTTTTTGTTGTAAAACAAAAAACAAAATTTTCACTGGATATAATCGCGCTACTAGAGAATGTGTAGAAATGTCTACCTTTTGAGTTTGTTTTGCCAACTTAACTTCCGCGTAGTATATCTTTTCAACTACGACGTTCGTTTGAATTTTAATCGGCAGTTCTCTTCAGCATCTTTCGATTGCGTTAGCTTGAAGTTAAATTACAATGTCGGCTCGTTCTCGTCAGAAAGCCAAATTGATAATGCCCACATTAGTTGAAAAAATTCTGTAAGACCAGTTTACTTAATAATTTAAACACTTTTTAAAATTGTTTTGAACAAAAATCAACTATTTTTTAATATTTATATTTTTCTTTTGATAAACTCTAAAAAATAAATCAGTTGACATCCGCATGATGATATAGAAGGATCAATCTAATTAGAGATTGATAAATTATATATAAATATTTATTTTTATATACATATATATATAAATAATTTATCAATCCCTAATTTTACTGAAATAACCATGTCGATATCATTTTTCAAACCCGAGATACAAAATAAAGAACTTTCAGGATGTTTTTTTTTTCTCAGCTCGAAACGGTTGGACACATGTCTATTTTTTTTTAATGTAGAACACTAAAAAATATTCATCGAAATCGGTGGTGGACACACTGTCGCAGTCCCCTTGTTAATGACTCCTACCGTTAGTAAAATTATAACTGAATTATTGATGTTGCTTGATGGATTTTGATATTATTATGATGAAATAAGTAGTTGGGATGTAGTCAGCAAAGGATATTTTTTGTTCTGTTCTTGAACTGCTCAGTTCTGTCCCCACTTCCAACTAAAATAGCCCCTATGATTGCTCACAAGATGAAGCCGAAACGTGGGCTTATACAATAAAAAATATACTATATATTTTGTTTCTATTCTCTTCTATTCTATATAATATAATTCTATATACTATATACTATATTGTTGACTCCATCTTGATTATTTATTTCATCATAAAATTATAGCTGTGTAATCTTTTGTTTGTTTTATTTTACCCTGACGGTAATAAAATTATCTCATTCAGAAATAAAACAAGGAGATGTACTAAGGACTACAAACTTGTTAGTGTTCAAGAATAACTACATCCTCTCTGAGAACATAATGCCCATTAACGTAGACGTATTCACGTTAAACACATGTTTCCATGGATTCAATTTTTTTTTTTAATTCTTTTTGCCTACAACAAGAGAAAGCTTCTGAAAAGGAACTGTGTTAGGGATCAATGAAGCTGTCTCAACTTCTACCTGCCTCGTTCCATAATGAATGTTCACCTTCGAGCTATATTTAGACTTGTAATTTATCCCGTGGGGACAGTTATAACGATAACGATGTGGTCTCGATTGTAATTTCCTCTTTTACATAATCCTACAAAAAGAAGTTTGTTGATTAATGAAGGGAGCGGTGGACTGGCAAAAAGGTGACCGCGGAACAAAGAGTCCGCGTTGGGAGCTCAATGGAACAAGTAATGGCGGATTAGTCACTTGACCTTTCGTCACTGCCTTACAGAACACATTGCCATATTATTAACCCCTGTGGTACCATCTCTACTCTATCATAATAATAATAATTATGATAATTATACTCTGTGTCAATTAAATAAGCAATAATTATGTTAGCGAGGACTGCATTTCTTTAACGAGGTCATGACGTCACGGGAGGCTGTTTCTTCTACAGTCTTCCTTGAGGACGGAAAATGCCAACCTCTTTGGCCTTTGACGAGTCATGGCTTAAAATACGTTTGCTCTGTAATCCATTGATTAAATGTCTTAGTAATAATTCTTCCAATTCATGGATCACTAGATTATTTTTCATAGCCTTTATGATATAATATGATATAAGTATGCTTTATCTCCGTTTGCTGATGTCACGTAAATCGATTATGTATACTTTGATGTTAGTATCGATGGTGTCTTGTGAATGTTTACAATAAAAGATTATAATTAAGCAAATTATGGTTTTATTAAAATTAATGAATTTATTCTTGCATTGATAATATATATATTTTTGTTTGTATAATTTCTAACATTGTAGAAAAGTAGATATTTTAGGGTTTATGTTAAACTTCACAGTTATTTCTTGAACAAGCGAAAATCATCGATAGCTGTGATCTAAGTGAAGTCTCTTAAACAAGGTGACAGTTTTTTGTCATGGTAGTACTGTCCAGACAGTGAGATAGTGTGGCAGTGTCCTTTCCTTCACGCTGACAGTAAACCTTATGACAATTAGAAAAATGGTGTCTAAACTCTAGCAATTTTTAGGTCACCGTAAAACTAAATTATATAGTAATTTCAAGTTCAGAAACAATCGAAAGAGTTGATAAGTAGATAAGGTCAGCTTGATTGGTAGACAAGGTGCGAAAGTTCTCTGTCAAGACTTACAGGTGT
>OX411312.1:1182993-1262329 GCA_948150685.1 Rhaphigaster nebulosa | reverse complement strand
TACAGGTGTGGGAGTTGACCGTAAATAGTGTCATGGCGGCTTCCGTTGTACAGTTGACAAGATGGCTTGATGGCGCTGCATTTATTCTTTTCGGTTTAAGTTATATTTTGTTCTTTTTAATGTACTTTATCTTTGAGCAAAAGTAAATTAGTCAATGGGACAGTATTAATTAGCTTTTCATCTGTTCCATTTACTAATAGCCTCTCTCTCAAAGATAAAGTTCATTAAAATGAACAAAATATAACTTAAGCCCATTGATGCAAAAAAAAATTACTTGTTTTCCTTTACCCAAACAGCACAAAGTTTCAGACAGTGTGAAACTATATGCTCATCATGATCCTTAGCAAATATTCGCTTCAATTTTTATCGCTGTTTCGTGTTTTAAAAAGTTTTTCAGTTGAGTTTAGGGTTCGCCTCAAGTTGGATTGAGTTTCTTTTATATCTCTTTGTAATCAAGATCTGGTAAAGTTAAATGCTACTTCGCTAACAACACCTCTCAATCGCGGCAGTCTCACAAGATTCAATTTAATGAAGATATTGTTTCACATCCTCTAGTAAAATTCTTATTCTGATCGATTATTGAGGAATTTTAGGGGAAGTTTGACATTATTGCTGATGATATGTGAATTGTCGAAACGTTGACTGCTTCGCAAATTACTGCTATTTGAGAGACTTATTATGCGATAGCAATTATTTCTTGCCTATTTTTTTTATCTAGTGCTCTTTTTTATGAATTGATAATTATTATACAGTTATATGGCACTTACGTACTAAGCGGTCGGCCATATCTTCTATTGTTGGCGGTTATAACCTGGCATCAATAATGTATGTCTTCTTCGCATTTATAGCAATTTATGTGGCGGGGTTAATAAATAAAATTTAAATTACGCCTTATTAGTAAAATTCCTTTATTAAAAGAAAAAATGGACTAATCCTTCGAATTTATGTGGAGATATACAAACCCCATCGGATCCTTTTCAGTTAAGCTCAGGGCCTTGCTATAATTTAAATGTAGATATTTATGTAATGGAAATACCATGGCCATTCTGAAAGACTTTCTTGCATTAAATAATCCCAAAACTTTGAAAATACTTTACTGCATTTTCTACTTGAACCATTGAACCGTATAAATACACACGACTCCCAATATTTCTTTACTAAAAACCTCTTAAAATGTATCCTAAGAGATCCAAACTACTCTACCGATGCCTAAAATCAGCATTGTATCCCATGGGGCTTTGAATTAAAAAAAAAAAAAAAATTAAAAAATGCATTTTTATCGTAGAAGCTAATCCTAAATTACCTTTAAAATCATTTTTCATCAATAACCATCCGAAAAATATCTCAAACTTATTATTAATAATATTTTTTTCTTAGTTTTATAATGCATATTAATATTATTTATAATTATATAACAGTTCTGTAAAATATAACGTATATGAGCGTTTGGTAGTAATATATTTGAATGAGAATTGGCAATATAAAGTGTTGAAAAATGTTTCCGATTGAATAAAATTTACATTGATGAAGCGTTGGAGTGATAAATCAACAATGCCCACGTAGAGACGAGGAATGTACGTCATAGGAATGGTTTCCCTTATCCAGTTATTGCTTAAACATTCAACACTCGTTTGTCGTTCTAAATACATTAAATAAGAATTTTTTAAATAATAGACGAAATAGCTTGTTATTAGGGTAGATTCCAGTGCCCGAAAGTTTGCTTAGGTGAATTATAACGAGTTGTAAAGATATCAGTTCTAACTTGTTGATAAAGTTGGATATTTCAACTTCTGCAGTACACCACTAGGGCTGTTTTTTTTTTGTTTTTTTTTCATTTTTGCATTAAATGGAATCTTCAGAAGCCGTTCTTCAAAATACTTTGCGATTTGCATTTCTCCTTGACAGTTTTATAGTTTTTAAGAGCTTTTCCTCCGTTATCCCAGCAAAACATAATAGTAGGGGTAAGTGCAGATGTCTGTTGTGGGACAAATGCGTGTGGTATGTAGTTATCGCTGCTATGTTTGGCCGGGGCAACCCGGACTTGCTCATTGAAATAAAAGTTTGTTTTTTTTCAATACATTTATTCAATTATGTTTCATATTCCTCTTCCATGTCTTACTGAAGATTGTATAGTGTGAAATATTATTATAACGAACTATTTTGCCCTTGGCTTCTTACAGGTATTGCTTGAATAATGACTCTCCCAGATACCTCGTACGTACTTACCCCTTTAACGCAAGGGCAAGTGCGTACCAGGTACTGATAAATTGAAATATCGATCTCATAAAAATTTACATGATTGAAACGTAGGCTTAAATCTAGATCTAAACGTAGGCGTAAAATCTAGTACGCACTTACCCTACATTATCTTACATAAATAGCAAATAGTTTTTAAAAACATATTTAAAGTAATTAACGAAAAAGGTTATTATTGGGGCTGATTCCTGTACAATGTCTAGAATGTCTCAAATTGATTATGCCTATGTTGATCTGTTTTGGAGTAATATAGGTACTTTCAGGTACTGGGTGAAGTAGAGCCTAGAGCCCTGGGGGTAGCAGACTTGTAGGCCTACCGTTAGCCTGTTTACAATAAGCCAAGGTCACCTACCTCACTGCCTCACTGTCTTTCTTAGCTCCCTGTCCCGTCTCTTTCTATTACATTTTGGGAACTCATCCACAAAATAAAAACTTTATCACTTCTTAATATTTATTTATTATTACACGAGATCAATAGCAAAGGTGGTGTTTGCCGATCTACAATAAAATTGATATCAAATATCACTTCTCTATATATAATACGGTAGTGCAGATCTCTTTTCCGGCTCTCAGGAGCGATGGATTTTAACGAATGAGGTATCAACAATAAGAGAATTTCACGGAGAAGTGACGAATCCTAATTTAAATTCTTACTGGGGCTTAAATAAAAGTGATGGAAAAACTGGGAGGTTTCAAAGTTCTGACTGTGGTTATTAGGCGGATCGAGTTGGACGGCTTTTAAAGATTTCGAAGCGGGCAATTAGTATTTTAAAGCCCTAAAATCTACCGTTTTTGAGATAATGTACGAAATAGGACTGTTATGGGCCTATGCCATCATGCGTACGTGCCGTTTTCTTGACGACTTTATATCAATTTCAATTTGTGTACAAAATCTTTTTAATAAGTGGGAAATTATATATTATTTCCCATGTCTATCGCGTAGTGACAGCTACTGCCTCACGTTAACTGCCACATGTATACGCCTCAACAGTAAACTGTCGCACCTTATCTATCTTATCAACCTAACCTAACCTAACCTTATTTTTCAAATATATGTTTCGATTATTTCCGAAATTTAAATTTATTCTATCCTACGTTTTTGGCGTTATCTGATTCTTGGAGGAGGATTTAAAAGTACATAATTTATTTTTATGGAAACTTACAAATTACTAGTGTTCAGTCAGCTGTTGTAAATCCGCCATTTTTCCAATTGTCGCAATGTTTACTGTCAGCGTGTAGATAAGGACATTGCCGCACTGCCACACTATCCTACTGTCATGGCATTACTATCACGTCTGCAAACTCTTGACTGTGCAAACAGTCATAGGTATGTTTTACTGTCTACAGATTTGCCTGCTAAATTAGTGTCCTGCACTGCTGATCCAATTATACTACCATTTGTTCTTACTTGTTATATTATTATTGAATATATGTTTGGGGTTAAAAAGTCAGATGTGGGAATCAATGGTGCAATTTTTGTCACATTACACTGCCAGGTATGTCGCTGTTTTCTGGAACCAAATCAAATAAAGCTGTACGATAAGTCAAATTTTAGCACTTGTTAAATAATATTTATTTATTTGTAACCTTCCTTGGTAGTACGGGTTTCGGAAGCACTGCCTACCGATGAGTTCTCTTCGTCCTTAAATATTTTATTAATACTATTTCTTTCCAACTGTACACGAAGGATTCATAGTATGGGTAATTTTCCTGATTAACTAATTGAGAAAAATCACTCTCTGTGATGAAATAGAAGCCGGTTTTCCTCCGTAATTCGGTTCTTATTGCCCCAAACTTGTTAAATAATAAAAAAAAAAACATGAAAACCTGTTTACTTCCGATTATTTCTGGCCTCCATAATTTGAACATCTCGATATGTAATTCATATTTTACCCCCGAGCCGTTGACAATACGAATCATCGCCTCTCCAGATATACAGTATACAGTATACAAAATAACATATCACTTTTTTATTTATAGCATTTGCAACCTAAATATTGAATGATGGATGATGACAGCATCGACTCGGGACACCTCGAGTGATGACGCCTTGAAAGGGAACTTGCGCTTCGGCCATTACCGCTGCCTCCTTGATTGAGTCGTGGCCGTGCAATAATGCCGATCATAATCGATTTATCCTTAGAGATCCAAGCGGTTTGTTTCTCCTAGCAGTTCTAACTACTTACCTTAAAGCATATTGCCTATCTCCGTAATGTCGGTAGTAATCAAGTAGATATTGAGGACAACATTAATGTCGTATTCAATGGATTTCCATGTCACGGTTCCAAATGCTGTATTAAATTCAAATTATCGGTTTTGGAATTTAAAAACCAATAGATTACTCGGTAGAAAGAAATAATGGTAAGTGGAAAAAGAAACAGGTTTAATTTATAAAATTAACTATAAAATAAAAACGTTTCATTGTTGTCCACGTCTTCGTTCGCTTAGTCTTCAATAGTATATTTAGCATGTGTACTCGGCATTCGTTGAAATGCCACTGAAATAATAAAGATGTTTTGTGTTTTGATTCTGTTTATCGGAGTTCTTACATATACACAGTATTTTTTGTCTGTATCCATCTACTGCGTGCATGAATAACTATTTTCCGACCCATGAGCAGGCTACATACTGTACAACTGTCCATGTGAGAACCATGGACTTTCGAAATTTAGTCCACACACTTGTAGGTACTAAGTGAAGTGAACAAAACTGAGCATGTACTTATTCTTCAAAGAACTGAGCAGGTGCTCTGGTTCGATCTGAATAAATAGAAGTTACAAATGAAAAACTTAAATACCCTATTAATATTCATTTAAAACCGATTTTCGTTCAAAACTATTTTTCTTTATTATTATTTTACAATTCTTTTAATTATTATTTTACCAAGTGTATGGGCTGATTATTGTTTCGAAGTACTTGCTCATTTTTCAAAGTGAATAACACGTGAGAATGCATGCTATTTCGTAGACTCAACATTTTATTGAGTACCTGCTCACAAACCATGGATTCTCACGTTTTATTGAGTACCTGCTCTCAAACCATGGATTCTCACGTTTTATTGAGTACCTGCTCTCAAACCATGGATTCTCACGTTTTATTGAGTACCTGCTCTCAAACCATGGATTCTCACGTTTTACTGAGTACCTGCTCTCAAACCATGGATTCTCACGTTTTATTGAGTACCTGCTCTCAAACCATGGATTCTCACGTTTTATTCGCTTAAAGAGGTGAGCAGGTACTCCGAATCAGTAATCAGTCCATATTTGTGGAGCTCGTGCTCCAAACACTTAGTAAAACAATAATTAATAAAACAATTGTAAAATTATAATAAAGAAAATTAGTTTTGGACGAAAATCGCTTTTAAATAAATTATAATAGACTATTTAAGTATTTGCTTGTGTAACTTCTATTTATTCACATCGAACCAGAGCATCTGCTCCCTTTTTTTTTGAGGAATAAGTACATGCTCAGTTTTATTAACTTCATCTATTGTCTCTGTGCTTTGTTGCTGTAGTGTTGCAAGGTCAGCCCTGTATTTTATCCCTAAAACTCTCTAAATTTTCTCCTAAAATCACTAACTTTAACCCTAAACTTTTCTAAATTTTTCACTAAATCCACCAACTTTAACCCTAAATGTTTAACTCTTATTTTTCTATTAGTGTAACCAAAATTATCCCCTAGTAAAATATCGATATTATTCGATATTTTGCGATATCGCAAAACCTGATATCGATATCCAACGATAATCGCTAGAAAAATATCGATATATGGAAAGGAAATGGATGAAATGGCAAAGAAAAGTGCATCAAATATTAAACTGTTGACATGGTTAAGAAATCATATTATTATTATCATTATAAAAAAAAAGATAGAAAAGAATTATACTTAAAAACAAAATGTTATAAAATATTTTTATTTTGAAGACTTTTAGCCATATTTCATATTTTATAGTCTTCTAGGAATTTTTCAATGAAAACCTTCAAACTTCTAAAAAATTTATTTATCTTATAACGCTACCGACTATATTGTGCATTCTCAAAACATTCATCTAAAATCATGTTATTTATTTGATATACATCTCAGTACAATAATCTATTATGTAATCATCAATGAGTCTTTACTTAGGATAATTAACATTATTTGTATATACATCTTATCTACTAATTATTGTTTGGTATAGATTACTAAATATTTGTTATTCTTATATTTACTATTAAAACTACAGAATGGACGTCTTGATTGTTAGGATCTGACTGATATTAAAAATCTAGACCTCCGCCATGTTGGGGTTACGATTCTGGAGTTTTACCAAATAAAGGAAATTGTCAATTAAAATAAAATAAAGCAGAATCTCGATAATTCGTTTTTTACAATTTTTTTCAAAGAGAGATGAATAAACAAAAAAGATATATCGATATATCGCGTTTCGATATTCCAACCCTATCCCAGAGGGTAAATCAAATCCTAAATTTAGGGGGGGACCCCAATCTGGCAACACTGTGTTGTAGGAATGTTGGAAAAATATCGATATTTTTGTCCGATAGTTTGGCCTGAGTAATCGTAATATCGATATTAAAATTTGAGTATCGAAAAACGATGTTTTTTCCACAAAAAATAATAATAAAGAAAGAAATTGACAAAGAAGGGCGGGTTCGACCTGAGCGGGACACTATGTGGGTTACAAGGACAGTTGGGAACCAGTATCCCCCCCCCCTTCTCCGTCCTCAGCTTTCTTTATCTCTGCTCTGATATAATCGGCTTATTTATTATATTATTATGTATAATAGTATCTACTATTATATTTATATATATGATACTCTATTGTATATACAACTACTCTCCTATCTTACAGTTAGAAAAAGAAAGTCATAACTGAAGGAGCAGGCGCAAAACCATTATTATTTCTCTTTAATTAGAAACTAGTTGCATTATTAGTCGTAATCACCTTGTCATTAGTTGCTATGAAACTTGATCGTCCAGTCGCTATTAGAACAAATCCTTCCTTCATCAATGATTAATTCAGTTCTTTTTAATTAATCTATCTGTAATCGCAATAAATTTATTAACCTTCAAAGCCTTATAATACTTAAACAATCTTCCACAACTCACAGTAAGTTTATCTTTAGAATCAGTAACAAAACAATTAAATAAATTATGTTTATTTGATTAATTATATTTGAAAATTAACACTATGCTGCGCACTAGTATATTATGATCCCACCGGCGCAAATATCGCTTTCACGATTTGTATCTGTAGGTAGGACTATTATATTATAAAATTGAATGAACAAAATAAGCATATTTGTGCTCATTTACAGGTGACAGTGTTCTGTCATGGTAGAACTATGTCACAACATTGAGATAGTGAGGTAGTGGGCAATGTCCTTGTGACAGTTGAAAAAATGGCGGATACATAACAGGTGACCAAACACTAGCAAACTGTAGGTCACAATAAAAACTAAATTATATAGTTTTTATTTCTCCTTCAAGAATTTAATAACGCCAAATGTTGGATACAATCGATTTGGATTTCAAAAATAATCGAAACATACAGTTCATTAGTAGGTTAGGTTAGGTTGATAACCTGTGACAGTTACCTGCAGATACTGTCAACCATCAGGTACAACCTGTGCGCAATAATACTTCCAGAACCCTAAATGCTGCCTTGACCGCAACTATTACCTTATAAATGTGACTTAAATCATTAACTGATATATTACTAAAAATAAACAGTGAGAGCAAATTCTAAACAAAAAAATAATAATATTTTATTCATCAAAGATTCAAATCCTCCAGACTCTCAAACAGCAGTTTATCTGCACAGTTTCTACTGTTGGATATAGTTGTCCAATCCCTGTTTATATAGACTCCATTAATGCGATTTTGTTGTTTGTAATCTTGATGATACCTGATTGGTATTATGATAATTAGTGCTGGTAATGATGGGCAGGTATTTAATAAAATCTAGTAAACAGTTATACTGAGGGGATAAGCATAGTAGATATATAATTATATTAGAAACTATTGAGATAAAAGTTACCTCACTATTTCCATTTTTGAGTCATTTAATGCTGGAATTTTATAAAATCTTGAATTTTTTTAATCTTCCTAATTCCTAAATCTTGAATCATCCTAAAAAAATGTTCAGAGGAGAGAGTTATGGAGTGGTTACTACACTTCAATAATTGTGTTACCATGATTTTATTACTATTCATGATATAATTTTATTGAAAAATAATACTATAAACAAAAATAGTATAAATATGTTGTAATAGTATAAACAAGATTAAAATTTATATCACAAAATTATTTCATGTTTCAAAGAGAATGGATTGCAGATATACTGGTTTGAATTATTCTGTGTGGGTTGGTGGAGCATTCTTTCCAAGCTTTTTTTTTTTTCAATTGAAAAAAAGGACTAATACTATTTCTGTTTTTAACCAAGCAACATCAGTAATAATTTAAATAACTTCAAAATATAACTTTTTTTTTTAATGGTCAATCTCTGATGTTAATGTTGTTAGTGGAGGCGATTTATAATTTAAATTGGATCGTATTTATTTTATTAACACAGCGGTATGTAAGTTTACAAAAAAAACAATCTGCCTTTGAGATGGGAATAGATGTTTTTGATTGAGGTAGTGATTGAAATAAAATGGTCCATTAGCTACAGTTGTTTTTGGTAAACTTTTTCTAACCAATGTATAAAGGAGCCCAAGATTAATTTTCCTACATTCCTGAAAATTTTCAGTTCATTATTTAATAAATTAAGTGTACTGCAGCAATTGAAAGAAATATGTTTTGATATGAAGTATCAATTTCTGATATGAAGTAACAATTTCTGATATGAAGTATAAGTTTAGTGTTTATTTCATTTTTTAATGTAGTTTCGGTTTTTTCAATTTGTAATTGTTTTCATCTGCTATATTCTATATTATGAAAGAAGTGAAAGTGAATTGTAACTGCTAGAGTCTTAATAAATATGTTGAAAAATAGTGGATTTATTTATTATCTTTAACATGCCGATCTAAGAATATATATTTTATTTAGAAAAGCTTACAAAAAGCTTTTTGCGTTGGAAGAAATGAATAAAAGCCTAGATAGGAAAATTATAAGTTTTTAATAGTTATTATTACTACAAAAATAGACTTTTCATGAATTTCAAACAAATTAAATCAAATAAATATCAGCTAATGAATGAAAGAAATAAGCAAGCAATTAACAAATATAGTTTTTTATTCAAATAAAAAAAATATATTCCTCATTTTATTAATAGAAATAGAATTATAAATATTATAAGCAAACAATTCTAATATTGTTTTACTAATTGTGTACCAGTGCTGAAAAACTGCTAGTACAACTACAAATCCACTACTACAAATTTTGAATTTATTTGACAAATTTGCAAAAATATCCTGAAAATGACGTCATAAGATATACATTTTTTTTATTTATTTATTTATTTTTTTTTTTAACAAAATAACTTTGAGGGTACAGTTTTGATATCAATCATAAATTTACTTTTAAACGGTAATTGCTGTTACATTAATGAAAACACATTTTATACCTTCTTTTTTTTATAGTGGTGTACAAATAAACAATCTATATCTAATAACTAGAGCCCGGATCTTTATTTAAATAAATATTTTGCGATTTTGGAGATAAATAAATATTTAGTTTGTTTGAGAAAATAAACAAATTATTTCTCATTTAATCTTTAATACAATTCATATTTTCTAAGGCTCTTCCTAAAAAACTATAATTTACGAAGAAAGAGAAAATATGAATGGAAATAAAATTTTCCAATGAACCGATGTATTAACTATAAAAAAATCCTAAAACGCTCAACAATCTTTTTTCGTTTTCTTTTTTTTTTTAGCAACATCAGCTTATACTAAATTAAATAAGAGAAAATTCCTTACCTTTTTATACTAAATGATTTGTTGGCATCATTATATATTTACTTATTTATTGTTGACATCATTTGTAATATATATTTGTATTACATTTAATTTAATATGTATAATAATACCAAACTGTATTTTGAATTGCTTATTTTTGAATTTTTGTGTGTTTTTAGAATTGAAGATGAATGTACAACATTCGAAACTAGTTTTCAATAAAAATAAAATTATAGAAGTGGCAAATAATTTATCAATCCCTAACTAAGTGATTTTTTTTTGTCAGGACATCATTTAGGAGCATCCACTCTTAGTCTAATGAGATCCAGTCAAATGGGGACCAAAATGAGATCTCGATGGAAAGTTTTGGAAAAGTTCTGAAAATTTGCTCATTTATATTTTTAAGAGTGCTGATTACGAATTTCAACTTTGCGAGATAATAAAAAAAAATTTACATTCAATCATTTAAAAAACAAATAATTATTTGAAGTATGGAATAATGATTTTTAATATAAACTTAGTCTATTGTAAATAGTATCATTTGTGGGATTTTGTGTATTCATAAATGTTAGTAAATATATTGTGTTTTTAATAAAAATTCCACCTTTTTTGTTAAATATTATATTTAAATATTTGCCATTTTTAAATAAATAAAGATTCAGCCCCTACTCATAAATCTCCAAATTAGCAGAGTTAGACTGATTTTATTCTAACAGGCTCAAATATCAAATTATACTTAATTCTAAATTCAATTGTACTAAATTCTATCATACTCAATTTTCTTCTTATGAACTAGCGCTCGAATTTATTTCAAGCCATAAATATCAAGTTGTAAGTCAATGTGAATGTAGGAAAGATTAACCTTTCTATTTGCCATCTTTTCATTCATGTCAATTTCTTATCTCTTCTATCTCCTATAATATTATCTACACCACTTTCCTTGAGATAGCAGGAAATGGATGAGATAAACTAAAAGTTCAATGCATCCTTATTTCAGTTTTGCAGTCTACACTGCAGCCACCTTGCATCCTCGATGGTTTAGAAATAATTTGTAACTATAGTTGAGAGAATAAGATGTGTACGTTTAATATAATATAATGTTTTAAATTAGTTTTCAAACAATAATTTTATCCTTGTTTTTGTTTCAGCTTGCGACGACTCGAGTGTTTGTTCCGAACCTATCGGGAAAACAGACGAAGAGGTCGACAGGCTTATTACCCATCACAGAGCATCTCTTGGGGTCAGTTGTACATTTTGATTCTTTAATACGTATCTTTAGAATATGTTTGTCTTTTATCTTCATTGATTTTAGTTTTTAGCACTGAGCTATTGGAAAAATATTTTTTATATAAATTTACAGACTTATTTTTCTTTCTTTACTCATTATTTCGTTCAATAGTGCATATTATTAATAAATAACACTGAATTTTTTTTTATTGTATAAATGTTTTTGTATATCTTCTTAGAAATCATAGAAAGCACTTCGAGAAATAACTAAATATTGTAGGACAAAAAAATTATTTACTTTTATTTAACTTTGTTTGAACTTCGCTGAATAAAATGAGTAATATTAGCAACCTATTTACAAAAAAAAGTAAACTACCTTTAATAATTGTCAAAACATTGAAGAAATAAAATATTAAAATAAGTTATAACATTATTTTATAATTTTAGGCAATTTATTTTATAATTTTTGTCATTTAATATCCATACGTTAGAGGTAAAATGTCATAAGTTCAATTTTGGTGAATTTTATTTTATTATTGTATTTGCATTATTCTGGCCATAATAAGTATCGTAATTAAGCTAAATGGGTAATAAAATATGCAATATTTCAAATATAAAGATTATACACTATCCACAACAAGCAAAGCAATGCGATCTGTTACTTATTTTTCTCTCCCGTAAAACTTAAAAAAAGGCTATTATAAATGTTTTCATCCTAAACACTAGCTAGAATATTCTTAAAGCTCAAAAATCAGTAATTTTCTTTTAAAGTTATGGGTTTAAGACCTTTATATTGTTTGTTTGAAACCTGAAAAATGAAATAATGATGAGCATCACTCATTTATATTCTGATGTACAGAAAATATAATAGACTGTAAAAATGGCTGATAGGAAAGATTGTTTTTTCGAAGTTTTTAATATTGAGAGGGATTTACAGTGTGGCCATTTAAGAATTTAAGAGCGATCATGTTTTAGTTGGATATTGATGAAGCATTGTGTTTGCATTAATACATTTGCATAAAGCCTATTATTCATATTGTTATCAATATGTTTTGAACAAATAAACAGTGAAAATTCATATTTTTGTCCAGGCGAGAAGTGATTCCTTGGCATCTGTATATTCTGGAGCTGGCGAAGGTCGCCACGGAGGTGTTGCTGTCAGAGGAGAAGTACAATTCGGGTTGCAATATAATTACAAACAGTCTTCCTTAGAAATACATGTCAAACAGTGTCGTGACCTTGCACCCGTCGATACTAAACGCAACCGATCAGACCCGTAAGTAGTTATATCTTGACCAAATAATTCATTTATTACACACACACATACATATATACATATATATATATATATATATATATATATATATATATATATATATATATATATATATATATAAAATCTTGACTTTTTATTTAAACTAGAAATCTTGAATTTCTATTTGATAAATACTTTCTGAATATCAAATAAAATATCTGTATATCAAACAAAAATATTTTGTATTAAACTTAGTTCGGCAGCCAGAACAACTTATTTTGTTTGTTTATATACTGGTTATATATTTTTGGAAAAAATTGCAACCCATCATATTTCAATATCTTTTATTTTGTCTATTTCTTCAATACTATATTGCAGACTGGTTTGTCCATTTTCAAATGCCCTATAAACCTTTTCTCACTTTTTGCAAATTTCTTAATGTTTCTTTATTCTTAGTTTTCATTCAGCCAAACCTATTGTTTATTTGTCTCATCTCTTATTGTAAATTTTAAAAAAAATTACTGCTTATATTAATCTTTTCTCTTGATGCCCATAGTTCTCTTACTTATTATCATATAGTGTCGAAGGAATAGACAAAATAAAAGATATACTTTAATAAGTATGATGGAAGAAAAAGAAAAAGTTTATATATTATTTTGTTTTTCATTATTTTGTTTTTCATTATTTTGATTTATTATCTCATTCATAATATTCTTTTAATCTGTTGTTAGGCATATTTTCAAAAAATATATTAACCAACAGTTATTGGCCATATAAATAGTAATTCAGAAATTATTTATCAAATAATGTGAAACTACTTTTCCCTAATATCGAAATTGAACATAATGGTGGAGAAAATTAGTATCAGTAAATCAAGAAAATTAAAAAAATCTTGATATTTATTCTTGACATCCTTGAGGTTTATCTGGGAGTAAAATTAAACATTACTTTGCTACATTTATATATTGCAGTTTATTTATAAAATTGCATTAGATGCCATTTCTTTTCTTAATGTCTTAAATTTGTTTTTCTTAAACGTTCCTTCATCCCAAATATTTGGCTGCGATTGTTTTAAAGAAGTATGTCATAGAGGGTTAATGTCAATGATAAATCATTTAAATTTTTTTCAAGACATCACATTTCTTGTATAGGAAGAGGTTTTGAATATATGGCAATAGAATTTAATTAAAAGAAGTACATTAGAAACACATCATATTTTGTTTTTATCTTACAAATATGTTTCTGTTCTTTCAATGGAACTAGAATCACTTTATTTTTATTTAATTTAAATAAACTGTGTTTCTTTTACAGATATGTAAAGGTCTACTTGCTGCCAGACAAGTCAAAATCTGGTAAACGGAAAACACGAGTGAAAAAGCATACGCTAAATCCCATATTTGATGAAGTTCTCAAGGTAAAGCCAGTTCTTATAATTTATATTTTATATTAATAAATAGTTTCGATTTACAATTTAATTTGCATTTAAATGTTTATTATTAGTTTCAAGTGAATTTGGATGGGTTGGAGAAGCGTACACTTTGGCTGTCTGTTTGGCATTCCGACATGTTTGGCAGAAATGATTTCCTCGGAGAAGTTCTTATGCCTCTAGAAAATAAAGTTTTTGATGACCCTCTACCAAAGTTCTATACTCTTCAAGAACGAGTAAGTAATTTAAATTACTCAAATGATTTATTTTTTACTATTGAACCTTTTTTATTATAATATTATAATTTATAATTATTATATCTGTGAAGTTAGTTGAAACTTAAATCTTCTTTAAACGAATAAGATCTCATTTGTGATATAATTTTCTAAATATTTCTGTTTAAGTAAATTTCATCATTTAAATAGTTTAATAATCTTAATTATATTAAAGAAAAAATATAAAACTAATTAAAACTACATATTACATTATTTCTTTTGATCAAAATACGACTTAATGATTATTACTGTAATACGTAGATATTTATTTAAACATATTATTTTCTCTAACTTAGGGCCTCATTATGCCCCCATATATTCATAGAGTTTTTGAAAATACAGTACAAATGTTAGGTATTACAAAAAAACCTTGTTTTACATTTTTCATTATGTTTTTTAGAATTAGATATATAAGGACCCAATTTTGAAATATAATTGTATTTCATTATCAGATTTATTTATTTTTTAATTGAAGGCCATGACTGTACTAAATTTTAATATTTTTTTCATAAAAAAATCACTACTATATAATGAAGCCCCTGTATTATACAGGATACAGCAGTGAAACGGAATGATTTCAAAATTAAATTGTTTACTAAAGAATTATTTTTTTATGTATAAATAAGTATAAACTACAAGATAACCATTTGGCATAAAATGAGAATTTTTTTTTTTAAAAAAAGAGAAAAAAAAATTGTGAAAAAAAAACACTTTTTCAACAAGACTTGGCACGCTCTCTCAATTTAACGGCTTGGGACTTTTTTTTGTTGGGGGGGAATATCCACCCAGAACTATCTAATCTATTTAACAACACCTTCGGGATGAGGTTGAAGCAATGCCCGTCACTATGCTGCGAGATGCCATGAGATCTTACAGGTACGATCCCGAGATAAATTTTAATGGATGCTATTTAGCGAACTTAATGTTTAGAAAATAGTTTTTTTTTTTAATTGTATATAAATGCACTTTATATTAATGCATGAAAAATTATTAAAAAATGTATCCTTATTTAAAGAATTTAATTTTTAAATCATCCCCTTACACTGCTGGATCCTGTATTATTTTATAAAATAGAGATTAAGACTATCCTATATTTTATTTTCTATATCAATACAACTTGTAATGCACAATAAATTTAATCATAGTGCTTGTATTTGATACCATAAATTTAACCATAAAGGTTTATTATTTTTATATCCTGCTTTCATCAAACCTGAATTTTATAATATTATATTTATTTTCTTTTTGCGCAGTCTGAAACCTTAGAAGAACTTAGTTCTAAGGGTGAGCTTATCATTGGTCTGAAGTACGAACCGCCAGATGAAAACTGTCCCAAGAAGAAATCCAGGGGTTCCTTGCATGTACTTATTAAAGAAGCCAAGAATTTGCCTGCTTTGAAAAGTAACATGTCATCTGATCCATTTTGCAAAAGGTATATTCTTATTTGAAAATAATTTGCTATATCTACTAGAACTACAATTTACTTATCATAAATAAGGGTAAAAGTTCCGCTGAGCAACTGGAGGGCGTGACCTCTTGGCTGATGTTTTTGGTAAGGTCTGTTCATCAAAAGCCGAATCTGTTGTGGCGGCCACTGACGATCACTTCCTTTCTTATTATATATTTCATTTTTATCTTTCTTTTGAAAAATCATCGATTTTACTCTTTTTTAACCTTTGGACGGGGATATCAACCTCAATGAATTTCAGTTGATTATTATTTACTTGTCTATACTTCATTTGCCTCCTGCATTTTTGATTTATAATTTTATAATCTGTTTTATTGAAATTAGGAGGTTATGATTTATGATTCCTGTGGTTATAGAATTGATTTGTTTTCTATAACTCAGCATGGTTATATTTATAGAAGGTTACCTTTTTTGTTTTAATTATTTTAGTATTTGTAAATATACTTTAATAATCTTTCCTTTAATTCCTCTTAATTTTATAGCATTTTAATAATTTATTAAGAGGTAAAGGTAAAGGTAAAGGGCATTAAATGATATATACCCCTCAACTAGAATCAATGAATGAAGATCTCATTTTAGAATGAACAAATACCCTGTCATTAATTATAAATGTTCTAAAACCAGGTATGAATCATTTATAACTTATGAATTTCGTAAAATACTTCTAACACCAAAAATCTTATAAATTGTTAATATAGATAAACTATATTAAATAATACAAGGTTGGAGTGATTGGATTTCGATATCGAAGACTAACCTTACCCGGCATTCGATGTACAGACCGTGCCAAAAACATCAGCCGACCTTTCAAGAAGCCACACCCACCAGTTGCTCTTTGGAACTATAACCTAAATTAAATAATAATTTTTTCCACCTCTCATATACAAATGAATATCAATGTGTTGTGATCAATAATATGCGTGGTAACAATTGTACGATGAGGGAGAGAGGAAGGTATCCAGAAAAATTCATGTTTAACTAAATTTATTTTTGTTCCAGCTACTTGTTACCAGACAAAGGAAGATGGTCTAAGCAAAAAGCGCCTGTCATCAGAAAGACGTGCAATCCCATTTGGAACCACACCTTTTCTTATCAAAACGTGAGCCTGCAAGAGCTGTCAGAAAGAAGTTTAGAACTCACTATCTGGGACCATGATCGTCTTTCGAGCAACGAATTCCTCGGTGGTGTAAGGCTCAACCTTGGAACAGGTATGCTTATGTAAAAATTAAATAAATTGAAATTACTTCATTTTTTCTATTACTCACTAATATTAGCTTAAAAAGCCATTCATGTTTAATCTTTCCAATAAAATTCTATTGGTTAAAATTAACTATTATCACAGTTAAAAAAAATATAATATTGGATCACTTTTTTCCTCCAGAAATTTCAACAGCATGATAAATTATGCTTAGTGAAAAAGTGAAAAATAGTTTAAGTGATAGAGCTTTTGAACATTTACAATTATAGAGGAAATATTTTTATTCATGAGAAAGTATAACTAAAATTAAGATCATTTTGAAATACAATATGTATTTTTATGCAGCAGTGATGTTTACCTGTATAAACTTATCAGATTTATGTTGACCATTTTTTATTATGTATTTTAAGAGTGCTGTTTGTTTATTACAAATGAGTCGTTTATTTCCGAAATGAACCCTAAACGATTTTTTTTTTTTTTGCAAATCGTGTTCTATTTTAGATTTAAATACTGTTTAATTAATATTACTATAATCAACGATTTTGGAAATATGTACTGGAATGGAGGTTTTTCTAATATATTTAGAAAAAATAAATTGGTTTTGATATCACAATTGGAATAGAAATTATAGTTTTTAGCGGTACATGAAAATTTGTCAATGATGATTCGGGTTCATTTTGGAAATAAAAGACTCAAATGTCATTCTCTTTAATATATATATATATATTAATATATTTATTAGAGCACTTCGACCACTGGAGGTAATTTATGCCAGATATTATATAAAATCTTGTATAACAAAAACAAAAGATTCAAGAATTCAAATATTCTAAAGAACTAAAAACTACGAAATAATGAAAATACTGATGAAATATGTATTCTCTCTAAGCATGGTCTGGAGTCGTACAGGATGGGGCAGAAATAGCTGATACATTTTGAAGGGCTGTGAAAAACAAGCCAATCCCTCTAAAAAAAAATCTGGTTTTATTTTCAATAAGTGCGTTGAAAACAGTTTTATTTCAGAAGGTTTTAAATATTACATCTTCTAAATGTCGGCCGTTATTGCCTAGGAATTACCGAAGAGGTTCCCAGAAATTTTCCATCCTCCTACGGTTTATTTCTGGTGGAATAACTGTCACATTTCTAGAGGACACTGTGTGCGGCTTTTGACTTAGGCGTTATTACTCTGTAGTTTTTTGAGAAGGGTGGTGTAACGGTTATGATTTCTGATCAATAATTTTTTTCCGTTGAGCATCAATTATCCTGACTAATCAATGCAACCCTAGTTCGGATCCTGAAATAGTCCTGATAATCAACGTAACTATACATAGAGTAAAATTGAAACTAAGAACAATAATAAAACTGGATATATTATAAAACTGGAGCATTTTATCCTTTTTGTAACCTTTGAATAATTTTCACTTTGTCTGCAAGGGAAAGAACAACATAATTTCTTTTTGACACTGAACATAAACATTCACGATACTAAATTCAGAAATCACAAAATCACTTTTTGATTTGAATAATAACTTTGGTAATATTCAAAAATTAAACTCCTGTGTATCTTATTCAATGTTCAAATGCACACTTAGAAAATAAAACGGGTGAATATAAAGAATTTAATAATATCCAGGAATGTCAAAGGATGGTGAAAAACTATTATGCATAGACCTTTACTACAAAAACAGTGAATAAAAATTAAAAGATTATTACTTTTAATCATTAATATTACATTTAGTTTATACATAAAATACAGTTTATTTTATTGAAATATAGTTTGTAATACATTTTTTTGTATAAATATACAATAAAAATTAGTATTGAATAATCGAGAAACTGCCACATGTTTATTCGGTAAAACTATAAAGACTTGAGTTTTTCAAATTCTGTTTTAATTTTTCAACACGGAAAAATGTTTCAAACCGATCGAAAAAATCAAGATAAGTCTGGATAATTTATAGTTTGGTTAATTTAGGTCTAGATGATTGACGCTTTACTTTATTTAATATTTTTTATGTATATTATTATTCTCTATTTTTTGTTCAGACATTTCATGTTTATTTTAAATCAAAACATTTTTCATTTCCAGGTAAGCACCACGGTAAAGCAGTAGATTGGATGGACAGTAGCGGAAACGAGATAATGCTTTGGGAAAGAATGCTCGAAAGGCCCAACTTTTGGGTGGAAAGCTGTCTTCCTCTCCGTACATCGTTAGATTTACGCAGTAACCTTTAACGACCAATAAAAAGTCCATATTTGTTAGGAATACAAATAACTATGTTCTTTTAAATTCACTAAAAAAATATATATATGTATTTTCTGCATGTTTCACTAATTTATTTTAAAACAAAAGAGCATTTAAATGATATTTAGGCTATGAAAAATTATTTCAGTTTTAATGAAACTTTATAATTGTCTATGACTAATTATTAAAAGTTTTCGAATCAATAAATTAATCGTCTAAAACGAATGTAAATTATTTTATTAAATGTTTTCATCGCTATTGTATATTTAATGATAATTATTTTTTTAACCAACAGAACTCGACAGTTCCTATTTAAAACAAAAATATCTAACAATACAGGTCAATTGTATTGATAAAGGTTATTTGTATTTATTTTTCAAGAAATGTGTCAACAATTATATAATGAACTATATAACTGTTGAAACTCTTTATCATGTATAATACCAATTTTTTTTTTTTTTAATGTGGTATAAGTGTCACAAATTTGATGTACATAAGACGGGTAAATTTTTTGTAATTTGTATATTTTATTTTATTAAAATATGAACCAAATAAAAGTTAAATTAAAAGATAAACATTGTAAATTTTCACGGGTTGAAAATTTATTTTATTGTTTGTTTAAATAAATATTTATTATATTACCCTTCTGGACAGATTTGATTCTTCCATGTTTTATTTTAAATTGCCCCCAAATTGTTCATACATCTCATGGCATGTATAATGTATATATGAATATATAATTTAAGGTATGTATTAAAAAAAATCTTTCTAATTATATGCAAGATTTATTGTGATTTTTATTATAGTATTTAACTATTCTTAATGTTATGCCAGTCCATTATCTAATTTTTATAACTCGCATAAATTTTGTTAAAAAATAAAAAAATATGTTTTCAATATTGTGTGTCTGGTTATTTCTTCCTAATATTCTCATAAATTTTGGATTCAGATGCTAAACAAAAATCTTTTATGACCTAGATGTATTTTTAGAAGAAATAAGAAGAGTGGTTGAACTGTAAAAAATACCAAAACTTCAGATCTGTTTTATCACATTACTCTTCAGATATTCTCGACAATTTGGAAGTCGCTTGATCTGAGATGGTCACCAAAACCAAAACTATTCCCAAGCAACTGGAAATGGAGACACTAATTCATCCTTTTCTCCGTGAAATTTCTGAGTCACAACGACATAACAATCTAAAAAGCAATGTTAACTACTCTATTTGAATAGTTGATTTGACAAAACTCCATAAGTCATAGAGATTAAATTTTCGACAATGGTTCAAGACAGCCCAAAATGACTGATAATTAAAAAGTGATTGATTCTGAATCTATTATATTACCGCTTGACTTCTGGGGTTTGTCAAATCAATCTAGTTCAGGGAAATAAAGAAAATAATAATTAGTTGATGTCCGTATGATAGTATAGAAGGATCAATCTAATTAGGGGTTGATAAATTATTTGCCACTTCTATAAATTTGTTTTATTGAAAACTAGTTTCGAATGTTGTTCATTCATCCTCAGTTCTAAAAACGCCCTAAAATTCAAAAATAAGCAATTCAAAATACAGTTTGGTATTATTATGCATATTAAATTACATTTTACATTACATATTTAATTACATTTAATTTACAGTTTGGTATTATTATACATATTAAATTACATTTAATTTGATATGTATAATAATACCAATCTGTATTTTGAATTGCTTATTTTTTATTTTTTGTGTGTTTTTAGAACTTAAGATGAATGTATAACATTCGAAACTAATTTTTAATAAAAACAAAATTATAGAAGTGGCAAATAATTTATCAATCCCTAATTAAAATAATAATTACTCGTAAAAATGTAAAAAAGTGTTTATTTATGATGGTTGAGACTAGATTAATCAATTTCTGATCCTTCATACCTTTCACACGTGTCACTGGAAAATATTTGACTCAACTTCACTGACTTAAGGTATTTCTCAACCAAATGATATAATAATTAGCCACCATTACAAAACAAAAAATGCATCCGATTTATGGGACTATGCTCCCAAAACACGTTTTTAATCTAAATAGAATAGAAATCTGTCAAATTTTAAATATCCTCCAAAAAGTGACTTACGGGATTTCTCAACTCAGCGATTCGTATATAATTTGAAAAGTTTTTAACATTATTTTTTTAAATATTGCTTCCTTGAAAGAAGACCGGCACAACTCAAAAATTAACAATTTTCTAATTTTTGTGTATTCATAATCAATGAGATGATTATTCTTTTATGGTGAAGAGAGCCACAAAAAATATCGATCGTGTGACTGCAGGAGAGCAGTTGTTTTTTAAACAAAACTGTCTCAAGTAAAAAATTTAGGCCTAAAAATATATTTGGAACAATAAAATACCTTACACATGTTACCACCAAGCATTTACTTGCAAATGGGTTCAAGAAACTGTTTAAACAATCGTAAGGAAGCCTGTAATAATCAATTGAAATTTGATGAGGAAAACTTCAAGCGCCGTTTTCTCAAAACTACAGCTTTTGGAGTTGTCCCGGTCTTCTTCCAAGAAAGCATATGTCTTGCTTTAACAACAAATACATATTCTTATCTTTTAAGAATTTCACATTATTATTATTAAATGGGAATTATGTTTATTATTTTAAAAATATAATTGGATGTAAAATACAATCTAATTTAGATATTGTTGGTGGCAAAGTGAAACCACCTACCTGTCAAGTCCCAACTTTTCAGCATTAACAAAAAATGTTTAAAAAATTACATTTTCATCATATTGAGATATTTTTTTTTTTTAAAATAATAAATACAAACAACTAATTTACTATCAAGTAGAAATAATTATTAATTTATCGTTGTGCGTCAAATTTAGGCAAAAATAAAAAATCCTAACTCAAAACATTTTGTATTTACATGGTTTCATACTGAGACCGACGATATATATTTGAAATTTAAAAAAAACTTTACTTGTTAAAATAATAAATGCATCTTAGATTTCGTAATTAAAATTAAGAACTTTATTTTATTATTTGTCGAGTATAATTGCCCTTGTCATTTTATCTGGTGGGGTATTAATTGTATTCCATACAGTCTTAAAATAAAACAAAAATACATACAGAACTTCCTTATATTTTTCTTAAGAATGTTCTTAATTATCTATTGGAGAAGCTTGGTTAGGGGTGCTGTCAATGAAGAAACTCAAAGATGAAACAATTAATTATATTGTGCGCCGATGTTTCGGCCTAAGTTTTAGGCCATCATCAGGGCTAAGAGAATTTATACTTATATTGTAATGTTCTAAAAATAATACTAGCTATGGAGCAGATAGAGGTCCTTCTTTTAAAAGTAGTTAGTTTTAACGTTGATACAAGCATCGATAGATCCTGCCTAGTTATTAAATCCAAATGGATTATATTAACGAGAAGAGAGAGATCAGATAAGATACTATTTTAATACTTTTCAGTTGTATTTTAATAGTCAAACAACTTCTTTCTGTGTAAGAGAATGGACAAAAAAAAATATTTAGGTAAGTTTGCTATATAGGGGGTGGAAGGAGGGTTATGCTTGGAAAAGCCAATTTTAATAATCTCCAACTACATACCTGTTGCATAACCGTAGAATGAAAATTTTGTTGTATAAATAGTATATAAAGATGATTATGATAATGAGATGAAAATGTTGTTAATCAATACTGTTGTTAATCAATACTGTTGTTAATCAATACTGTTGTTAATCAATACTGTTGTTAATCAATACTGTTGATCATTTAATACTGTTGTTAATCAATACTGTTGTTAATCAATACTGTTGTTAATCAATACTGTTGTTAATCAATACTGTTGTTAATCAATACTGTTGTTAATCAATACTGTTGATCATTTAATACTGTTGTTAATCAATACTGTTGTTAATCAATACTGTTGTTAGTCAATACTGTTGTTAATCAATACTGTTGTTAATCAATACTGTTGATCATTTAAATAATAAAAAGTAAGGAAATTTCGTATGAATTGGTGTTTTATTTTATGGCGGTGTGAAATACAATTAATACCACCAGATAAGATGACAGGGTTGAGAATAGCCAAAGTGCCCTGAACGTCACCTATGTTAATAGAATAAACAAGTTTTTAAAACAGTGGAGTTTTAGATAAAAAGATTTTTTTTTTTTACATAAAAAAGTTTTGATCTTAATATATTATATAATTACAAATTTCTGTTATCATTATGTATATAATTGTATATCAGTTAATTGTGAACAAAAACTTTTTATTATTAAAAAAAGTATGAATATAAAAGTAAGTAAACGAAAACTACAAAAAGAAAAAACATTTTGACTTACCCAAATTTTGGATATTGTGGATCCAGAATGGCAGGGTTCTATTGCATTTTATTTTGTATCCAGTTACTATTTTTTTTATTTTCTGATTCTTTTCTTGTTTCTCTATCTTTTATTTCCTTTCATTAATTTTTCTTTACACCCTAAATTCATTACCGGTACAATATAGGTGTTATGCTAACTTGCATGGAACATTTAAAATTATCTAATGCACAACCCTCATAGAGAGATATTATGGAAGGGAGAAAAAACACATAGGTTTTGATAAAAGATGCTGTAATGGTCGCAGTAGTTCCAAATATTAACCTACTTATAACATAATTTCGCCACAGGAATGAATGACACTGAAGAACAAAATTTTCTCATATAGTGCATCTGACAGAGGTCTAATGTTGCATAATAGTGAAAATGTAAAAATCGTGAGATTGAATCCCGGGCCTATATTAGACCCCTAGAACAAAACCCTCTCAAATAGGGGAGGCCAACAAGTTAAAAAATTTTTAAAAAATACTCCAACTTAAGTATAATTAGATGTGACAGGTTATATAATCAGGGATTGATAAATGATTTGCCACTTCTATAAATTTGTTTTTATTGAATGTTTTATAATACATATTTCATTTAATTTAATATGTATATGGACGACATATAATTTAGTATGTATAATAATACTAAATTCTATTTTAAATTGGTGATTTTTGAATTTTTGTGCGTTTTTAGAACTGAAGATGAATGTATAACATTCGAAACTAGTTTTCAATAAAAACAAAATTATAGAAGTGGCAAATAATTTATCAATCCCTAATTAGATTGATCCTTCTATACCATTATGCCTACGTCAACAGGTTATGTATGTACCTGAGTAAATTAAACTTGACTGAGATTATAGCACTGCCATGATGAGTTAAAAGGCCCTAACTCCAAATGATTTTTCTAAATACATTTTAGTCGTCAGCTGATATCCGCATGATGGTATAGAAGGATCAATCTAATTAGGGATTGATAAATTATTTGCCATTTCTATAATTTTGTTTCGAATGTTATACATTCATCTTCAGTTCAAGATTTAAGTAGATTATATCAAACAGAAAAGTTTGTACTGGTTTGTCCTCGCATTGAACTAGCTAGTTGGGTCAAACCATTGGAATTAGGGTTTTCTAATTTCATAAAACAGTGCAGTTTTTTGGCCAATTAGGGTATACTACAAAAATGTATTTACAAAAATTATTTGGAGTTAGCGCTTTTTAACTTAAGCCAGAAGAGTAGGTAAACCAGACCACCTCTAACCAACCACCTTGAATATAATTTGATGAGGAGCATTATTGAAAACCAATTTGTAAGGTAAGGAAAGAAGTAGCAATGCACTGTATGAGCATTCATGTTCATTAACTTATTGACAATTCGTTAAAAGATGGAACATATATCTACATTTTTTATTCATGATCTAACCATTTTTTTTTTTAATGATGCTAATCTCTGCAATTTTTATTTCATATAACCAAGTAAACACCACTTTAGTTCACTTCTGTGTGTTCAATGTGTTCAATTAATCTGTTTTAAAATTGACCCTTTTTTTGTCTTTAGTTTATTCCTTCCTCTCTTCCCCATATTATCAAATTTTATATCCCTGATCACAGTATTCAGTTAAATTATTTTATGTTGTTACCAAAATTCAGACTTAGGCAGATACAAATTATCTATTTCTTTCATATGCAGTGTGGATGATTCCTTAAAAAACTTTCAGTTCTTTAAAATAACATATAAACTTAATAGAAAAATTATAAAAAATATTGCAAATGCTGGCTAATAATTATTTTGTGTATAGTTAAAAGTTAGTTTTTTATTGATGAATTTGTGTTTCATTTCCAGCTGTTGGAGAAAAGTTTCTTCTATGATGATGCCATCTCAAATTCAGCAATTTCCAAAACTGCAGAAAATATTTAAATAATATTATATAATTTTAAGAATCATGCAGCTAATTAAAGTAATATAGACAATTGAAGTTTTAGTGTTTTTCAGGTTAAAATTTTAAAAATAAATAAAAATTATTTATATAAATTAAGAGTAAAGCTTTAGTTTATCAGCTTCAATATGGCAATGGGACCCGCAACACACAACTCTCAGGAAATATAAAGGGTTATAGATTACTGTTTCGATATGTTTCAAACTTAATCTTCCCATTTCACCTAATTTTGAGAGAAAAAAATGTGTGTCTCTCTACCATTCTGTTGTACATCCACCAGCAGCATGGTGCCTTGCAATATTTCTGGAATAGGAGGCAGGGCGATGCCCCTGAACATTGGCGCAGGCTTTCAGCCCATCTAAGAAGTTCATGTAACACCAGCTGATGAACTCCTCAGGCACCGAAAGAAACAGGGGCTTTTCATGGAAAATTTTTGGGGCCCGGTGGAGCATGGTGTCTCTGATGATCCATCCAAGAGAAGAGAACATGTAACTCTCCGGTCTGTTGACTTTTACAGGCGTCACAGGAGCGATATACCCTACAGCAGTCTAGTCCTGATGATTTACTTGTAGATGTGAAGCTTCAATCAGAGTGATAGCTGTGAGGCAAGCAGGAAGTATAGCCGATGTTACTTCAGCCTGGTGAGCTTGACCTTGAGCTTGAACCTATCTTGAAAGTTACTGGAGAAGGTGAGATTGCTGACAAGGGCGATATCCAAGTAGGGGATGGAGATGAAAATATTACATTTTTGAAAAGGAGTTTATAAATACATTTTATGGCAAATTAAATACGCGCTCGAGGCACAATAATATTATTCAATACAACATATTCGCGAAGAGCCCCTGTTCCTTATGGTGCCTGAGTTCATCGGCCTTCATCACATAAAATTCTTAGAGGGGCTGAAGGCTTTTGCCTACCCACTGTTCAGAGACATCCCCTTATTCCTTGGACCAGAGAAGTGACGAGACAGAATTTCCTTGGCGGAGATACTCGGGGGGGGGGGAGGGTTGGGGCTCTACAATATAACTCACCTTACTACCTCCTTCAGAGTGATCCCGCCTCACTCGAGGATAAGATAGCGACGTACTTCCGAAGACACCGCTGCAAACTCTATACTTGCAAGTAAAGTACCACTTCCGGTTTGTCAATTTTAACCCAAATCTAGTATGCTATTTATATTGATATAAAAGTTTAATTTACTAAATTTTAGATGTTTTGTATAACATTTTAATATAATTTTTGATGAAAGTCTATTGTGGCCTTCAAGTAAAGTGTCACTTTCGGTGATGATGTAGTAACAAAAAAGAGATGTTCACAACTAGATTTTACAACAATACCAAATACAAAATTTAAAATGTTTACGGCAAAGCGGTTTTGAGTTATGTGAGATACTAACGGACGTACGAACTTACGTACAGACGTCATGATGTAACAAGTGAAAATGGATTCAGAGATGGCCAAAGTGAATATTTTCATTGAAATATGAAAACCGAAAATTTTCGCGATTACAATACTTCCTTTACTTCGTACAAGGAAGTAAAAACACAATAGGTAATTAAAATAATCGTAAACAATATAATATGTAAAAACGATTTATATTAATAATTTATTAAAATCAAAAAAGGTTGAATTTAAATGCAAAAGTTTAATTTGAAATGGAAATAGTTGAATTTGACTAGAAAATGTTGAATATATATATATATACATATTCAACCTTTCATGATTTTTGTAAAATAATTTAAATCATGTTTACATAATTCAATTTAATTTATTATAATTTAATACTATAATATTAATATTAATTGATAGCCGAAAAGTTAAAATTAATCGATAAGAATACCACTTGAACGAAGCCACGTTTTTTAAAAAACACAATATGTAATTAGAATAGTCGTAAACAATAGCATTATGTAAAAATGATTTATATTAATTTATTAAAATAAAAAAAGATCGAATTTAAATGCCAAGATTTAATTTAAAATGGAAATGGTTTAATTCGACAAGTAAAATATATATGTATATATATATATATATACATCCTTTTTTGAATTTTTTAAATAGTACAAGTCATGTTTACATAATTTAATTTAATTTATTATATTTTAATATCATAATATTAATATTATAGTATAAACATAAACAGTTATTTATTCGGTAATATTATATTAAGGCGCATTTACATCAATGCCTGCCTGAGCAGAGAGCGTGCAGTTAATCCTCTTATAAACGCTGCCCGCTCTCAGCT
Source organism: Rhaphigaster nebulosa (assembly GCA_948150685.1). Taxonomy (NCBI): domain Eukaryota; kingdom Metazoa; phylum Arthropoda; class Insecta; order Hemiptera; family Pentatomidae; genus Rhaphigaster; species Rhaphigaster nebulosa. Next base: position 1,234,537 of record OX411312.1, on the reverse strand, counting down.
CAGGCCACAGCCTTAAATATTAAATACTTTGCTAACGTTTTAAAATCCACATTAATCAGTCAAAATGTTTAATATAGAGTATAACCTTATAGCTAATGATTTAGCTATAACCTTACTATAAGGTTATAGCTTGGGATATCTCCATCCACCTGAAGGGAACTCATTGGTAGGTAATGCTTCCAAAACTCTTAATGCCGAGAAGTTTTTCAAGGTAGGTTGAAAAATAAATAAAAAATAAATCAATCAAAATGAAATTATTATATCACTAAAAGCCGCTATTGTGTATGTAATATAAGAGAGTTTTCAAAAAAAAAAATATCTGATGTGGACAACACATGACTTCCTTGAACACATGAAAGTGATCCTGAATTTGGTTACTAGTTTCCGAAGATTACAGTATCTCAAAAACGACACTCGGCGTCGCGACATCCACCTATTGAGGCACACAAATGAGGAGGAAAACCAGTATTTTACACTCAATTTTAACACTTAAAACAAGTAATAAAAATGTTTAATTGGATTGGAAACCAAATTGCGTTTGTAACCTTTATTACCGCAACATGATTTATGTATTTAATTTAAATGTAATTTTTGATGTAAGCTTATTATGACCTTCAAGTAAAGTACCCTTTTCGGCTCACCAATTTTAACCAAAATATAGTAAATACATTCATATCGATATAAAAGTCCTATTTACCAAATTTGAGATCTTCAAGTAAAGTACCGCTTCCGGTTTTTCAATTTAAACCAAAATCTAGTATGTTATTTAAATCAATATGCAATTTATAAATACTACATTTGAGAAGTTTTGGATAGTATTTGAATACAATTTTTAATGGAAATCAGTTATAATCTTCAAGTAAAGTACCAATTCCGGTGATCAAGCAGTGACCAAAAAGGGAGGTTCACAACTAGATTTTACAACAATCCTAAATACAAAATTTCAACTTTCTACGGCTAACGTTTTTGAGTTATGCGAGATACGTACGTACAGACGCCACGACGAAACTAGTCAAAATGGATTCAGGGATGGTCAAAGTGGATATTTCCGTCGAAATCTGAAAACCGAAAATTTTCGCGATTACAATACTTCCTTTACTTCGTACAAGGAAGTAAAAAGAAAAGAAAAAGCCCTCAGAGTCCAAAAAACGCATCTTCAGCGATGTCTGTGTGTCTGCCACACTCCCCTAACACTTCAGTTGCTCATTTGAAATATAATTAAATCGCTTATAAAGCTAAGCTTAAAAAACAAAAATTAAAATCGGTCCAATATCAGGGAAGATACGGTAAATAATTATTGTATTTCACTTTGGACCCAAAGCGAGTTGACGCAATATATATTTTTCCTAGAATTGCGGCTAGAGATTGTAGATCCTGTGAGTATCTTCACACGATTCTATTGGTGTGTGCAGCATCCTTTATTAGAGGGAGCACGAACCATAGCATCGGGGGTCCTTCCATACTATCCAGTCCGGGGATATTCTTTACTCCCCTGTAACATTGTTTGAAGAATATTTAGCGCTCTTGGGCTACAACAGATATAAGTCTGACTAATTAGCAGGTGTTCGTACATCTTTGGAATGCTCCGTGCGCAAGCCTATGCTCAACTCATATTTTGGGGGCGCTTACTGTTCAGTAGAAAAGCCGATAATGAAGACGTTTAAGTCTCTCGTCTTAAATGAGATTTATGGTCCGATAATAGAATTTTTAAACATAAATTAGCGAAACTGGGCATTTGCTGGCTCTCACTGAATCAAAATAGCAAGCCATCCCTTGAAGAATCTGATAAACTATTTGGTCAGGACCAAACAATATAAATAATCTCGAATCCATATCCTCTGATCACTATTCATGCGGTCCCGGTAACTTTTCGAAACAATTCCATCGCGACAGTGCAACTTCAACTGACCAAAATCTATCTCAGAAAAGGGAAAATTAATAAATTGAATGAAGAATTTTCAAGCTTTGTGCATCAGAATATCAAATTAAAAGATATTTCTGGGTCAGTCATGGTTTCTTTTAAAATTACCATTTACGACTTTCGGAACAAAATAAATATGAGGCATTTGTGATGTTTTTGTCTGATAAGGTTTTAAACGTTTTCCCATTTTGTTAAATGAATGTACAGTACTTATGGAATACGGCATTTTTCTGTTATGATTTTATTGCTTGTTTCAAGTGTTTTAATTAAATGTAAAATACTTCTTCCCATTTGTTAGCTGAACAAATCTGCAGCAGGAGAATCAGATATAAATTAAGCGGATTCTTCCGCTTAAAATGATAAAACGATTTCCAATGCTTTATCTAGTGAGATAGGCAGTTCTAATGTTGTCAAGGAACACGAAGAAATCTCTTGGGAACTTGTTACCAACTGAAAGAAAACGACATATAAAATAACGGAATAAGACCTCCTGGAACAAGAGCTTCTATGTGTCAATAGATGGACGTCGCGAATGTCGTTTTTGAGATAATGCTATCTTCGGAAAGTATTAATCAAATTCAGGGTCACTTTCTGAGTCACCGATTTATAGTTTAGTAGGTCTACAAGGAAGTCATGGGGTGTTTCATCAGATATTTTCATGCAGATACCTTATAAAAAGGAGCCATTGGTTGTTATAATATGAAAGTTTTGTTATAAAAATACTAAAAAGTTTAGAATTAATAATGCTGAAAGATTTGCTATAAGTGCTTTAATTGTAAATTACAAATAGTTAACCTTGGAGCATCCTACAGTAGAGGGGGGTGTGCGTTGTATTTTTTCGATGTTTTTTTAATTAAGTTTTCATTTTGGAAAGGAAATTACTATTTTAAAAAGAGATAAACCATAAAAATGACTATTATAATTCATTATAAGCAAACGAATGTTTTATTTAATACAAAAAGATAATATTTGTGTTGTCCCGACTGCTACCTGCTAGTAGCTGTCAACATGATGCTTGTAATGGAGTTTCTGATAATTCGTCAGCTGACAGTCCCACTCTGGGCGTAAAATGGTGTGTTTCTCAACCTGCACTTCAACCATATCCAATCCATTTAATAATCAATATTAAGCGAAATGTACTGACCCGTCTTCCCCGTTCGTTAAACTTGTCAAAACAGCTATTGATGCCCCTTTATCAGCCCATATCATGTCATGATAAGGCATATACAACTTGAAAGAGAGGAATGAAAGGGAGATTTGTAACTATTTTGGATTACTCAGTAAAGGTAAGCTTCGAAATTAACGTAAAAAAATAATTTATTTGTATATTTATTATAAATGAATGACCTACTAGTCTGTCTCCACATATTTGACCTATTAACTTCTAATTAGTACATATTCATAGCAATAAAAAGTAACTAGTGTGATAATTGAATTCAGTTTTCAATTATTAATTAAATGACATCCTTATGCTTCAGTATTGCTTGCCCCTGATAAATCGACTGAGCTTCACAAACATTGGAGAGGAAGAAATTTTTAAGAGCTAGAGTGTTTTCCAAACCTTCATATAAAAATGAAGGAGGAGAAACATCTCCACAAGGTTTTCTTCTATTAAAGCTTTTTCAATTTCAGCTTGTTCTTTTTTCATAATTTTATCTCTCTGCCTTCGAATGCATTGTTTATCTCCTTTCTTCTACATTTTTATAATTGTTTATGGCTTCTTTCATGATTTTTTTTCTTTCTTGCATTCGTTATTTATTAGTATGAAGCTTGTTATTAATTCAATTATCTTATTTACATTATCAGTGATTGGCTCCTTTTTTTATAAAATTTCTCCTTTCCCCAGTGAAATCGACTCTTCACGATGAATATAATGAGAAAACTCCGTGGTAGTGCAGCAGGGGTTACAATGCTCGAAGATACTAACATCAATACCCAGCATGCAGCCCTCGGGTTGATGCATTTGAAAAAACTCTTTTCTGAATATAGCCATCTTTCTCAGTCACTTTCAGAAAAAGATAGAGATGATAAACTTTACAATATGTTACCTTTATTTTGTAAGGTAGGTCATATTTCATGTCACTATTGACCGTTCTCAACATGTCGTGCCATTATTTATCGCTTGTTTTCTACTTTAAGGTATTCGGGAATTCTCCTTCAGCAGATATGTTGGATAAATTTCGAGATATAGCAGCGTTCTGCAAACAAGTATCTAAGTTGATGGTGTCTGAAATAAGAAAAAGAGCTTCTAATCAGTCGACTGAGATGGCAAGTTGTGCCATTGCCAAATTTTTGGAAATTGAAAGCTCGGAAGAATCGAGCAACGGTTGGATGTTACTGTCGACATTAAATCTGCTAGCTGCTGCAGGGAATCCTCTAGTCCAAGTAGATTTTTTTATCTTTATTTTTACTTTTTTTAAATTTAATATTAAACTGTCTCTAAGAACAATTACAAAAACCGAAACAAAAAACAGTGTTATCATTTAAGGATTTTTTTATTTATTTATTATGAAACATAATTTTATTAAAATTAAATACAGTATTAGTTGTTTATATTTTACTATATTGTCTTTTTCCGTGTTTTAAATAAAGTAGTGTTAATTGTTTCTTCATTATGCCAATTTATAAAGTTTCTAAAATATACTTTCAATGATAAATTTTTTATTCAGATTTTTTTGCTATTAGATTTTTTGTTGTTATTGTGTTAATATGCATGAGGACTCCATGTTATAATCGGTATGTAATATGGCCTAGTATCTAATTGAAATGTCTGACAATCTTATGAGATTTTTATAGTCATAAACTAACAAATATTCTGTCGCAATTGTGAAATATTCTTTTCAATTTTTTCTTAAATCATATAATTTTTTTTTCTAAGCCCCATGGGATATGGGGTTGATATTCAGGGGTATAAATTGGGATAGAAGGGATATCTTGTACTGCAGCGGATGCATTTTAAGAGGGGGATGAGGATTGGAGAAAGTTTGGAGGTTATAGACTATCCAGTGACCCTCACTAGTTTTGAATCAGTCAAGTCAGTTAATTTTCCTCAGTCTAGTCTGAGGCTAATAATTTGAAATATTTATTTATTTTTTCGAGTTTTGAATGATGATTATTTGAATCGAGCAGGTACTATAATATTAAATATTTTTTCTGTTTTACAAAAATATTTGTATGGCTTTTTGTTTATTATTATAATTATTTTTTGCAGTAGTAATATTACTTAAGAGTAAATATGAGTGAAGATTAACTTGTGTTTTATTGACCTGACTGTTTCTAGTTGAGTTTCCTTGCAATAATATATTCATGCTTGTAATGATTGCATAGCTGTCTCGGTGGACTATTTTTATACACAATTTGCATTCGTATGAATAAATTAAAAAACATTTTAAGTTGCTATAAGATAGAATAGCATGACTTTTTGAAGACAAAATAAATATAATTTGAAACAAATAATGTCGACTATGTGGGATTTAATTCGGGTTTACACCGGAGTTGGCATCATTGTTGCTAACAAATGTTGACAACATTTTGATAAATTTAGTAGTAACTTTTCACGTAGGCTGTCGGTAGGTATCTAAGAATGTTTATAACAAAATATGCTGAAAATATTTGATGTAGATACTCCTTTAGTCATATACAAAGACTAGATTTGTAGGAAGCAACAATTAGCGTTTTTTTTTTTTTTTTTTTTTTTTTGATATCTGAATAAAGATATACATATGAAAATGTAAGAAATTTTTAATTTTTTAATGGTGGAGATATGATTGAACGTTGATATAATCAAGAAGAAATTGGAGTGCGGCTAATAGTGAAAATATAAAAGTTTAAAACTTCTTTTAATGTGTGCCAATGTTTCAGCCTATTTTTTAGGCCTTCATCAGGGAAACTAAGATATTAATCTAAGAAACTAAGATACCAGGAAAGTATTGAAGGAATAAAGAATAGAGAGAGAAAATTGTTCGTTTCATACTTTCAAGGTATCTTGATTTCCTTGATGAAGGCCTAAAACTTAGACCTAAACATTGGCACACATTAAAAGTCTTACACCTGTTGTGTATTTTCTATCAACCACATCCCCAACCAACTTCTCCTTGTTGAGTTTTAGTTTTATTTTGTTATTGTCATTGCTTTTGGTATGTAATCAGCAAATTATCCTATTAAATTACTTACAAATTAATTTTAATACAGAAATTTTTAAAAACATTAGTTTTTTTTCTATGCTCCATTCGGGATTGAAACAATTACAAAAAAATTAGTATTATAAAAAAAAAAGTGAAAAAGTTATTTTTTAAAGAAATTGATATACTTATTTAATTTGACTATTATTGTTTTACCCTTTTTTCTTCCTTACTTTAATAATTCATTATTTATTACATTGGTAAAATTTTATTCTTAGGATCTTCTTAGGATCCAATAGTTCATAAAATCACTTTATTTTTTAAATACTTACTCTTTAAATTATGTTATTAAATTATGTTATTTAAATTATTAGTTCTTTAAATTATGTTTAGTTTTATAGATTGTTATTATTTGGTCAAAGATTTGCTTTTAAATTATTCTTATGATTGTTTTAAGGTCATGACGTCTGTATCTTTACCTTCAACTCTAGTCAAATGCCTCTATCTCTTTTTTGATTTACCGGAAATGGTAAATCCTGACACTGCTGATGAAAATAGTGAGTTCACCCCAAGGGAAAGGAGGATACTTCTTCAAAAAATATTTGTGCAGGTAACTTCAACTTACAACATCTGATAACTTTATCATCTGATAACTGTAGTAACTTGTTAATTATTGGAATAAATTCTTTAGGTTTTAGTACGCCTTTGCAGCCACATCGACCCCGCTGAAGAACTGTCACAAAAAAATGATCTTACTCTTTTGTTCTCTGCCATCACCAGCTGGTGCCCGCCTCATAATGTTCATTGGAGGAAATCGGCAGCCGAAGTTTTGATGACTTTGTCAAGGCACGGGCTCTCTCCGTCTGTTGTTGCTTATATTCACAGTATGTATTATTTTTAAAGCAATCATATCTATTTAGAAGTATAACTTTTATTTATTTCAGAATATTAATTAAATGTGGAAGATATGCTTTTTGAAATCCACCTCATAAAAGATTTACAAGAAAACTTTATATTATGCCTCTAATAGGTATTATTGAGCAATTAATATTGGTTGACTATTACTATAATTTTAATTATTATCAATAAAAGTATGTATTTAATTCTGAATTGGAATTATAAGTAAACAGCAAAATAATTGCCTACTTTAGTTTGATGCCACACCACAGTTTAAAGATGGAAAGTAGTTGATTGAAATATCAAAGAAAGTTTCTGAAATTGGAAGAACAATAATGGATTGTAGCACATTAGTTGTATTTACGTAAAAGTTATATTTAGGTGGGATCTAGTGTTGCGGAAGCTCACATTTTCATGATTAATGCCTCATAAATTTAAAAGTAATTTATTGCTCTGTGTCTTTCGGAGAATGGAGGAAGGAGCTGGATTATACAAGTACTCTGTGAAGTATTGTCGATAAATCCAAAAAAATAAATATTTGACTATACACTGAATTGGCTCAACTACTGGAGATAAAGGAATTTTGAAATTAAATAAATGATTCTTTTCTTTGTGAATTAGTATAATTTATAAATTTTAGGATTCCCTGTTGACTTATTAGCATCAAGCTAAAACTTCAATGAAATATTACATAAAAATGAAGTATTACTTATAATATCAAAGATTTTAATTTTACATTTAAAAAATTACGATTGATCTACAATTTAAGATGTGCCATATCCACCATATTCTCTTGAATTGTATCCAACCGACTACCATTTTTTCTGAGCGCTTGATGCATTTTATAAAACAAAATATTCCAAACTAATAAAGAAGTAAAGTTTTCATTTCACTAGTTTATTTATTGAATCAAAGCCATAAAATTTCTTTGAACAAGAGTTAAAAAACCTTATAAGAAATTTATCGAAGCTATTAAATAAAAATAAATAAATATCGTTAAAGTTTGTTTTTCTTTCATTTGCATCATATCCTTGAGGAATTAACATTTTGTAAGATCCAACCCAATATATATTTCTCCCTTTCAGTAACAATATTATATTTGTATTTGTTCATTATACAACTTATTATATATTTGTCTTTTTAAAAAAATATACAAAAAAAAATCCAAATAATCTTTCAATTTTTTTTGGATATATCATCGGTACCATGTTAAACTTACAAATGAGAAAAATTCGATTTTTTGTTATTTTTTTTATAGCATTTTAGTTGATACAGCCTATAATAATGTTACAAATCTGTTAAGGCATTAGAAAGTGGTGAAATAGCAGTTGCATTTTTACAAAAAACATCTTTAAGTCTGAAGCTTTCATGTTAAAGTAACCAGTATGCATATTACTATATAGATAAAACAATAATTACACATGAAACTATTAGATAAAATAAATACAACACCAACAGAAAAAATTTATAATAATCGAAATCAGCCCTTATACACAGAAGAATGGAACAGTTTTTTTGCTCTCCTGAAAAGTAATGATTTTTTCATTCGTAAGTTAACCATGGCAACGATGATATTAGATATTTTTAATTTTTGGCTTGTAGATATTTTTTAGGAAGTTATATCTTTAAACTAATATATTTTAAATGAAAAGTTCCTACTTGTCTGTCAAATTCTTTAAAAAAAATATAAATTGTTTAAAAATATTGTTTCAAAGGTGCATATATTTCTATCTCTTCAATCTCATAAGATTAAAGTCATTTAGTTAAAGTAGTACTTTACTTGCGAATAGAGTTATTTATTATTTCACTGTTTAAAAGAAGAAAATAATTTATTTCTACATTTTTTACTTATTAAATTATTGTTCTTTCATTTAGCCTCAAAGGATGCAAATTTCTTTGTAAACATTCTGAATAACTTTCCATTTTTTTTTTTTTTTTTTTTTTTTTTTTATGAGTATTAGGAATGTGGTCAGGGATTTAAATATAAAAAAAAAATAGTTTGATTATAAACAAGATTTTACTTCGATAATTTTTAAAGCAGTTATTTTCCCTAATTTGCAGGTAAAGGTTGCATGGCTCTATGCCTCGAAAATATGCAAAGGGGTCAAGATCTTTCTCCTTTAGAAATAGTCGAGATGTTTGTCGCAGTTTTTTGTTTCCTGAAAGATTCGAGTGAGGTTTCTCAAACTTTACTAGAAGATTTTAGAACTTGCCAGGGATATACATTTTTAAATGACTTCCTTTTCAAGTAAGTTATCACATACTAGTATTATTTATACGAATACATATCCCACATCCAGAATGAAAGGGGCACAACTCAAAAAATATGTTTTTGTTAAACAAACATTAGACACAGGTTACGTTCTGCATAGCAGCCCCCAGGGTGTTTCCTCTATCACGTATTTCTTGTAACCTATTGGTCTATTGGTTTGGCCTGATATTTGAGGGCTGCCTCTTTGGAATAATAGCGGTCCAACTATTGATATTTCTGAAATTTGAGTTGTGCCTTTTTCATTCTGGATGTTCACTTCTTACTAATATATTGACTGAGGCTTTACAAATATTTAAAATATTTATAGCATTTAATAAAACTAATCTTTCTTCTATTTATTTGGTTAAATGAATAGTATATCGAGGAATTTTATATATATATATATATATATATATATATATATATATATGTACTCTAATAGCTATTTCTATGTCTTTAAAGATATTGAATGATTTTGATACCATTCAAAAACTCACTAAGTATACTACTTTTTATTAACAGTTGGAGAATAAAATCAATTTAAATTTAGGTACTGGACTATTAAAGGGCCTATGCCAAAGTTTATGTTTTTAGTCATATTTTCTAAAAAAAAAAATAGACTATTGCAGTGGGTTGAAGGTCGGCGGTGAGCGGCGGGGATTTCTATCCATTTCATAACCCCTAGAGCACGATTATCGAAGTTTTGGAGATGTCATACATATTTCCCCTCCCTCCTGCTACATTTGAGCACCTCTAGCAGCCCCCTTTGGGTCAAATGAGCTGAAATTCGATATGTAGGACTTTATTCTAGGCAGAACGATACCATTAGAGAAAGGGTAAATTCCAGTCAAAATTTCAGTATGTTTACCTGAAATTTTTAAAGTTTTGCGCATCTCTACAGCTCCACCAAATTAGTTTATAGGGTTGAAAATTTGTATTTTAATTGAATTGGTGTTAGGGATGTATCTTTTGGGGGTATCAACTTGGTTCCCCCTCTCCGGGATTTTTTGATTTTTTAAAAATATTTATGCTCCTCTGAAACCCCTCCAAATTGATTTAGGAAGCTCAAAACCTGTTGAATTTGAAAGGAAATTAAATTACCTATAAAACAAAAGAAGTTTCATCTAAATCGGACCTGTATTAGCAAAGATATGGCTATTTCAACTCCAGCGGTATAAAGGGTTTTCTGTATCGAAGATCAGCAGAGAGGCAGAACTATAGGTAAATATATAATAAAATAATGGGTAAATTTTGGTATGTTAGGGGACTGTCTTTATTGGGTCTCAATTTTTTTCTCACTCCTCCATTTTTTTAATATTTTGTATTTTAGTGAAAATACGACTTTAGTGACGAGTTCTGCTGCTCACGGATTTTTTTGTTGTCACTAATTACAGCCCTTTTTGTTCCTGATAACCAACCTTAACTTCAACAAGAAATTTTTAACTTCTGTGGATTTATGGTTCACTGGTCATGTACAAAGTCCACCATAATGAACCCTGATACTAGCTTTTGACAAGTAGATGTTTAACTTTCCTTCACCCTGCCTGATTTTCTTTTAATTTTGATCAACTGAACTCCCTCCATTATTATTAGCGAACGACTTCCTATCTTAAAAATATTCAAATTTTGTATTTTTTGAGTGGTTACCCAAATTTTTAGACAATACAGCTTTTTAAATTTGATTTGGTCTTAAAAATAATTTTTAAAAATGTATATTTAATTAATAAATTAACCAATAAAAAAAAAAAAAAAGAAGCAAGTAAGTTTTAACTTATTTCTTCTTATTATAAGTAATTATATTACATATAATGTTGTAGAATTTTTTAAAAATTTCGCATTGTTTCATCTCACTATCTCATTTGTTTCTGACAGAATATTTACGTATGATGTAGAATCAAGTTTTACAACCCAGTGTTGTACCTAACTCATTTTTTATCTATCATAATTCTTGTTGACCACTTATTCAACTGAGAAGGGGAGGAGGTATAGATATATTTTTATGTGTTATATGATGTTTTTTATCATGAATATATTTTTAGACTCGAAGGTGAAAAATCAGTAGAGGCTGGAGAAGCTATGAGAAACTTAGTTTTAATGATACCGTCGCTGGCAATGTGCGGGCAGACAGAATTAAAGCCGAGCCAAGCTAGTAGTGGATCTTTGTTCCAGATGCCTGCTTTCGTCTTACCTCAACCTTCTGGCAAAGGTAATTCTATAAAATTATACAAAATGCCTTAACTTTTTTTTTTCAGATTAAGACGGGGAACCAAAATCAGACTGACATGGAGAACCCACATAGACTGAAAAAAAAAATAACTGACCAAAAAATTCGGACTATTATCCAGATTGCTTGACAGATGCTCCAAATTATCCTTAGCCAAAAGACTTATCTACAAAGTACTAATAATACCTTTATAGTACCTTATGGACTTACGGGATAGAGCTATGGGTTTCTGCCAAAACCTTAAACATCCAGAGAATTCAGTTGTTTCCGTGAAATAAAACTATTACAAAAAGAAGTGAACACAGAATTCAGTGTCTTTTTACGCAAGAACTTTGATATCCTAACAGTTTCCGACATTGTCATGAATATTACAAAAAATCCACTATGAACACTTTAACATAAATACAGATCTACCATGAACCCATCAGGCTCACATCCTCCCCCGACATCTTTCAAGGTGGTGGCCACGAGATTTACCGAGTTAAACATTATATTAGATATGAGCTCAAATTTGCTTATTGTTAAAATATATTTTTTGTCATAATAATAATAAAAACTTTTTTCGAATAATGGTTTTTATAATGTAGGATGCCATAAATTTTAAATTAAAAATGGATAGTTTCAATTAAAACCATTTAGTGTAATTTATATTTCCAGGTTCAAGTGTGAGAAATATTCAAGCTTTTTTGGTGCTACAATCGTTGTTTTTGAAATCCACTTCTCAAACCCTGTGCTCTATAATACTGGATGCTATTTCTAGTGTCTATCATGCAGATAATGCCAATTATTTTATTCTGGAAAGTCAGCATACGTTACCTCAGTTTGCCGAGAAAATTCATCTGAAGCCAGCTGATATTCAGGTTACCATTGATTTTATAATGTTGAGGTTGAGTACTATCTGTTTTGAGATGGCCATATTTATTTTGAAAAACTTGTTTTTAGGAAAAGTTCTTCAAGCTACTGGAAATGATAGTATTTCATTTGAATTTTGTACCTTGTAAAGAACTGATATCTCTTTCGATTTTGCTCAAAGGACAAAATTCTGTGTCTTGCAGTATAATTTGCATGCAGACCTTGTTAAACATCCTGAAGTAAGTATTTTTTCATACTGATTTACTTGTCTTATTTATCGTACTCTATAATGTTTGTCGTACTACACAATCGCCATCGTCACCTCACACTTGTTGCTAATACAAGTGATATGTCTGATTGGTCAATTCAGTTAACTACTACGTGAAATTTCTTGACTTCTTAGTTTTACCTCCAATTAGGAAAAATATCCAGGGCTATGAGATCCCCGGGTTGTGTGTGAATAATGTAAATTATAAATATTGGCTATAAATGTGAATCTTTTGATTTTGTTTGTATTGTAAGAATATAAACGTATAGCATTATTTATAATTGCTTTATTAAGGCATATTATTTTTGCCTGTAATGAAATTTTATATTCATATGCATATTTTACTTCTTAAATCATATAATTATTTTTTATGAAATGTAATGTTTTTAGGCACAATTCCGTATTTAAAGATGCTTATCGAGAAGTAGGAATTTTAGAAGTATTTGTTACCTGTCTTCAAAGATACCAAAATCTTCTAAAAGAAAAGCAACTAGCAGAAGAGAAAGGAATAGGTTTGTATTTTTCATAATAACTATTTATAATTAAGCAATATTAATTTTTGTTAATTTAATGATTTTAAATATTTTTTCTATTTCTAGAATATAACATTGGAAAAGATCACGAAAAACTTGGTTCTTTAATAATTGAAGCTCTAACAATGCTATTGAATGGTAATACGAACAATGCTAATGTTTTCCGTGAAAGTGGAGGAGCTAAGTGTGCGCTTGCTCTGGTACCTTTTGCTGATTCGAGGTACCAAGCGCTAGGTAATTTATTTTATGGCAATTCTGACTACTGTAAGCATATCTTTTAAAATACGACTATTCTGAAATTAGGATATCAATACAAGTTGTTCAAAACTTGGGTTTTTTATTATTACAAGACATCTCAGTTGTTGAAAGGGAATAAAGAATAAGAGATATTAGAGAAGAAAACAAAATTATCTATAATTATTGAAAATCTACTAACATTGTATTATTTTTATAACTAAATATCTCCTAAGATTGGTTTGGATTGAATGCAGTGCTCTGCAGCAAGCTAATGTATTTAGACAGCAACACTTATTAATTAAAGTTTTAATCTCTCCTAACAGTTTAGATTTTATGTATTAATTACATTTTAATATATTTATGCATTTTAGGCATCATTAGGGAATTGATGATGAACGGTGGAGGTGACGAAGACATGGGGACACTTTTGGCAATGATGCACTCTTCCCCAGCGGACGCTCTGACCTTGAAAGGTCATATCTTAAAGGTGTGTTGTAGGTTACATTGCTCCTAAATATATCTTCGGTGATAAATTATACTCAAATAGATATTAGAAGCTATTTTGTAACAAAATCTGTAATCAGATGTAATTTGTACAATTTTTCAAATAAGTGCTATTGGTTGTTCAGTTTTGTTTTTCTTTAGTCCTAAAAAATAATCCCCATATGTTACATCATTAACCCTAAAAAATTGCCTTTCATACTTCTTTAACCCTAAAGAATAGCTGCAATTGTTTTAGTCTAAAAAGGGTGAAAATTGCAATCTTTCTGTATATCGAAAATTCGAATTTTTTTCAAGGAACCATCATGTTCAATATAACGAGGTTCGACTGTATATCATTTTATATATATATATATATATATATATATATATATATATATATATATATGTATATATATAAATTTTTTTTTTTAATACAAGTTTTAATATTTTGTTGTTGCAGTGTGTACTACAGTGTTTGAGGGAAAGTCATAGAACTAGGAATGTATTTAGAAAAGTTGGCGGTTTCGTTTACGTGCTCAGTGTGCTGGTTTCGATGGAAGGATGCCTGAAAGATAATCCTCAAGCTCCATGGCACAAATTTACTCCGACTCAGGTTCTCTCCTTACTCCATACCGTCTTCAATACGATAACGGTAGCGATGAGGTTTGAACCGGCTAATGCTAAATTTTTCCATCAAGAGGTAAGTAATGTTGTCTATTTTAATTTTTTGTCTTATATTTTTCTTATGTTACATTTATATAATATTTAATATTATATATTACACATACATAATATTTATATAATTATATATATATATATATATATATATATATATATATATATATATATATATATATATATAATAATAATAATATATATATATATATATTTTTTTTTACATCTTTTCCTTACATGGTAACCCCACATAAGGACCGTTTATTATTTTATACATGATCCATGCCTTAGAGGCATACTACATGATTGGTACGATTTATCAAATTTACATATTCAGTGGTTTAATACAATTCCAGTGTTCAATTGAAATAAAAACAAAACTAAATCAAACAAACAAAAATAAAAATGAAGTATAGCCAACAAGAAATCACCTACGCTGCCCATCTTTGGTCAGTGAGTCAAAGTCTATATTTTTAATAAATTTAAGCAAGTCTGTCTTTATTATATATATATATATATATATATATATATATATATATATATATATATATATATATATATATATATATATATATATATATATATATATATATATATATATATTACATTTTGTAAGATGCAAGAAACTAAGAGTATTAATTAATTAATTGATTTTGATTTAATTTTTTAATCCAAGAAAACTAAACCTTCATCATTTTGATTAGCAGAACGAAAATACCAATTTAGAGGAATTATAGGAATCAATAAGAACAATTAATGATCAAATTAACATTTTTATTGTTTTAATATTAAAAAAATATAAAAATACACTATAAAACATGATGAAAATTAAATATACAAAACCTAGAAATTAAGAAAATTGTATAAAAATGTTAATTGTGTTTAAAAAAATTGTATTTCACTTTATTATTATTTTTATAATAGTGTTGCAAAAAATTAATTTTATAATACTATACGATACAAAGAGAGGCTTAAATGTAAGTTGGTTAATTTTCACTAACTAATGTTTATTTTAAGAAGTAAAGTATAGATTAGCTTATAGGCCAAAAACTTATAACAAAAATTGTAAATTGATCCAATAAGTCAAATTATGAATCGAATGTAAATCAAATTAGTAAATTAAAAAAACAAAGTAATAAATAGTATCAAATTTGAATTAAAACAATTAAATAAATAAAATTTGAGAATAATGAATGCACAATATGAAAAATAAATTAATAATAATAATCTACTTGGATTACTAAACCTTCCTATCGATGCATTGTTACTAAACCTTCCTATCGATGCATTGTTACTAAACCTTCCTATCGATGCATTGTTACTAAACCTTCCTATCGATGCATTGTTACTAAACCTTCCTATCGATGCATTGTTACTAAACCTTCCTATCGATGCATTGTTACTAAACCTTCCTGTCGATGCATTGTTACTAAACCTTCCTGTCGATGCATTGTTACTAAACCTTCCTATCGATGCATTGTTACTAAACCTTCCTATCGATGCATTGTTACTAAACCTTCCTGTCGATGCATTGTTACTAAACCTTCCTATCGATGCATTGTTACTAAACCTTCCTGTCGATGCATTGTTACTAAACCTTCCTATCGATGCATTGTTACTAAACCTTCCTATCGATGCATTGTTACTAAACCTTCCTATCGATGCATTGTTACTAAACCTTCCTATCGATGCATTGTTACTAAACCTTCCTGTCGATGCATTGTTACTAAACCTTCCTATCGATGCATTGTTACTAAACCTTCCTATCGATGCATTGTTACTAAACCTTCCTATCGATGCATTGTTACTAAACCTTCCTATCGATGCATTGTTACTAAACCTTCCTATCGATGCATTGTTACTAAACCTTCCTATCGATGCATTGTTACTAAACCTTCCTATCGATGCATTGTTACTAAACCTTCCTATCGATGCATTGTTACTAAACCTTCCTATCGATGCATTGTTACTAAACCTTCCTATCGATGCATTGTTACTAAACCTTCCTATCGATGCATTGTTACTAAACCTTCCTGTCGATGCATTGTTACTAAACCTTCCTGTCGATGCATTGTTACTAAACCTTCCTATCGATGCATTGTTACTAAACCTTCCTATCGATGCATTGTTACTAAACCTTCCTATCGATGCATTGTTACTAAACCTTCCTATCGATGCATTGTTACTAAACCTTCCTATCGATGCATTGTTACTAAACCTTCCTATCGATGCATTGTTACTAAACCTTCCTATCGATGCATTGTTACTAAACCTTCCTATCGATGCATTGTTACTAAACCTTCCTATCGATGCATTGTTACTAAACCTTCCTGTCGATGCATTGTTACTAAACCTTCCTGTCGATGCATTGTTACTAAACCTTCCTGTCGATGCATTGTTACTAAACCTTCCTATCGATGCATTGTTACTAAACCTTCCTATCGATGCATTGTTACTAAACCTTCCTATCGATGCATTGTTACTAAACCTTCCTATCGATGCATTGTTACTAAACCTTCCTATCGATGCATTGTTACTAAACCTTCCTATCGATGCATTGTTACTAAACCTTCCTATCGATGCATTGTTACTAAACCTTCCTATCGATGCATTGTTACTAAACCTTCCTATCGATGCATTGTTACTAAACCTTCCTATCGATGCATTGTTACTAAACCTTCCTATCGATGCATTGTTACTAAACCTTCCTATCGATGCATTGTTACTAAACCTTCCTATCGATGCATTGTTACTAAACCTTCCTATCGATGCATTGTTACTAAACCTTCCTATCGATGCATTGTTACTAAACCTTCCTTTCGATGCATTGTTACTAAACCTTCCTATCGATGCATTGTTACTAAACCTTCCTATCGATGCATTGTTACTAAACCTTCCTGTCGATGCATTGTTACTAAACCTTCCTGTCGATGCATTGTTACTAAACCTTCCTATCGATGCATTGTTACTAAACCTTCCTATCGATGCATTGTTACTAAACCTTCCTATCGATGCATTGTTACTAAACCTTCCTATCGATGCATTGTTACTAAACCTTCCTATCGATGCATTGTTACTAAACCTTCCTATCGATGCATTGTTACTAAACCTTCCTATCGATGCATTGTTACTAAACCTTCCTATCGATGCATTGTTACTAAACCTTCCTATCGATGCATTGTTACTAAACCTTCCTATCGATGCATTGTTACTAAACCTTCCTATCGATGCATTGTTACTAAACCTTCCTATCGATGCATTGTTACTAAACCTTCCTATCGATGCATTGTTACTAAACCTTCCTGTCGATGCATTGTTACTAAACCTTCCTGTCGATGCATTGTTACTAAACCTTCCTGTCGATGCATTGTTACTAAACCTTCCTATCGATGCATTGTTACTAAACCTTCCTGTCGATGCATTGTTACTAAACCTTCCTGTCGATGCATTGTTACTAAACCTTCCTATCGATGCATTGTTACTAAACCTTCCTATCGATGCATTGTTACTAAACCTTCCTGTCGATGCATTGTTACTAAACCTTCCTGTCGATGCATTGTTACTAAACCTTCCTATCGATGCATTGTTACTAAACCTTCCTATCGATGCATTGTTACTAAACCTTCCTATCGATGCATTGTTACTAAACCTTCCTATCGATGCATTGTTACTAAACCTTCCTATCGATGCATTGTTACTAAACCTTCCTGTCGATGCATTGTTACTAAACCTTCCTGTCGATGCATTGTTACTAAACCTTCCTATCGATGCATTGTTACTAAACCTTCCTATCGATGCATTGTTACTAAACCTTCCTATCGATGCATTGTTACTAAACCTTCCTATCGATGCATTGTTACTAAACCTTCCTATCGATGCATTGTTACTAAACCTTCCTATCGATGCATTGTTACTAAACCTTCCTATCGATGCATTGTTACTAAACCTTCCTATCGATGCATTGTTACTAAACCTTCCTATCGATGCATTGTTACTAAACCTTCCTATCGATGCATTGTTACTAAACCTTCCTGTCGATGCATTGTTACTAAACCTTCCTGTCGATGCATTGTTACTAAACCTTCCTATCGATGCATTGTTACTAAACCTTCCTATCGATGCATTGTTACTAAACCTTCCTATCGATGCATTGTTACTAAACCTTCCTATCGATGCATTGTTACTAAACCTTCCTATCGATGCATTGTTACTAAACCTTCCTGTCGATGCATTGTTACTAAACCTTCCTGTCGATGCATTGTTACTAAACCTTCCTGTCGATGCATTGTTACTAAACCTTCCTATCGATGCATTGTTACTAAACCTTCCTATCGATGCATTGTTACTAAACCTTCCTATCGATGCATTGTTACTAAACCTTCCTATCGATGCATTGTTACTAAACCTTCCTATCGATGCATTGTTACTAAACCTTCCTGTCGATGCATTGTTACTAAACCTTCCTATCGATGCATTGTTACTAAACCTTCCTGTCGATGCATTGTTACTAAACCTTCCTATCGATGCATTGTTACTAAACCTTCCTATCGATGCATTGTTACTAAACCTTCCTATCGATGCATTGTTACTAAACCTTCCTATCGATGCATTGTTACTAAACCTTCCTATCGATGCATTGTTACTAAACCTTCCTATCGATGCATTGTTACTAAACCTTCCTATCGATGCATTGTTACTAAACCTTCCTATCGATGCATTGTTACTAAACCTTCCTGTCGATGCATTGTTACTAAACCTTCCTGTCGATGCATTGTTACTAAACCTTCCTATCGATGCATTGTTACTAAACCTTCCTATCGATGCATTGTTACTAAACCTTCCTGTCGATGCATTGTTACTAAACCTTCCTATCGATGCATTGTTACTAAACCTTCCTATCGATGCATTGTTACTAAACCTTCCTATCGATGCATTGTTACTAAACCTTCCTGTCGATGCATTGTTACTAAACCTTCCTATCGATGCATTGTTACTAAACCTTCCTATCGATGCATTGTTACTAAACCTTCCTATCGATGCATTGTTACTAAACCTTCCTGTCGATGCATTGTTACTAAACCTTCCTATCGATGCATTGTTACTAAACCTTCCTATCGATGCATTGTTACTAAACCTTCCTATCGATGCATTGTTACTAAACCTTCCTATCGATGCATTGTTACTAAACCTTCCTATCGATGCATTGTTACTAAACCTTCCTATCGATGCATTGTTACTAAACCTTCCTGTCGATGCATTGTTACTAAACCTTCCTATCGATGCATTGTTACTAAACCTTCCTGTCGATGCATTGTTACTAAACCTTCCTATCGATGCATTGTTACTAAACCTTCCTATCGATGCATTGTTACTAAACCTTCCTATCGATGCATTGTTACTAAACCTTCCTATCGATGCATTGTTACTAAACCTTCCTATCGATGCATTGTTACTAAACCTTCCTATCGATGCATTGTTACTAAACCTTCCTATCGATGCATTGTTACTAAACCTTCCTATCGATGCATTGTTACTAAACCTTCCTGTCGATGCATTGTTACTAAACCTTCCTGTCGATGCATTGTTACTAAACCTTCCTATCGATGCATTGTTACTAAACCTTCCTATCGATGCATTGTTACTAAACCTTCCTATCGATGCATTGTTACTAAACCTTCCTATCGATGCATTGTTACTAAACCTTCCTATCGATGCATTGTTACTAAACCTTCCTATCGATGCATTGTTACTAAACCTTCCTATCGATGCATTGTTACTAAACCTTCCTATCGATGCATTGTTACTAAACCTTCCTATCGATGCATTGTTACTAAACCTTCCTATCGATGCATTGTTACTAAACCTTCCTATCGATGCATTGTTACTAAACCTTCCTATCGATGCATTGTTACTAAACCTTCCTATCGATGCATTGTTACTAAACCTTCCTATCGATGCATTGTTACTAAACCTTCCTATCGATGCATTGTTACTAAACCTTCCTATCGATGCATTGTTACTAAACCTTCCTATCGATGCATTGTTACTAAACCTTAGTCGAAACGATGAACACACTTTTACTTGTAATGCTAAACCTTTGTCTAATCGAAGATGTAAGTTTTGTTTTGATATACCTGGTCATAAACAGAAGAGAACAGTGATCTTTTTTTTTATGTGTGGTTCAGGGAATACTGAGTTCAGGAAAGCATTGCTAAGAATTGAGCCCTCTGGCGATATCATTAAGGATTTTACCTAGAATTGTTCTGTTGACTTCGTCGAACTGATAAAGATTTAGTATTGTAGGGTTAATGTTAAAAAAAATCGGATTAACATATCGCTTATTGAACAATGCCTTGTCATAACTTTAAAAAACTCTTTAAAAAGAAATGATAATTTAAATTTTTTATCATAGGACGAGAGTCTAAATATAAGCTGATACACCCTGATTATATGATAGGTGTTATAAATGAGCGATATATTAGAACATTTTAAATTTAATCCTGTTCCTATTTCGGTCCCCTATTTATTTTTTATTTTCAGATCTGCTCGACAAGCTTATGTGATACTCTAAGACTCTTGGGATGTTTTACTGAAAAAACTGTGTTAGATGAAAGTGAAGATTTTGTCAAAATGACTAATGAAGAAATACATTTTCATAATCTTTTTACTGGAAATGTCGTAGAACCTAAGTAAGTTATAAATATAAATTTGTCTATTATTATATTTATTTTAGATTTTTTTTAAAATATTATAAAAAAAAGTAGCTAATTAGAATTATTGTTTTAGCTTAACCGAGCACGTTCCGAAGCAGTTGTCTTATGCTTGTTTAGTTCTACGTCTCCTTTATGACGTTGCTGTGGATGCATTTGAAAAACCGAACCAGCCATCTTTGACAGCTTTCAAATCTCCTTCACACAAACATAGCGTAGAGGTTTGTATCTAGTATCCAGTATGCGAAGTAGTTTATCTACGTTTTCAAAAACGCTATTGCCTTTTGATTATAATCCATTACATACATTATTTTAAATGCTTATTAATTGTTATTATATGCTGAAAACTAATAGTTGTAATCACTACTATATATTATTACGGTAGTATAGATCCCTTTTCCGGCTCTCAGGAGAGATGGATTTTGACGAATGAGGGATCAAAAGAAAGGGAATTTCACGGAGATGTGACGAATCCTGATTTTGTTTCTTAAAATCTTACAAGGGCTTAAATAAAAGTGATGAAAAAACTGGAAGGTTTCAAAACTTTGACGACTGAGAGTCGGCGGATCGAGACGGGATACGTTGGGTTTTAAAGATTTTGACGCGGGCACCAAGATCAAATACGCTCCTATGGAGCGTATTGGTCCAGCGTTTTAAAGCTTAAAAACATGCCGTTTTCGAGATAATGCACGATATAGGTTCGCACGGGTCCTATGCCATCTTGCGTACGTGCCGTTGTCATGGCAATTTTATATCAATTTGAGTCTGTTTACAAAAACTTTTAATCAGTGGGAAATTATATATTGTTTCCCATGTCCAACTCTAAAGGGCACTGCTATGTATGAATACTACACATTGAAAATGGTAATCTAATTGTCTAACTGTTAAACTGAAGAGATGTTTTCCAGTGGGATAAGCTAATTATTAAGTATGAACTGTAACTCCATCATAGTCATTACGAGCTATGTAGCTTCATCAAATGTTTGTGTTAAACAAACTTTTTTGGTAATATAATGTTTACTCGAATAAATATGTTTTCCTTATATCGCTTATACTTCTAATGCATTAAGGATAGATATCTAATGCGAGAGTTCTCGCTCGGGTATACTAGTTAATATAATAATATCATTAGTTTCCTCTGCTTATTATGAGGTTGAAACAAATATAAACTAATTATTTTTTATAGGTTTATTGCTTCATGTTATACACTTTCAGCATTTCTTGATGTAGTCTCCTGCGTGATCTACTCATTTTTTTCCTTCATCCTTCTTTTGCCACTCTTTAATCGCTGTTGTTGACTCGGGAGGGTAATAGTGGACCCATGTTATTTTTTATTTGTGCTCTTAAAAGAATTTCTTGGAGCAAAGTGATTTAAAAGCAATGAAGAAATCGAGGAGAATGTGTGCAATTGGTTGACAATTCGTCCTGAGATGTTTTATAAACAAGGAATATCCAAGGTTCCAAATCGTTGGAAAAATGGATCACGAAGGTGACTGACTACATTGAGAAATGGTGAAATTATGGTTTGGGTATAACATTAATAAATGTTTAAAAAATAATTACTATTTATATTTATATTTATTCTCATAATATATACCGAGAATAAAGTTTTTTTTTTTTATATTTCTACTGTTGAAGCTTCTTCTTTTTTTTTTTTTTTTTTTTTTTTATTTAATTATCTTTAATCTATTTTTATAACTATTAGGATGAATGTATTACGAATAAATTTTCAGACTCAAAAGTCTTTGGACTCTCCTGGATCTGCTCGGAGAATCACATCGTTGAATTTGACGCCTCCTGCTCCAGAACCCATTATTGTACATTCGGGTGTTGTGATCGCTATGTTCCATCTCTTACCTTCCATATCTCATCATGAAAACTCGCAGGTTTGTAGACGATTATGTTTTGTTATTATGATTGATTTTTTTTGTTTATGATACTGATTGAATAATTAAAACACCCATGCTACACAGATTTTTCTCTTTCTACAAAGTTGGAAATATTGGTTGTATATTTTATAGATCTATTGGTTATGTATTACTGTCATTTTTCTATTACAGATGTCACTAGTACTACAAGTCTACTGTTCTGAGATAATCAAATCATTAGTTAGATGTGAAAGAAATCAGCAGGTATATTTCTGTCATTTCAGTAATTTTGTTAATGAAGAATGTATTTAGTAGCTATTTGAGTTGTTAACATCACTGATCAATTTCTTAGGTGATGTGTGAAGCAGACCTACCAGCTCAAATCTTGTTCGTGGCGTCGGCCGCTTTGCAACAAGAGACCCATCCACTTCACCCTCCTATTCAGTACATGATTGAAAGGCTAGCGACGCAAGCTCTTGAACCAAAGGATCTCAGGTATTTTTTTTAGTCTAAAGGCATTATGAAAAAAGTTATTTCTTCCTATTATTGTATTGTTTTTTAAGTTTAGTTTATTCTTTTGAAATGAAACAGTGCAAAGGGATAAAATAGAGTTATTAAGTTGCTGAATGTAATACTTTATTTTTTTGTATTTAAATTTTGGTATATAAAAGCATAACTGTGGTGTGGCATAAAACTCCAGAATCGTGACCCCAACATGGCAGATGTCTAGATTTTTAAGACCTGACTATACTTCGAGGTGTGTATGCTCACAATAAACATTCAAACCAGCGGGTCCTTTTCAGTTGAGGTCGGGGCCTTACCGTAATTCAAATGGAGTTATTTAAAAAAAAAAAAAAAATGTCATAAAATCTCTCATGCTTTTAAGAAATATTGTTGAACTTGAAATATCTTCTATTACTAAATATCAAACATCTTTGTACCAAATACTTTTATTTTATTATTTACTTATATTTGTCATATTACATGAACTACTTCATTCGAGTATGATTAGTGGTTCTCAAACTTTTTTGTGAGGCGTAATCACTAATGTAATTAGTATTTTTTTATCTTATTAATTTTTTTTTTTATGAATGAAATAATAAACCATAGAAATAAATATATAGAAATATAAATAACATAGAATTAATAAAAAAAATTGTTAATAATTGTGTTAATTATTTATTTATTTAATTTAATTTAGAACTTAAATTTAATTATTTATAAAGTCCACAGCACCCACTTTGAGAACCACTGTTTTAGAAAAAGTTGATTGGGAGAGTGCGGTCAATAAAGTACACAGTAATAAGTGGAACTTATGTTTTATTATTTGCCGACATTTCGGTCTAAGTTTTAGGCCATCATCAGGAAGATGATGACTATTTTTCAGCTTAGAAAAATACAAGAAAATAACAGTGATAGTATCAATAACATAACAATAGGTATTAAAAAACACAGTAATAATAGATGGTAATAAATACAAATGACTAGTGATCTAAAATTATCAATTATCAAAAAATAAAAATTGTTACCATCTTTTATTACTGTTATTGGTCACTGTTACCTTGTTTTTTGATGATGGCCTAAAACTTAGGTGAAACGTAGGCATACAATAAAAAGTAAGTTCCACTTTTTTGTGTGTTCTTTGACTGCACCCCCTGTCCAAATTCTTCTTAAAATTGCATCTATAGTCAACTATACCCACACCAATTGCATTATGTTAATATGAATAGTGATTATGATTTAATAATATCTTTCTATTAACTGAAATGCCAATCTTTTTTTTACAACAGGGAGTTCTTGAGGCTGGGATCACCCCTGAACTGCCTTTCCCCTGACGACATCGGACGAGGTTTGAGAGGTGGAGGTCCTGTGCCGCTCACACGAGTGAAGACTCTCGTCTCGATGACGACCCCTCGCTCTCAGTCAACTTGTCCGCCATTCACTGAGTTCGACATGTCCGCTGAAGGATTCGGCTGCCTTTATCTGCCTTCAGTGGCACCACAATCTCCTTCGGCTCCAACTGTTACAAGTTTGACTTCGCCAGACACAACAGTTATTGGTGGCATTGGTGCTGGTAAATTTTTCTGTAAATTTTTTTTATTTTCTCTTTGCTTTATCCTCATTATAATCTACTTCTGATATTATACACTCCTTATTGTATCCCATGTAGCAACATATAAAAAATTTTGAATTTTATTATAATTATTATCTTTCAGTAAATAGTCTGAAAAATTGTATTTTTCCACCTGTTGTTTGCTATTTCATTTTTTAAGATTCGCTATTTAATTATTTTACCTAGTTTAAAATATTACATTATAAGCTTAAATTTTATTACTTAGGTGATAGGCTGTTCCCGCCACAAACTGGTTTGAGCTATTCGACCTGGATCTGTATTGAAAGATTCTGCGACCCACGCGTCGACCCTCACGCTGTCAGACTCCTCACGCTCGTGAGAACCCTTCACCCCGCTAAGGAACAGCATCTTATCTGTCTCTCAGTTTGTCTTTCTGCGAGAGATAAAGCCATTATTGTAACTACACAAGAAACACCTTTATCGATCAGTAAGTACTCTTATAGACTATTTATGCATTATTTTACTTCAAACGTTGGATTTGAAGAGGTAAAATGTGAACTCTAATAATATTATTAAATTAGTATATTAACTATTTTAGCTGGGCCAGATTGGGAACCTGAAGCAGCTTCCGACTGGACTGCCAGGGTCTGGTGTCCCGATCTTCTGCAAGAAGGCCACTGGCACCATCTTCTTATAGTCTTGAATAGAGCTGTTCTTAAAAATTCTGCTCTGTCGATATATGTTGATGGTCAGCATGTCCATACTCAAAAGGTTCGGAAATTGTTTTTTTTCTTTCTTTACTATCAGTATTGAGATCATATTTAATTGAGTACTTTTTTTAATCAATTTTTTCAAATTTATAATATTTATTGATTTATAAATCTGCAGAGGTAATAATGTTTTATTAAATTTTTTGTCAGTTTTTTTTTTTTTTTTTTGTTTTTGAGAGTTAGGAGCAAATTCGTGAGTAGATAATAATCAACAGCTGACTTTGTATTTATCATTCCTTTAGTTAAAGTCATTATAGACCTAATAATAAATGTAATAAATTTGTTAAGATGTTGAAAA
Source organism: Rhaphigaster nebulosa (assembly GCA_948150685.1). Lineage (NCBI taxonomy): Eukaryota > Metazoa > Arthropoda > Insecta > Hemiptera > Pentatomidae > Rhaphigaster > Rhaphigaster nebulosa. The sequence continues at coordinate 1,208,355 of OX411312.1, read as the reverse complement.
TGTATCTATTTAATTTCAAATATATATTTTCTTTACATTTATATCTTAATTCTCAGAAAAGAGATTTAAATTTCAAAAATCTTCATAATTTTTCAAGAATGACAAAATACAAATCTGAAATTTTTATTTCTTAAATCATAATATTATTTACTGTTGTATTTATAATCTATATTCTTCTTTAATCTTGCTTTACCTGCTTCCAAAAATACAAATATCCTCTTCTCATTTTATGTTATAATAATCTTTAAACATTTAGTTCACTATATCATAATTTAATGTTGATCTGAGTTCTGATGATCTTCCAAAATATGGTTTTAAAAAATAAACTTTGCATTTGAACACTTGTTCAAAATTGAAATGGCATTATGTTCTTCATACATTAAGCTGGAAAAGATGATGAAATAGTTGTCACTAGATCACTTTCTCGATATCCAGTTGGGCATTTTACATTAATTAAAAACATAATTTATTTTACATTAATTAAAAACATAATTTATTTTACATTAATTAAAAACATAATTTATTTTACATTAATTAAAAACATAATTTAAGTCTTTGTAAAAACAAAACAGTTTTTTTTTATGTCATATGCCTTCCAAATTGATGAATTCAATTTTTTTTTTATATTTACTTATTAAATTTAATTATAACCTGTAGTACATAAAATGATTTCTTTGAAGTATTGAGTTGTTTTACTAGTTGAAAAAGTATATCATGGAAGATACTAAAATAAATAACTTTACTAATTTCCTTTTACTCTTCAATTACTTTTTTAGTATTTATAACTTTTATCATAATTCTAAACTTTCCAGATGCACTATATATCTCAAAACCCAGGAGGTGGAGCAGCAAACCTCACCGTAGCATCTTCTGTGTACGGCTATATCGGAACTCCTCCTATATGGCGCCGCTTCTCCCGATTGTCCTGGAAGTTGGGGCCTTGCCATCTCTTCGAAGAGGTCTTAAATCCACACTCGGTGCCGATCATTTACCAGCTCGGTCCTCACTACTTGGCTAGTTTTCAGTCTCCACAAATCCATGGTAAGATGAATTATTTTTTTTCTTATCTTTTTTATGATTAAAATCATGTTTAAAAATTTTTATTAAAAGACCAAAATCAGCATAATGGTAAGGTTTATGAAAGATATTTATTTGGTTAAAAATCGAATACAAAAGTATAATGATAGCCTCGAAGATGTCGGATGGCTGCTGGCTAGAAGCGAGTGGAAAATCAGTGTTGCCAAATCTACAATGGCTGCTGGCTAGAAGCGAGTGGAAAATCAGTGTTGCCAAATCTACAATCCGACCAATCCTCCGACCTCTCATGCTAGCGCCCAAAGATGTCGGATGGCTGCTGGCTAGAAGCGAGTGGAAAATCAGTGTTGCCAAATCTACAATGGCTGCTGGCTAGAAGCGAGTGGAAAATCAGTGTTGCCAAATCTACAATCCAACCAATCCTCCGACCTCTCATGCTAGCGCTCAAAGATGTCGGATGGCTGCTGGCTAGAAGCGAGTGGAAAATCAGTGTTGCCAAATCTACAATCCAACCAATCCTCCGACCTCTCATGCTAGCGCCCAAAGATGTCGGATGGCTGCTGGCTAGAAGCGAGTGGAAAATCAGTGTTGCCAAATCTACAATCCAACCAATCCTCCGACCTCTCATGCTAGCGCTCAAAGATGTCGGATGGCTGCTGGCTAGAAGCGAGTGGAAAATCAGTGTTGCCAAATCTACAATCCAACCAATCCTCCGACCTCTCATGCTAGCGCCCAAAACTTGGTTATTGTTACTTGTCTCAACTATCTGCGTTTATAGAAATCTGTTTTGCTTGGGATGGCAGGTAATTCACCCTGCTAATTGTTTTTTAGAAAAAAAAAACACATAATTAAAAAATTGAAAACTCATGAGAAATTCATTTGAATTTCATCATATTTGAAATTCACAAAACATGATAGTCTATTAAAATGCCTGTTGTTAAAACATTTATTTATTTATTTATTTGGTTACAGTTTTAGGTGCCGTATACGACAACATAGGTTAGAGGCACCTTATTCTTGCAGTATATTAGACGAGTCTATAGAAATTATTTTCCTTTAGGAACTGAAGAAGATTCTTCCAATTTTCGGGTTGTAAAGCTGTGCGGTAGTCCTGGAGACCCCGCGATGTTCTTGAAGGAGAGAAGCGCGAACAATGTACTAGAATGTGTTTTAGGGTAAGCAAACTGCCGCAGCTGCGACATCTTGGTGGTGGTTTCCCTTCGAGAAGGTGTCCATGGGTCAGTCTGGTGTGTCCGATCCTGAGGCGGGTAATAATGGTTTGTTCTCGTCGGTTCCCTACTACGTGTGGCAACGGTCGAGAATCTTCGTAGATCTGCTTCAACTTGTTATTGCTAGGAACCCTAGACCAGGAGTAGCGCCAGGCTTCTTTGCAAAGGTTCAAAACTGTCGTATAAAAATCTTGCAGCACTGTGTTGGTATTTGGTGTAGGATGCATGATACTTGCTTCTTTAGCGCTTGTGTCAGCCAGTTCGTTACCTATTATACCTACATGGCTCGGGACCCAAAGGAACTTTATTATTTTGTCGGTTTTGTTAATTAGTGTTTTAATGGAGAATACTAAGCTGTTTCTGGAAAATTGAAAATTTTGAATCGCCTTAAGGGCTGAATATGAATCACTGCAAATTAGGATTTGCTTATTGTTTATTTCACTAATTAAAAGTATAGACAAGTAAACGGCAAAGAGCTCGGAGGAGAATACGGAGTAGATGGGAGGAAGACTGTACCGGATAGTCTCCGTTGGTAACACTACAGAACAGCCAACATGATCTTGTTGTTTTGACCCGTCCGTGTAAATACAGGTGTAGTCTTGATAACTAGAAAGGAGAGTTAAAAAGCTTTGTTGACCGAAGTGAGAGCGATGGGCCTATAACTTTGAAGTAATTTGGGGTCTTTATTGGGTTTAAGCAAAGGAATTACGGTTGCCGATGTCCAGCTTTTGGGAAAATCTCTGTTGATCCATATATTGTTAAGGAGCTTTAACAACAAGTCAGTGACTGTTGTGGGAAAGTGCTTTATGAATTCTATATGAACTTTATCTGGACCTGGAGATTTGGAACGAAAAGTTGTTATACTTTGTTGAAGTTCTGCCATTGTGAAGGGTAGATTGTATGGTTTGGAATCATGGTGTAGAGCAATTGAACACTGGTTATGGTAAGGCGACATAGAAAGTGTGGAAGTATGAGATAGGTATTGTCCAAAAGCATTCGCAATGTCTTTGGGCTCGGTAAGTGGGTTCTCGTTGTATGTTATTAAACGCGGAATTTTATTAATTGACCTACCTTTTATAGCTCTTATCTTATTCCAAACAATTTTCGTTGAGACGGCTGACGAAATAGAGGAAATGAATTTAGCCCAAGAATCTTTTTTCGCCTGGTTTATGACCCATCGCGCTTTTGCTTTGGCCTTCTGGTAATTAATATGGTTACATAGTGAGGGCCTCGATTTTAACAATTTTAAAGCCTTGTGTCTGTTTGTCAGCGCGGCCCGACACTCAGGTGACCATCAAGGAACCTTTCTCAGAAATTTGTTTGATTTAGTTTTAGGAACAAATTCGTTGGCGATTTGAATAATCAGTGATGAGAAGTCTTCAAGATTTGCTCCGTGACATGGGGAAATTTTAAAGTTTTTGAAACGGACATTGCACGCTTGTGTGTATTTATTCCAATCGGCTTTGTCAATCCTCCATTTTTCCACAAAGTGGGGGAGAAAAGGGTCTATTTGCAGAGATAATAAAAGCGGCATATGATCACTTCCAGCAAGATCACAGTGGAAATATGACTGTGGAATGGTGGGAAATGCGCGCGAAGCAACACATAGATCAATGGAACTCCAAGTTTGGTGGGCGCGGCTGTAGAACGATGGCTCACAGGGACTGCTTAGTATGAGGGAAAACTCATCCATTATAGATTCTATTATTTTTCCCCTGGCATCTGTTCGATGATTGATACCCCAAGTTGGGCTGTGAGCATTAATATCTCCCATTAGAAGAAACGGCGGAGGAAGTTCGAGCAAGAGGTCTCGAATATCGTTGTACGTAATATCATCAGAAGGGTGTAGATAAATTGAACAGATTGTGAACTGTACCGGAAGGTGAACAACGGCGGCTACTGCTTCTAGTTTAGAGGACAAATTAATATCAGTATAACTGATACCTTTTTGAAAGGCGAGAGTGACTCCCCCGCTTGCCTGAGTTGTACGAGAGACTGTCTTATTAGTGCAGTTATAACTGGATTTCAAAATTGCCTGATTCCCTTTTAAATGGGTTTCTTGAAGAGAAACTATTGAAGGTTTGTAGCTAGAAATTAAAAACTGTAAGTCGTTATAGTGACGGAATATACCATCACAGTTCCAATTTGGAATTAACATATGTTTTAATTAGTAAAGAAATAAACATGAATGATTCGTAAGGTTAGTTCTACATGTTATCATTGTTATCTACAACAGAAGTGTTCTTAATATGACTCTGCAAACCTTTTATGATTTTAGTGAATCTGCTTTTTAGACTTTTTGTAGGAAGGGAAGGGTATAATTCAGAGAACATAGTTATGATAGGCACAAGGTCATTTGTAATTTCCAAGGTTGCTGATACTGGGTCTTTAGTTATGATGGCAGTTTCTAGGAGTGTGAGTAACTGGATGAACGTAAGAGGATAGTTTTTTTCCGGCGAATCTATATGTTGTTTTAAGGGGAGTAAGGTGTCGGCCAAGGTATGTTTGTCAGAATTAGTTTGATTGTTAAAAGTTGTTGACTTGTCTGTCATAGTTGTCTGATTCTGTATGTCTCGGGCTCCCTCTAAAGTAACCTTTTCTGCAGAGACTACCGCGTGGTTTTCATTTGAAATATTATGGTTTGATTCACGATTGGTAATATCTATTTCGGTAGAAACTGGAACATCTCCAGTAAAACTGTTTTTCAATTCATTATCTAGCTTTGGAGCAGAATTAATTTTTTCTCGCGTTACATCAACGGCGGTGGAAGTAACCTTAGTTAGGGATGTTGTCTGATTTATAATAGGTGTTATGGTTTCATTTAATTTCGGGAATTCTACAAGTCCCGGTGGGTTGGTAGGTGTATTTTCAGAACGGAGTGTGGGACATTGCGAGCTGAAATGCCCCTCTTTTTTACACCTATAACATGCCCCAGTATCTTCGTTGAAAAAAACGCGAAAAGAACCTTCTTCGGTTTTGATAACTAGGGATTCTGGGAGATATGCACAACTTTCAGGGGTGATATAAACTTGTCTCCTCCAGCCTAAAATATGAGAGAAAATCAATTTTTGAACTCCAACAGACAAAAACTGAACTGGCGACACAGGCATAACCTTCGATAGTTTCAGAGCCTCTTCTATTGCACTGTGAGGAATACTGGGCTCAACATTAGATATTAGGACTCTTTTTGCTGGGTTGATTAATCTTCGAATTTGTATTATGTTGCCCTCTATTTTTAAGGAAGCATTGGACTCGATTAATTTATCTACAAGGTCTTTGGAACTTAAATGAATACACACGCGATTGTTGGAAATTCTGGAAGCGAACCGTATGTTCCTAGGAGCGACAATTTCTGCTAATTTTTCCAAGTACTCCACTAGTTTAACTCCATTTATACTATTAAAAACAATAGCCTGGTCACGTTTGGGAAAAGTTTCTAGTTTAGTAGAGGTTACCCTCGCGAATGTCTTACCTTCTGCTTCGGGACTTCGGGCTGGTCCAATTCCTGTTTCTGCATCTGCGCCAGTGCTCAGGTTCTGAAAATTCATTGTTTCTAGAAGAAACGAACAATAGGTTCTTGAGTGTAACTAATTTTAAAGTAAGAGAAATTTGAGGCTATGTGTAATAACAAAACCTCCAGCTGTTCTCCTAAAACATTTAAAATTTATACAATTATAATATAATAAGTTTTTTTTCTTTATTATTTATTCTAGTGGGTTGGCGAACCATGTGCCTAACATCAGGGTATAGGCATTTTGTAAGCTAAACATATTTGTTGAGAACCTAAGTTGTTTTAACATTATTATTACTATTTATTTATTTTAGTTATTTTTATCACTGATGTTCGGCAATCATTGCAGCGTGTGCAACGCTTATTGGTGATTGTCAGTTGTAAATATTTTAAAAGAAAAACTACAGAGTATGCTAATTTTTTTTTTCAATTTGTAAGAAAGCTTCTGCTGATAATTGAAATAGATATTATCATTTCTTCAAGTATTCCTTCTAACATGGTTTGTGCTTGTGCAATATAATGTTCCAATGTTTCTTGTTGGATTAACAACTTTTGCTCATTCTATAGAAGTAATTGTCGGTTAGTTGAAGTACATTGTTATTTTGATATTGTTTTCAATTCATATACCCTTTGATTTAATTTTTAAAATAATAATATTAAGGTAAACTGTAAAAATTATTTAAAAGAATAATAATAGAACACTGAGATCAACTAAACAAAATAGAGAACTGGTTTATTGCAAGGCCACCTCAACTCTTAACGTCTGCCTCAACGTCGTCCAACCATCTGATTCTAGGACGCCCATGTCTTCGGGCACCTCCTTGCTTTTCAAAAAGCAGCTTCCTTGGGAGACTATTTCCTTCCATATGCTCTACATGACCAAGGCATCTTAACCATCCCTTTTTTATACCAGTTGCAATGTCTGGCTGATCATATAATACTCTCCAATCTTTGTTTTTTTTCTAATTTTCCACTCTCCATCAGAGTAGACTGGTCCATATATAGATATATAATTCATATAAATATACAAATATGTGGATGCAACACTGGTGCTTCTCGGTTGAACCGGATCGGACTCAAACACAGACAAGCCCTCAAAACTTCTCCATTACATGTTGCGTTTGAATGCACATTAAGAAATAAAATCATTAATTATTAAATGTTGAATTATTGGATTTAATTTAGAAAAGAACATTTTCAAGTTGATGTGAAAAATCATAATTATTTGAATGATGGAGTTATTTATGTATTAAGTGATATCCAGTTCTAGACAGGGCTATGGGAGACAGCTTCTATGACTTCAGCATCTTCAGTGTAAACACATGATGAGGTGTACTGTGTTGAAGGTAGTAAATACGGGGTGACACCTTTACTCATACGCCTACTCCAGGGTTAATATATCGATGGTCAACTTCACAGATGTTATAGGTAGCAATTTGGTCATTACAGCACTAAGAATTGGAAAATATCTAATCTACACTATATATCTATTTTAAACTAGTATTAATATATAATAACATCAAAGGAGCCGAATATACAAAAAAACAAAACAAAGACAATTTAATAGATAAGGAATTTCATTATCTGGTCAAATGTTAAATCTTTTTTTTAATCTGAAGTAAACAATTTGCACTTATATCTGCGAGGTTGGCCATCAATATATATATATATATATATATATATATATATATATATATATATATATATATATATATATATATATATATATATATATGCTTGTTTTATTTATATAGTTCTATATATACTGCATACATAATCAAGGCAATAGTAGAGATAAAAAAGACATCATCAGTTGTTATAAAATTAAATTAGATTTGTATTTGTATCAAGTTTAAACAATACTCAGCTAGCATTTAAATAGTTTTTAAATAAGTTTAAAAATAATGACTGGTTTGATGAATGATATTTTGGTTATATATTCTTTAAACATCTGTCAAAAATGTTATCGACATCAAGCCCTTGCGAGCCTAAGATACTCGTCACTGATTGGACCTCATCCTTCACGAACGTAGGCTCTCTGTTGAGAATGACGCTTGCAGTTTTTCCTCCGGGTTTGCACATAGTTACTCCTATTACATTTTTATTTTTGTTGAGGATTGTTATCTGAAGGGAACTCTTAGAATTTCCTGAAAATTATACAGTCAAATATTATTGACAATATTTGTATCATTCGGTAGCTATATAGAATATAGGTAGATAGATAGAAAAAAAAAATTTATTCGGTGATTTTATTCTATGAAAAAATAACATGTATGTACTAAAACACAAACATTTCCAGCTGAAAGATATATTACAATAAATTAACAAAAAATCAACTGGTAAATATCGTTACCACTCCTTTTAAGTAAGACATGTGAAAATTTTTTTAAAAATTTCTTTGTTATATTAATTTACCATAAGCATATTTTCAAAATAAAATCTTATGAACACAAATCTAGGGCTCAGAGAAGTAAAAAGGCCTAGAGATAAAAAAATTATTTGCTATGGGTAATTAAAAGTAAACTGTAAAGTTTTTTTTGGCCTCCTGAAAAGTAGATATATTCACATTCGTTACCGAATGAAAAACTGAAAACAAAAATATTGAAATTAATTCAGTAATTTCTAACAAAAACATTATTTAATTCTGGGATTGTTAAAACTGAAATTAAAATTCAATAATTAATATTATCTGATTAGTGAGTGTCTGTTCAGAATATGTGAAGGTGTTGGAAAAGGACGGATTTGAATGAGACCTGGGAAGAAGCATGGCGGATATTAGGAGGGAGAGAATTCCAATGGGTGATGATGAAATGGGAAAAAAGAGACTTTCAAATGTTTTAGTTCTGTAGGATGGGATATAAAGGTCAGAAAGATGGAATCTTGTTTACTGTGAAAGGGTTGAGGAGTTTAATTGTAGATATAGGAAGGTTGATGGTTGTTTGTAAAAGTAAGATCTGAGGAAATATTGTATACTGGTGGAGGAGGAAGAGAAGCCGCATTAACTGGTAGAGGTGGGACATTGAAAGAAAAACCTTCAAAACAATTATAACATTACGAGCTTTTAATATGCAATTATAAAAACTATTTAGCCATATACATATATATATATATATATATATATATATATATATATATATATATATATATATATATATATATATATATATATATATTACTTTAATGTTATATGTAATGTTTTATTTTTTTCATGCTCTGTTATTTTAAATTACTTTTTACTATTTTAAACTTTCTTATCATTGGACTAATGCTCCTGTTGTCATTGCTATTTATTAAATTGTTTTGTCCCATATTAAATATGTGAGGAGTGTAACTATCGCTTCCAATTGTCTCACACTAAACAGTTTTTGGAAAAATTGATAGTTTCGGTTTACTATTTCCAATATAATCCACCAAGAAAAAAAAAAAAGCGTGAGCAGAAGAGCTCCGTTACTAAGGTCATATTTTATCAAACATCTCCACAACTTCCATAATCGTGTTCTAGGGGATATGAAACGGATAGAAAATGCAATCCCGCCCCTCACCGCTGACCTTCCAAAAACTGTTTAGTGTGCGACAATGGAGACAAGGTTTTGCTCCTGGTATTTTTAATTTGTGACAAAATATATAACAGTGACAATTCAAATTGATTAATGATATATAATGGAAGCTTAGTTTTGCTTAATTATAGTTTTTCGTCGCTTTTCTATTGTAAATTTATATGTCACTTTTATGTTATGGATAGTTAATGCATATGAAATGTTTTTCAAAAGCAATATTGCTCAATATTCAAGATATATATATATATATATATATATATATATATATTGTAGAGACATACATAAGTATGATACAAACTTGAACGTTTTAGGTTTTATTAAAATATTTTAACTTTAAAATGTGTTGTCATAAAATTATTACTTGTACCCCATGGCTTCTCATCCCCTCATAAGTAATTAAAACTAATAATCTTTAACTAAATAATTAAAAGAACTCATTCTGTCTAAAACTATTCTGACATTGATTTTACCTTTTTTATTCACTGGCTCGAGTAATCCTGGATTGTCCTTGTTTTGCTTGAGGTCCAGTTTTTTTAGAGGTTTGTCTTTTGAATGCCATTGGAATTCTATTAAATTGTCTTTCGAAACGATCTTTATCATCGGACAACTTTTTGTCTGCTTAGTGTTGTTGTTAGTGGTAGGAGATGCATGTTCTATTCCTCTTACTGCATACCAAGTTCCAAAGATCTGTATTGAATGATATTTTTTTATAATTTTTATAAAAAAAACTAAGTTATAATTACTAACTTAAGTTAAACAAAGTAGTTTTGAAAGGGAAAAAACAAAACATTTTTTTAATATATAACTTAATTTGTCTATCAGATATTTCACATCTTGATTCTCAATAGTTTTTAATTTTTTACTCATAAAAGCTTTAATAATTCTGAAACAATTAAAACTTCCCAAGGTATAATGTCATTGTTAACCCTGCAGTGGTCGCAGGCGTGATTTAACAATAGTGGTCGTATGGCATTATCAAACACCATCCTTTTTGTTGGCATCCGCATGATGGTATAGAAGGATCAATCTAATTAGGGATTGATAAATTATTTGTCACTTCTATAATTTTGTTTTATTGAAAACTAGTTTCGAATGTTATACATTCATCCTCAGTTCTACAAACACACAAAAATAAGCAATTCAAAATATAGTTCGGTATTATTATACATATTAAATTAGATGTAATATAAATATGTATTATAAAAAATTTATGAAGATGAATGTACAACATTTGAAACTAGTTTTCAATAAAACAAAATTATAGAAGTGGCAAATAATTTATTAATCCCTAATTAAACAAATTTTGGTAGTTTAAAGTTGTTTCTTGTTGGTTTATTATTTTCAATAATGAATCTTTGTATTCAACCAAGATAGCTTTAACCACCCTTCCACCCTTTCCCAAAATTTGAGGTTTTATGTTTTAAGATATATAATGTCCAAAAATTAAATTCTAAAAAATCCATCCATCCGCCTAGGCCATATGCCGTCCACCAACCATGGCTTTTCTCCGAGACTACGGGGCCAATTGTTTTCTGATTTGGCAGCACAATAGTCTCAAGTTATCCATTTTTTTTTTTAGTGTTGGTACAATGATTCCGGAACACTTTTAATAATGTTATTAATAATTAATAATAAATTTAACAAATAAATAATAGTTAACCATAGTAATAATTTGCAGTGTTTTATATCTTCACATTTTATTCGGTGAGCTACGAGTTATTAGAAATTTGGTGAAAATTATAAATAATAAATTTAATTTGAATTAACTGTTAAACTGCTCAGATATGGCAGTAGTTGACAAACTGCTCAGATATGGCAGTAGTTGACGTAAACTAGAGATACAATGAATATATAAAATAATATTTATTGAAACTTAATTATTTAGCCAGTTAGATATGTGAGTCACTATTCTATTAATTCCAGTATTTATCTCAATGATTGACGGAGCTGAATAAGCTGCTAGAGAATATTCATTATCTTAATACTTTCTATCTCTTTGTTCTCTGATAAGATTTATCTTTTCATTCTTATAAGTTATATTTCCTACTTCTGATGTATCTGTTATGAGAAAAAAAATTTATTTTCTAATTGCTTATTATACTAATAAATTTAATTTAAATAACTATAATATAACTGCCCTAATGGACTTTATATCTAAGGTGTTATATACAGATATTTGCTCTTCTAACATAACTATTGTCGGAACAATTTAAATTTTAAATAATAGATAATTTAGAAAACAAATTTAAATAAGATTATAATAATACATTTGTTATTAAAGATGCTGTATCTGCTTGTCTAAGTAAATTAATTCTCAAGGTATATTTTACTTTTTGATAAGGATGTATTAAATCAATTTTATTTTTAATTTATCTTATTAAATTTAGAATTTAGTTATATTCTTGTATTCAATACTATGATCACTTTCCCTTTCCATAAATAAATATTACTGATATATAGCATTGCTAACTTGCAAGAAAGGTTGTTAAATTTAACCAAAATATTGAATTCTAAGGAAAATAATTCACCATACAAACATATTTTCCTTTATTACCTATTTGACAACATTTCAGACTTTCTAGTCCATTCTCTGGTCTAAAAAAAAATAATAACTACCATAAACATTGTCAAACAATTATTACATAACTGACATAATGCACTGGATAAAAAAATTTGAAAGATGCATTATTTTTTTCTAAAATTCAGCATTTTTGATAAATTGAACGACCTTTCGTGCAAGTTAACAGTGGTGTGTGTGTGTGTGTGTGTGTGTGTGTGTGTGTGTGTGTGTGTGTGTTTGTGTGTTTGTTTGTGTGTTTGTTTGTTTGTTTGTGTGTTTGTGTATATATCATTAATAGTATTATAATTACTACTTTATTGTCATTAGAATTAATGGAAAAGTTACCTCTGATATTTTCAATCCAACCGCTGGTTTTATCTTTGGGCATAGATCCTTTGCATCGCTTGACACAGATAATGTAATCAGCAAAACAGACAAACTGCAAAGTAAAGAAAATGAATATTATAAATAATTACTTCTAGTGCTATCTCCTATTATTACTAGAAATTATCATTAGAAAAAAAAGTGTATGTGATAAAATTTAGCCATGTTAACAAGTTATAGTGTTAGGTCGGGCCTAGTGGATTAGCTGTTTAAGGAGATTCTATACAGGGGAGCTTTATAGGTTGCGATCTTTGATGAAGGCGACATTGAGCCCTCGAGTTTGCTAAGCCTTTCTTTATTGTTCTTGTCCAATGGATTGATTGGTATGCTGTGTCTCCTAGCAACAAAATGTATCTGGGCAGCATCGCTTAAAATAAGAATTAATTTCTCTATCCTATTAGAAACGTATTAAAACTAATTTAGTCAAAACTGTGTAAATTGAACAGAAAGGCTCTTCAAAACTTATGATATATCACTCCTTTGCAAGAACTCAAAATTGACAGTTTCTGGGAAAACAATTTTAAACTTTTCAAGGTCTCATTGTAAAGGATGAAGAAGATTTGAAAGCTTCATTTTTTTAAAGTATCATGTCTCAAGATGTAGATTATAAGATTTAACTAAAGTTAAAACTCTTTAGTGGTTGTAATAAATTATTTTTGAGTTAGGAAAATGAATAGCCCTCTCTGTCTATAATGTTCGAAGTTAATGATATGACGCTACCGAAGTAAAAATTTCACTTAGTTTTTGCAGAAAATGAAATGTTCTGAGTCAGGGATCAAGGAACAAAACGAAAACATTACAATATTTTATCAGTTATTTACATATTTATGGATGTATACTAAAAACAACTACACTTAATGTTTTCTAGTTGAAGAAAAAAGAACCTAAACGATCAAAAACTTATGAATGTCCAATATTATTTTTAAAACCATAGAGATTATGTATTAACTTGCTGATTTTTTCAAATACAAAATTAATACATAAATATTTAAAAGACGTATACTTATAATATGCATATACAGCATTATTTATTTGTTTATTTCCTTCCACTTAGTAGTCCTATGAGAAGGTTGACAAAGTATTTTACATGTATAATACAATAAACTGAATATGGCATAAATTCAGTAATTACAATAATAATAGAGATTAAACTAATCAAACCGTTAATTAATAAAATCATACTATCAATAGAAAACATTTATAAATATAATACATTTTATTCTTTTGTTAACCTTCCAACTCTTTTATTTCAATACTTATTAAATAAATGAAAAATTAATTTTTATAAATAACTGTTAATAAAGGTATGCCTAGTAATTTGTTTCTTCATATTTTTTTATTTATATCTGATATAAATAATTTTCGTTTCACTATTTTTGTCAATCTATTGTATCTAAATACTATATAATATATATAATAATGTATATATAATATACTATAAATAAAATACTATAAAATATAAACTATAACTATAAATACTATATATACATTACTATAATATGCTAAATTATAATAATGTATTTATAATATACTATATAAATAATTTTCAAGTTTCACTATTGTATCTTTTATATTTAAAGCTTTTATTCGATGGGTGTTTTATATAATTTTGGGATTCTTATAGGCATAAACATAAGAAGAAGAAAAAAAAGTTCAATTAACAGTTCATTCATAAAAACAAAGATAATGATTTTTCTTATTTTTAGAAAATTAACTTCTGTCTTTTGTGAACATTTTTTACTTATATAAGTTAAATAAATTTAGGTTTTATTGTATTTATTAAATTTAATTTTGAATAACTATATAACCAAACAGAGAAATTTGATTAAACTTAATATACTATTTTTTTTAAATATATACTATACTTTATCTAATTGTTTACTTGAAATTAGCAACTTATATTTTGATTATGTTTTTTTTAAACTTTTTAATTTATTTAAAATAAACAATTAACCATGAGTTGTTATCAAAAGATAGCCCATGTCATGATAATGTTCCAACACTAACTCTTTACTTATCTTTATTGACAAAGATTGCTGAAATTAATTAAATAAAGATATAATTATATTTATTACTTTTTAAATATCATTAATAATATTTTACCAGAGAAGTATAGTAGACATCTTGGAGCCTTGTAGATGCTTGTTGGTGATGTGAGAAGGCAAAGCTTGGAGAAAACCTAAGGGATGGACCTTTCTATTGTTGCAGTGGTGGGGGGTTGGGGAATGGATTCACTCAGATTAATTTATCTTTCATTGTCTTCTAGATTGCTTCCTTTCCTTTTTATTTATTTGTTCCAATATTTATCGTTTTTTGTTTTTTTTTTAATTAGAAAAACATATTTTCTGTTACTCGACTAAAACTCATTTCAAAATTTTCTAGTTTATTAGGTGGAATGTTTAATATTTATTAACAGATACAGAAATTTGATGCTATAAAAAAACCTCAAAGCTTGCAAATATATAGTCTACTTACGCAATTATTTTCTATATGGTAAAAACAAAAGAGCGAAATCAATTAAATAAAAAATAATCATAATATTTAATGAAGTGTTAAGGTAAGGGGGAGGGGGAGAGAAATGCTGAGATTTTATCTCACTGTTTTTTGCTTAAACCAAATATCTTTAAAAAAAAAAAAAGTTTTATTATTTTGTATAAACCTAAGACATATAACATAACATAAGATGAAACACTGTATTTTAAAATTAAATATTAAATTTGCCCATGAGTTATTATTTTTAAAAATTTAAATTAAAATGTTACAAAAAATAAAATTTATGTGTTCAATCAACCAGAAGATGTTGATGACAATTGTATAAACAGCTTTTTCAAAGAAGGGATCAATAGATTACATTTGTTTTTCTCTAAACATAGAAAAAAATTATAATAATAGTTTTATTTTTTTCGTTCCCGCCATTTACCCCTAATTTCTTTTTTTAATTAAAAAAAAAATCAATCAAAATATTAAAATATATGTATTTACCCCGAACTTTGCAAATGTATACAAATAAAATAATAATAATATTAACTATTCCCATTTTTTTCTTTTTATAGTTTGTATTTAAAGAATGAACAAAAATGTTTACATCGTTTTGAGATGTATTTCTGAGATCCTTTATACACTCTTATATTGATAAATGGATGAATTAACCGATTTGCATTATTGGATGGAATAATCCAATAATTACTGTTATTTATTACCACGAGCAGAATGTTCTAATGGCCAAATATTCACTTGAGTGTGTCTTATTTTTAAAGTGATATTGCATACAGGTTAAATTACAAAAATAATAAGATATTGTTAATAACCATATAGATAATATAATAGATTATATTGAACCATATTTAATGATAAATATGGGTGAAGTGTCTTCTTTTAATACCCATACAGATTACCAATGTAAAAAGGACCTCTATACAGAAACTATAAGTCTTTTTATTTTATATTTTAATGAGGAGGCAGTTTTTTAATCACTGAGAAAAATACAAATATAATATTTATTTATTCCATTTCATTTCAGTAAAGCAGAGCGCAGCACACAATAGCTGCATAAACATAATCAAATGCAGATAGTAATAACCTTTTTTTTTTTTTAACTTTATTTTATATACAATACAAAATAATCTAATAAATGAAGTTAATAAACATTTTTTTTTCTAACCTCCCAAAACGTAAATAATAAATGCTAACCTAATAAATAACCACACAAAGTCTGTTTAGTGAACTTTCATCTTTCAATAGATAAAAAGTTGTCGCGACGATTATGGACACCTACATAAGTACACAAGCTTTTGGTTCTGTTTTATACATATTAAAAAGTGATTCTTGTTCATTTAAATTAATAACCAAAATATCCATAAAACTAGTAAAATTCTTTTTTTTTTTTTTTTTTTAAATGATTATACAAATAATAGACTCAATTCAACTTGAATAAACATTGTATATAAAATTATTTTAATTAATTAAATTATATTTCAGAATTTATGGATCTTTAATCCCTTTTATATGCAATTTTTCTTTATTGAGTTAAGTTCACAGTTATATATAGGCTATTTTCAAATATAAAATATTTTTTTTTACTAATTATAATAAGATTTTTACATGGGGATATTTATATATTTGATATTACTCTCTATTTCTAACAAAAATGTTAATAATTTAAATTTTATTGAGTAATATAATAATTGTTTAACCTTAATCATATTTAGCTTTGGTTCTTTTGTAAAATTGATGAAATTGAAAAGAAATTTTTCTTATTTAACATGAGACTTTATTGCCGCGTGTCATTATATTCTCTATGTAAAATAATTATAATTTATAAAATTTAAATTTGCATATAAATACAAAAAATATTATTTTAATTAAAATTTACCTTTTGTAGAAACAGCAAAACTTTTTTAAGAATAAAAAAAATTTCATTATTTAAGTTGTACCAAATTAATGACTTTCATTAAATGACCTTACTTAATACAATCTAATTAAAAAACAATATTATTAACTCCATCTATTGGAATTAGTAAGAACTAGCTGTTACTCCATCTATTGGTAATAATAAAGAACTAAAACATATTGGCACTAAAATTCTACTCAAATTGTTAATTTTATCTATTATCTCAGCATAGAACTTTCGTAATATTTTTTATTTTGAAATGAGTATTCAAATTTAATCATAATATGTAAGATATGACTGTACCAAAATTATTTAATCCGCTTTTAAAGAGTAAGACTGTAAAGAAAAAAATGTTTATATGTATAAAATTAGTTGACAGTATTTTATTATAATAAACATTTTCACTTTTAAGGCAAATTAATATTACTTATTTAGAAAACAAAGTTTTTATGTATGTAAAAAAATATTTATTTTTATGAAATAAGCTCAAAGCATTCTAAACAGTATTTTGTTATTCTTTTAATTACTCAAAATATTGAGAGAAACTTTTTGATTATATCTGATAAATATTTATTTTCTTGCTATAAATGAAGTTAAGTGTATGAGTATGTGGGGCTTGCAAGAGATAATGAGATGGGAATCAATTGTGTGTACAAGTGGAACACCTAGATTTTAGTGGGTCTGTCCCGATGACACATTTAGCCCACCTCGTGGAGTGAAAGCTAATGAAAACAAAATAAAACAAAGACTTTTATATCCTCCTGTAGCTTAACTTTCTCTAAGAAAGTTTATTATGTTTTTGTTTAGGTAAGACTTGTAACTGTGACTTATTTATATGGTATAATTATAGTATATAATTATTGTCACAGAGTATATCTTAATGTT
Source organism: Rhaphigaster nebulosa (assembly GCA_948150685.1). Classification (NCBI taxonomy): domain Eukaryota; kingdom Metazoa; phylum Arthropoda; class Insecta; order Hemiptera; family Pentatomidae; genus Rhaphigaster; species Rhaphigaster nebulosa. The sequence continues at coordinate 1,190,804 of OX411312.1, read as the reverse complement.
TTGAACCAATGTAATAATATTTATCTCATATTATTAGAGAAAAAAATATTAAAGAATATAAATAATACATTTACATAACATTAGCTGCTACTTTGCCCAAAGATGAGAAAAATATCTATGAATTAGTTTTTATTTGTGTGTATACTTCTTATTTATATATTTTTTTTATTTGTATATATACTTCTTATCTATATTATTAGTCTTTTTTAACCTTTTAGCACCCAATGTTCCCAATTGCGAATAAATGTTTGGAAAATTTTTATATGAAAGTGAACACTCATTCAATATTTTTATTTCCTTATATAAAGTCAAAATTTATTTTTAGAAGCAAAAGCTGAGCAAATTTTTCAAATTTGTGTCACTTATGATTTTTTGAACTATGTGAAAATGTCTTTTTATATTTTTCATTTTAATTTATTTTTATAACCAATGTTTCAATTCAATTAGTGCAATCATATTTATTTTTATTTTTGTTTACCTTTTTCTTTTCAATTTTTCCTTATAGTATCTTCTCTATTTCATAAGTTAAAATATATATATATATATATATATATATATATATATATATATATATATATATATATATATAAGTAAATAGCTTAATTGGTAGTGGTCTATGTTCCCCATTGGCATCATACCGAAAATCCTACTAAAAATTTATTTTTACTAAAACTGGTAATCGTTATGTTTAATATAAAAAATTAGAAAGCCAAAAAGGCGGAAACATGTTTGTTTGTTTTTTAAAAATTTTATTATTACCCAATGTTATGTACATAAACTAAGAGCCCTTTTTGATGACAATAACATTTTATATTTTTTTAAATGGGACTTCTTGTTTTGGGACATTTTATTAGATATACAAAATATTTTTTCAAATAAAAAATCAAGGTTCCTAAAAAAGTTTGATATATAGATATTTTCATTATATGGAAGTTCAATATACAAAGTATCAATATTCGACTTTATATATTTTTTTTTACTTTTAGGAAGTGAACCGATGGCTCCATTAGTAACTGAAGACAAAATCGTATTTGGTCTGAATGCTAAAGCTGTTACGCATTTAACTTTAGCCAAAATCAGGAAATTGTACAGCAGGGCTGATAACAAATCTATAGCTAAACAGGTGATTGTTATTTGTGTTAACTTATATTTTGGAGTCGCTCAAATTCTCCTCGATTGTCTTCATAATATTTATTTATTCCATTTTAGCTAGGGATGTCTTCTCATGAAAATGCGACACCCATTAGAATCTTACACAATTCAGTCGCTCATTTGAGTGGTGCTGCTCGTTCACTTGGTGGTGTCGTTGTCGGGTACCTTGGTGTACGAGTTTTCACTCCCAGGCCTGTTTCAAAAATGATAGATACTGTTGGGGGCTGCTCGGTTCTTCTTGGTAAGTTAACAAATATATATTTTTTTATCAATAATTTCTTATTAAGGGATAACATAATTTTTTTATTTTTTAAATTCATAGATTAACCTATATAAAAAAAAATCCTTAAATATTTTTTTTCCCACGGTTTGATCAAAAACAGAAAAATAATTTTTAAGATCGTAAACCATAATTCTGCTTTATCAGGATAATTCAATTTGTTGTTTGAAGATATTTCTTATTTAACATATTTATATCAAAGAATGGATTGATTAAAGGATGTCTGTTTCGATTATTATGTTAAATAATACATCATTTTAAAAAATATATAAATAACTATAACTTGATAATTTAATTTGAGTAATTTTTTTTTAGGTCTTATTTCGATGGCGCAAGATGTCGAGAGTCTTTATGCTGGTGTTAAGGCTCTCGTCTGTGTCGTTAAAAGCGATAGAGTGGCGCAGTCCGAAATGGATCGAAGACGAGCATATCAGACCTTGGCAATGCTCTTACGACGCAAGAGGCATATTCTTAACTCTCATATACTTCATCTGATTTTCAGCCTTGTGGGAACTGTAGATTCTGGACGAGAAAGCTCAACTATTCCGAATGTTATGGCTTTCCAAGACCTGTTATGTGACATAGAGGTTTATCGTTTAATCTATATACTTATTGAATCATTTTGTTTGTTTACTATACTAATAGTAGTTGAACATTATCTGTATTGATTTTTTCTTAGATTATTTTATCTAGGTATCAATGAAATTATTTCTTCCATCATAAAATATCATTTAATAACATTATCATTACTTTTGCGTTTCTCCAGCAATGTTTCGGGGTATTCCCCCATTCTCAGGATGCTCTTCTGTAGTAACAAATACAAACACTACTAATAAAAATAAAAATATTCACAGTACTAAATTGCACCTTATAAGTCAATCACATTGTATCTTATTCATGAATAATATTTACTCTTCATATATCCTCTATACTCCTATTGTCTAATTATATCTACAAATCACTTTGTCTGTTCTTTAATAATTGATTAAAATTAATGTTTGAATATTGCTAGGAGTGTTTAGTTATATACTTGCTAACAGCATCATACTGCATTAATATTAATCCTTGAACTTATCTTCTATTTATTATTCTTCGCTCATCAATTCATAGATCATTTTATTATTATAAGATATAATCTCTTATTTATTATTTATAATATTAGAATAGAATAGTGCAATTGTAACGCAGGGATTCTCTAAATCATTTAAATGTTAAATATTTCTTCATTCGTGGGCAATATTGATTCAGTTCTGTCTTTGCTTGTAAATTTTAATTCCTCAAAACCATTTCCAGTAGATAGATAACATAGTGCATGCTGTAACGTAGGGATTCTCTAAATCATTTAAATGTTAAATATTTCTTCATTCGTGGGCAATATTGATTCAGTTCTGTCTTTGCTTGTAAATTTTAATTCCTCAAAACCATTTCCAGTAGATAGATAACATAGTGCATGCTGTAACGCAGGGATTCTCTAAATCATTTAAATGTTAAATATTTCTTCATTCGTGGGCAATATTGATTCAGTTCTGTCTTTGCTTGTAAATTTTAATTCCTCAAAACCATTTCCAGTAGATAAATAACATAGTGCATGCTGTAACGCAGGGATTCTCTAAATCATTTAAATGTTAAATATTTCTTCATTCGTGGGCAATATCGATTCAGTTCTGTCTTTGCTTGTAAATTTTAATTCCTCAAAACCATTTCCAGTAGATAGATAACATAGTGCATGCTGTAACGCAGGGATTCTCTAAATCATTTAAATGTTAAATATTTCTTCATTCGTGGGCAATATCGATTCAGTTCTGTCTTTGCTTGTAAATTTTAATTCCTCAAAACCATTTCCAGTAGATAGATAACATAGTGCAATTGATAATTGTTCACTGAAAGTAATAGAATATTGTATTGTTGTTTTCTTTTTTCAAGTTTGTTTCAGATTTAACCTTTCTCAAGATTTCATCAAATAATGTTGTGTCATTGTGTTATTGATTTTCATAAATTTATTATAAATGTCATGTGTTCTAATAGGTTTGGCATGAAGCTCCTGGTGATATCCAGAGGAGTTTGTTCGAACATTTATACGAATTAGTGGCCGATTCAAGTGAAAAACGAGTCAATATCAGTTTGATCAGGCAAATGCGGCTGGTACAACGATTGCTCTACATCCTGCCGACCGTCAAGAGCGGAACGACGAGGGATCTCATTCTCACTCTTCTGGGTGCGTTACTGTTGGCACAGCCTCATCCCAATGACATTCTTTGGTGAGTTTCTACATTAATAGTAACAGTTTATATTTATATCTACATATTAACATTATCTTTAATGTTTAGTTAAATATTACTGTATAAGGAAATTCTTGTATGGGGGGAGAGAAAATTCCAATTACAAAAATAATTTTTAAGCTAATTTAATTCAACCCAAAAGGGTGTATCAAATGCTTTTAAAAATTAAAGGTTTTTTATTTATTTTTCTCATCTTCTTTTTTTAGATCAAAAGGAATGCCAACTTAGAGGATAAAGACTAGTAGTTTAATTTTTACAAATATTTCACAAAGCCTTTTGGTTTGAATTGAATTTGATTGAAAATGGCTGCATAATAGGCGAAATCTGGTAGCTTGAGGAGACCACTGAACTTCTTAACGCTATGTCAACACTGTTCGACTTTCGATTCAACTCGCTGGGATGTCACCAGGAAAATAGCCTTGAATGTCGAACAGTATGGATATAGTTTTAGAGTAATATAAACCAATTTTGTGTTTTATTTTAGATATGCTGCACTGTAATATATAATTAGTGCAGGAACAAAATAATCTCCAGTTTTCCAAATTTTTGGTAAGCAACAAAAGATCCTCACTCTTCTATTTTTCCTCTATATTGACATTCTGTTTAGTTAAAAAATCAAGAAACATATATTCTTTCAGACAAGCATAGTTTTGTATATAAATTTTGAAAAATATTTGATTAATTTAAAATATTTATATAGAGATTGTTTGATTTGATCATGAATTTTTCATAAAAAAACAAAAAAATGGTCTTTTTTGTAATCATTGTAAACTTTATTTTTAAAAAATACCATAAAAATAGTTTAATTTATTAAAAATATTTACATTATTAAAGAATATAAAAATAGAATAAATGATAACTTGGCCTAAATATTTACTAAAATTAGGCAAAATTTAAAAACTATTTAAATGAACTGGAGAATGTTAAGTGCTTTTTTAAAATTAATTGAATATTTATGATAAAAGAGAAAAAACTAAAAACAACATAAAACTCGTGATAAAAATCTTTATTGTTGAATAGTCCTATTAAGTAAGCCTTATTCTAATGAGCTTAATAAACTACTATAGTCGTAACTAATAGTAGTTTATAACATTAATTAAACTATTAAATTTTTGGATTTATTTATTTTGTCACAACAACCCATTACTGCTGCCATTGATGCCAAGCCTATTATCCTGAACCACAGTAACAACCCATTACTGCTGCCATTGATGCCAAGCCTATTATCCTGAACCACAGTAACAACCCATTACTGCTGCCATTGATGCCAAGCCTATTATCCTGAACCACAGTAACAACCCATTACTGCTGCCATTGATGCCAAGCCTATTATCCTGAACCACAGTAACAACCCATTACTGCTGCCATTGATGCCAAGCTTATTATCCTGAACCACAGTAACAACCCATTACTGCTGCCATTGATGCCAAGCTTATTATCCTGAACCACAGTAACAACCCATTACTGCTGCCATTGATGCCATGCCTATTATCCTGAACCACAGTAACAACCCATTACTGCTGCCATTGATGCCAAGCCTATTATCCTGAACCACAGTAACAACCCATTACTGCTGCCATTGATGCCAAGCCTATTATCCTGAACCACAGTAACAACCCATTACTGCTGCCATTGATGCCAAGCCTATTATCCTGGACCACAGTAACAACCCATTACTGCTGCCATTGATGCCAAGCCTATTATCCTGAACCACAGTAACAACCCATTACTGCTGCCATTGATGCCAAGCCTATTATCCTGAACCACAGTAACAACCCATTACTGCTGCCATTGATGCCAAGCTTATTATCCTGAACCACAGTAACATTAGGAAGTACAGAACTTTGTGTATTACTATGTTTTATACGTTTACAGCTTTGGTCAGTTCATAATTTCCACTCTGCCTTGCACCCCTGGCGCTGTTGAAAGGCAGATTTCTCTTCAGGAAGTCATACCTGTAAAGAACGATGGGCAGTTGACATTTGAAGAATTAGCTGATTCTGAGGAGTCTATGAATGCAATTTTATTGAGAAATCGATGCCTCCAACTGTTTCATAGTCTTCTCTTCACTCCTCGAAACACTGTCAATTCCAAGTAAGAATTTCTGGATTCAGTAACTTTTTTAATTTGTTCATTTTTTAAAATAATAAATAATGTTCCAGTTTTTGTGAGGATATCGCTCACGTGCTTGGCCTCGATTGGCCCCTGCTGTTTCTACAACATCAATTACATCCAACAACTGTTGTATGGGGTCTACGAATTCTAGTTGTTCTTTGTTCTATACCTATCCTTCTGTCAAAATTCAAAGAGGGTTCATCTACTGGTGGCTGGCTTCAAGATACGGAACTTGTCGTTCAGAATAGGATGGGCGTCGTATTAGGTAACGTATACAACACATAGTTTCTGATCCTCTAAAGCCTTAAAATTTCTTAATATTAAAAATCCTGAGGCCATGGTTTGAATCTGGCCTGCGAGGATTTGTAGCGTACCCACAGAATGAATCTCGATCTTCCCACTGTGGTTAGAAAAGTTTGGTAACATTCCTGCCCTAGTTAGAGTATATTAGGACGTTGTTAAAATCAATAAAAATATCATTATTTCCTATTGAAGACACTGGTAAAAAACCAACAACAAACAAAATAGAAAGTTGAGTTATAAACAGGTTTGATAGCTACTACCATTACAGCAACTTTAAAAAATGTTTGCATTACTGATTATCTCAGTCTTCTAAAAATTAAAGAAATCAAGAGAAAAGATTTGATATCTAAATTATGTAATTGTGATGGAAGAGAAATTTTTAGTGAGTGAGATTCTATGTTTGTTTTGTTCCATAGTAAATCCATATAATACAAAGTTAGCGTATGTACATACATGTCTGTAACCTTACTGTTGTTTAAACATAGCCGAGGAACCAAGTTCATTACAAAAACTTTGTGGATGCGGAATGACCGAAGCGAGTTTTTAAATAGATAATTAAGCAAGTGTATTTACCCAAAACACGTTGTGGGTATTTTATTTCGGACTATGACTGAATAGATAAACCCACAACATATCATTGTTATTTTGGTTTGTCAACATTTTGGTTGTTTTGTGACCAGCGATTTGGTTTGGGAAACAAAAGTCCACTGATTATATATAAAAGGTTGAAATGATTAAAAACTGGTTCGTTAGATAAATGTGTTGTTAAATGAGTGGAGTGGACTGTATTTGGGTGAACATGTGTATTGGAAAAAGTAACAAGATTCTTTTGATAGGGCAAGTGAATGAAGTACAATATTGTTAGTAGGTTAATGAATGAAGTACAATATTGTTAGTAGGGCAAGTGAATGAAGTACAATATTGTTAGTAGATTAATTAATTTAGAATGATAATGAATTTTATTCTGACTGGTTTAAATCAGGCATTACATAATATATGGATGGTACCTTGGTGAAGTTGAATTGGTTTCTTTTGATGATTCACTGACATTGGTATGCTGCCTGGCTTTTCATTGGCTTCTTTTCTTCCTTCATCATCTCTCCCTTGGGCCGGTGGGTTCCTCTTGGTTTACTTATTCATGGCGAATAATTAAATTAGGAGCAATAAAATTGGGTCCTTTGGTAGGTATATCCTCACTCAAAGATCAGAGATTAGATGAACATGATTTTTCTTGTGGATTTAAGCATGGAGTTCCAATGACTCCTCTTAGATAGCAGCACTTTGCAGACCAGTGCTTCATACTATTTTTAATTCTAATTTTTCAGAGTTGTTCCCTGAACAACAGCCATCGACCGAATTCGGTGATTGAGCTTAACATATACAGTTTTTATACTAATAAATGATTATTATATTTGATTATTATTATTGAAGGTATGTATAGTTCAGGCTTTCCACAATTTGTACCATTTATCTATCTGTGTATTTTTTTTCTCTAACTAACCTTTAAAAACTATAATCTGAATGAAGATACTATAATCTGATGATTGGATATTGTGATCTAGCGGGCTGCCAGCTAGGAGCTGCTATTCCGAAGAAGGAATCCCGATGTGAGAACAACGGCCCTCCAGGGTTCCAGCAGCTGTCGTGGCTGTTGCAGCATCACGTGGACGTTCCTCAGATAT